>OZ038506.1:71429201-71906701 GCA_964036315.1 Acanthosepion esculentum
TCTAGCAGTTTTACTTGGAAATTTGATTCATCATGGAACACAGGAGAAATTGTGTTTTCCTTATATTAATGTTTACACAGAAATTATTGGGTATATATGTTTATTACTATTCTTCCTAGTCCTTCAGGAGTTGATCATGTGACTATAGGCAGTCGTTAGAATATAGTTATGATCTGGCCCTGGCAGTGCTCAACCCAAACACTCTCCAGCCACTCTTGATCACTTATATTGAGAATTACTGGGTGTCAGCAAGATGGAGTATTAGAAAAAGAACTCATAAAAAATGGTCAGCTCATTCTATTCCTTCAGAAAGTCCCAGACATCTGCCATGCTTTATCTTTACAAGAATCAGATTAAACTAAAAATGGGCTATTACCGCCCAATCCTCACTTTCCAGCCTTGACAGTTCAGAATCATTTACACATTCTTGCAGATGCCTTTCCATTCTGCAGTCATTTTCCCCATAGATACAACATCAAAAGCCAATTGTTACTCTATTGCTATTTTCATGGTAAATGTTCAACTAGCACATGCCATGTTTCTTCCATGGAATTGACACCCCCCCCAACCCATTTTCCTCTGTATTCCAACTGTAAAGAAGTTCCACTCAGATGGCCTTTTCCCAAGAACTACTACTTTGTGGACCAGACTCCCATGTGGATACTTTGCTGAACATTAACCTCTTCAAGTCAAGGGTCAGTTGGTATCTATCCTACTTATCAGTTTTCACTTCCTACCACTTCACTTTACACTGCTCATTCTCAAAAACCATGTACCTCGAGTAGCTCTCAAACCTTGTATTGGGTGAACTGTAGTATAAAAAAAATAGAAAAGGTAAAAAAATTAATTAGTTTTAAATACATTCATTGTTTCAAAGCTGGATACCTATTTATTGACAGTCAGGTGGAAATTTTGTTAGTGAAATGTTGTGGATATTTTTCTGTAAGGAAGTAAACTTTTTGGATGAATAACATTTAAATAAATAAAATTTTTGGCATTTAGATAATTTCTAGTGATTAGGTTGAAGGTATCCATATTCATCTTGTCCTATCAATCTACTTAGGCAAAAGAAATAGTAAAGTTGGAAATTTACTTAGTTGTGAATGTTTTAATTGTAAGTTATCAACTGGTTTGAATTTCAACATTTCTTTTTATTATAACTAATTAAAATTTTAAATTTTTCTGCAATTTATTCCAATCATTCAAATTTTTGACATCACAAGATAGGATCTCACATCACTTAATTCACTGACCATCTCAAGGCTGGCAAGTAGCATTGTTAAATAGCTGTCATCAGCATAGGTATCAAGTTGAGAACTGATGACATCAGGAAGGTCATTGATGAAAATTAGGAACAACATAGGTCCAAGCATAGTTCCATGGGGAACACGCCTGCATTCTAGTAAAAATATCTAGAAGAGTGACTGTTCAAAACAACTTTCATTTCATGATTTGATAAGACTGAATCATGTTCAAAAATTAATCCCAAAATACTGTAACCTTTCAACTTGTGAAGTTCAGTATGCCAAACCTTGTGGAATGCTTTTGAGATATCCAAACCAATAGCTCAATCTTCACCATTCTTATCTAAAGCTTGATAGATTCTTTCAGCAATAATCCATATACTACATCAGCAGTTGACCTAGAGGACTGAGTGTCGTATTGCTTATCTGAAAGAAGCCTCTGTGAAGTGAGAGTTGATTAGAGCCTCTAGCATTCTGCCAAGAAGAGGTAGAAGGCCTATAGTTAGAAGGATCAGATGTACTTGAAGACTAAGGATTTCTAACAAGCAGGATAGCAAAAAACAGCAAGGCATTTATTGTAGAGTTTAGAGAAAACAGGATCCAGTTCAGGAGCACATTTCTTAAGGACTATTGTAGGATACCATAAAGTCCACATACTTTGTGGGAATCCAGTTTAGAGATTATAGCAGAGACCATGAACAGTTATATGCATATCACTCAATAGAGACTCAGTTTTAGGTAAAAAGTTGGGCAAAGATACTCCATATAAGTAAAGAATTGAATTTGAAGATAATTTACAAGCAAAACATTCTGCATTATCAGTAGATGTTAACACCTCAAATTGAGTGAACAGACTTACTCTTATTTAAGACACTATTACAAAGCCACCAATACTTATAAGAATCAAATTTGTTAGAGGTTATAGGATGCCTCATTCTATCAGTAAACAATGACTTAGTCTGTTTGAAGCATTTATTGTGTTTGGAACTATCATGCTGACACAGCCAGAAAAAGTGATTCCTGTTGGCTATATTAGTGAACAGGCTGGTGTGAACCAATGAGAAGATTGTGGCTTTACCTGGTATTTCTCAGAAGGTACAAAACTATCAATGCTGGCTTTAACCAAAAAAGAAACCTCTGTGACACTCAATGGGAATGTTAAGAATATCAATCAAAAGGGCATCTCAAAGAAAGTCATGAAATGAATCTTAATCAGTACACTGCTAATAGAAAGAAATCTTGTGAATATGAGGTTCCTATCTAATATACAACTCAAAAGAAATATCAACAGATACTACAGCATCATCCGAATTGCCAAGGGACAGTTTTGATGCTCAACAAGAGCAAGAAGAAAAGGTAAGGATTGAATCAAGTAAAGAAGAATGTTGATTAGATTTATTACAAAAACAAGTAGGGAAATCAACTATTTGACTGAGAGACCGAGCAAGAGAATAATTGTAATTCTGAATACCGGCAGCATCAGTAACATTAAAATTTTAACTTTACAATATTTATTTCAGAAACTTGATCTATATACATAACATAATTGAAATAAATAATTATCCAACAATCTGTATGACATCAGGCTCTAAAATAATCATAAAGCAACAGAATAACTGGAGATAACTCGATAAAATCTAAAGAATTTCTGGTTGCTATAATATCAAGGTAGATGTCAGTAGCACAACCATCTTTCAAAGTTGGACCTTTTCATAAATCAAATTTGACTAGAACATGTGTGGAGATACATGTGTGGAGATACAAGGTGTACCATTTTTTTTATGGCATGAGATGGAAATGTAACATTATCATTATACAGATTAATGAAAACACAAGACCAAATACCTCCTAAGGAATATTAAAATTATTTAACTCCAGACTTTGTCAGTTACTGCCATGTACTGGATTCATATGACCCCAGCCTACCCTCCGAATATGGATTCTGTTTTCTCACCAGAATATATATCTACCTGTCATACAAATTTGAGGGCAGCCACTAACATTTGGTCAAGAATGGATATGCATTTAGCATCTAGGTTATCATTCAGGTCAACCTGCTGATACACCTAGCTTCTGCGAAACACGTGTGGAGAAGTTTATTTGATTTTTCAATTTCAACTGAGAAAGGTACCTATAAATTAATTAGATACTTTTCTTATGAAATTTAATCTCATTCGTAACAGTCTTGTTTTAATTTCTTTATAATATATTTTCCATAAAGCATCATAAACATAAAGGTGAAAGCTAAGTACAAAAAAAACAAAAGAAATTAGAGCGTTGAGTTTTCCTTAAAAATAACGAGGTAAATAATTTGTTCACTTAAATATAAAATATTTCACTTTTCTCCTTCCGTAGAACAAATTATCTTCACGAAATCCATCAATATGTCATTCAACACCTGTCAAGTGATGCGAAAGTTTATGACCTACTTTGTCTCTTTTCGACACAGAAGCTGTTAAGCTTGGTTCAAAATATTTTAAATAAACATTATAATTTCTGATTGTATTAAAATAAGTTTTGAAAAAATGATAATTGATATTTAAAAGAATTTCAAACAGATTTTTATTGATTCTATAAAATGGAAAAGAAATGGTCAATTTTGCTGACTCAAAAAAAAAAAAAAACAAGATTTTTAACGAAATTTTCAGACATGTTAGGAACGATTAAAAAATGTAAAAAAATACAACAAAAATACTTAATAATAACATAAACATTTAGACGATAAAATTTTGTTTTCATCAAGTTTGGCGTCTTTTTCATCATGCTATGCTCTTTTTTTAGCGATCTCGTGGAGGTACCTAGTTTAATGTATTAACTGACTGTTAGATATCACTATCAACTGATAAAGATTTTTCTACTATAATTTGAAAATTTCTAAGTGTGGAAAGAACCAAAGAAACCCTATATCTTCACAAAAAAAAAATTCAAACTTTCACCTGGAAGAAATCTAAAAATCTAAAAGAAATGGATAAAGCAAATGAGGATGCAACAGATTCCCTGGACAAAATAATGAGATAAATCATAAAAAAGCATGTCCAGTATACAAGATGCTGGAGTTAAATAAATTGATGTCAGCATTTTAAAAGATAATTTTTCTTTGATTTCTTTTTGTGAGAAAATCATATTCATCTGAATCATTGGGATTAATTATTTTAGACACTTTATCAGCAATCTTGTAAATTAATATTTGCATATTGTGAAATTGCCATATATTGTCTGAAGGTTGCTAATGAAATCTCTCTCATATAATGTAAAAGCCAATGTTTGTACAAAAGTTACACTATGATTTTAGATTTCCTTATCCTTATAAGATGAAAGCCCACTTACATTTTTGAGTAACTCATAGGACAGCTAAAGTGTGGATGACCAAAAATGACAAAATCTAATATTACTCGCAATAAAAAAGTATATTCATAACAAAGCATCATATGAAGAACTCTAGCGTTTCATTAAAAAGGAGATCTGTTATGAAATAAATTGTTGGTTTTTCAATGTATTTTTAAAAAATGTAAGGATAAATACAGTGAACTTTATGTTGCTCATAAAAATCAATCTAGTCAATGTTAAAGCAAATATCTGCATTTTTTATTTTATAATAGAAAAAATTATGTTTCTCTTTGATATGAGATGCATTATTTTAGAACAAATTATACAGGATTGTCCCACTTACATTTTGACACCTTTGATATATATAACTATACTTAGTTTGTTTACAAATTACAACTAAATTTTTGTTATTGTTAGAAATACAGAGACTTGTTAACTTGGCACAGATATTCTACCTTGTTTTTCTTACAGAAAAATTCCAGTTTTTTGCTCAAATCCTACTCATTTCATCCAATATATAATTTTATGAACCAATACAAAAAGATCAGTCCGTGAATGAACAATATTGTCATTAAATTTTCAAATAGGTAACCCTATTGTGCATTCCTTTTTCATTTGTCATATTGCTAAAGTCATAAAGGTTACATTTTCCTGGTCGGTTTCATTTTATGTTGTATTATTTGCTGTCAGTTACTTAAAGAGATATATTGATCATGAATATGCATTGTGTTTGCCTTGTTAGATTTATTGGCTATGGAGAAACACTAAGAGAAGGAAGGAAAGAGGGAAGGCTAGATGAAGAAAAAGTTGACTTAAATGTTTTAAAATTTGCTGTTGTGGTAGATGCAAACTGATAGTTGAGAAAGGTTTCAGCTATTTTATGTCTTGTTAGGATAATTTATCACTGATTACTCATTGGCTCTCTGGGAAACTTGGACCCAAAGTTATTCCTGATTAATAAAAAAAAATCTTAACCAAAGTTAAAAAGAAAATAATGACCTTTTAGGATATGAAAACACACATATGCATATAAGTGTGTGTGTGCTAGGATTTCATAAAATGTGACAGGCCAGTATCTCTTGATGATAGCAAACTAGTTATCTTTTCATATTTTTGGTCAAGTTTATGAAGATTTCTGAAGTAATAAATTCTTGAAACATTTTTCCTGCTAAGAGATTTGGTCTTAATTTTAAGGCTGATAGTAGCTTATTAAGGTGTTTAGTGTGCATCCTGTTTACAAGAACACAGTAGAGCTCCTGTCCACATCACAGTATTGCCCCATCAACCCCTTTAATGTCATTAGTAAACTTTTTGAAGCTATCATCAACAAGAAAGTTGAACACCTCCACAAAAACAAACTCCTTAGCAACAAACAGTAATGTTTTTGCCCTTCTAGATCCACTGCTGATGTCTATCACAAATAGAATCCGTGAATCACTTGATAATAAAAACATTTTAAGAGTGATCAACCTAGACATCTTGAAAGCCTCTGACAAGGTGTGGCACGGGGAGTTGCTACACAAACTTATCAGCTATGGAATCTATGGGAGAGTTCTGTTATCAAGTCTTTCCTATCAGATAGGTCTATAAATGTTGTCATTAATTCATTCCTCAAGCACTGCAGGCATCTCCTGCATCCTATCTTGTTTCTGCTCTATATTATCAATTTGTCTAAGAACATTCTCAGATCCTTAGTAAATATATATGCAGATAATATCACAATGTATAGGTGCACCTCCAAATATCTGGATGACCAGTGCCTGGCAGCTGATCTCTCCTCTTACCTAACACTTACATCTTAATGGGTGGGGGGTCTGGTTGGTATCATTCAATGCTTCCTTCCAAAACAAAAATACTAATTCATCACCATCAAGCAGATACTAAACCTGTAACAATCCTGATGAATAGCCAGGCCTTGAGTGCCTACTGAATCTAAACCTCAAATAGAATACTTATACTCATGTCATCACAAAAAATGCTAGAAGAATGGTCAGTTCCTTGAATTGCTTGAGAAAGTGTCTAACTTCTGCCGCCATGCTCTATCTTTACACAAGTCATATCAGACCAAGAATGGAATATTGCTACTCTATTTGGCCTTGTGCTTGCCCACTTCTCACTATCCAGACTCAACAGAGTTTAAAAGCAATTTACATAGCCTTGTGAATGATGAATTATTCTTCACCCTGCAACCCTTATTCCACAGACATCACTAGCCTCTTCTCTGTCGCTATTACTATGGCAGGTGTTCAAACAAGTTATATTCCTTGTTTCCACCAGCTGGGACCCACCATGCCATGGTGGAAAATCATTTCCATTCCCTTTGTGTTGCTTTGATAAGTAATAAATTCTACTCGGACATCTTTTTAGCATTAAAATGTGTATTTAGAAGTGAAGCTATGGTACATATTCAAATAATTTTTATGTATTTGTTAGTGTTCATAAAAAGTTAGCAAGTACTTTTATAAGGTACGAAAGTTCTAAACTTAAAAGGGAAGATATTAACAAGAAAACTTGTAGAAAAAAAAATGGATTTCTGAGTTTGTGACAGAAAATAATGTTGTAGAAAATTTTTAAAAGTTGTCCCATTTGTCAAAAATAAAAAAAATCTCTTAAAATTGTAATGTGACAAAGGGAGTTTTTTGGAAAAAAACACACATATTTTTTCTTTATTGAAATCGGAGTAGATTTGAACAGCAAAATTAGATAAGAACAATTTTGTTTACTGATGGGACTCTGATCTAGGCCATTTGGAATTGGGTCATTAGGAAGACGGTGATGATCAGTTAAAATTTGAAATAGAGCTTACTGAGGCTATAAGAACTTTGAAACTCACATGGTTTTGGGTTGACAGCGACAGTCATGATAATCGTGTGAGGACCAAGGGTTCATTTATGATCAGTCAGATTTATCTATATAAATGCGTAGTTATGCTGAAAAAGTGGCAATCGGGAGAGAATTCCCGAAGAGACTGCAGAGGCGGTGATCGGTAGGCGCATCGTCGTTGCCTGTGTTCTGTCACACACATGAGCACCCGCGTTGACCGTTACGGGTCGTGGCGCTACAAGACAACCGAGAAAGGCCGACGAGAAAGAAAGACGGAAGAGGCAGAGAGTGGTTGGCTGGTCTGCAGTCAAGCTGGAGAGAGAGAGATGTCAGAGGTTGGAGCCAGGCGCCCGCTTACATATTTTGTTGATATATGTACGAAGAAGCGAATTACTCCTCCAACAAATAAGACTGCTACTATTATTGCTATCACTGGAACGGAAACGTCGAACAAGCTACAATAATCAAGAGTCGCATATTGTTCTGAGACGATTTCACAACAAGCTAATTACAACCCATATCTCTCTCTAGTATCCAGTGTATGAGTTTTTACGTCAATTATTTTCATTTCTGTAAACCGTTTCTTTTCTATATTCTTTTCTGCTATATAAAAGACATTAACAATTCAACCATTGAAAAGTTGTTTGTTCAGCTTACTGCAGATATGTATTTTTTTTTTTTTTTTTTTTTTTTTTTTTTGGTGCATTCTAAAATTCTTAGCACAGACTCTCCAGCCGTGTCTACATCTTCAGTCGGCCGTGAATGGATGAACATCACTTCTGCTCTCTGGATCAAACCAAACAACATGGGCAGGAAGCAGGATTAAACCAGTGGACTGGTCGAATGATCTATGGATGCTCAGGGGACCTACAGTCACTCCCTTAAGTTCGGTTAAGACCAAGTAGACACCTCAACCCAGAGAGTAAGACGTCGGAGGTTGAGGGGCTGCGGCGAAAGTGGTTACACTGGTAGCCGTGACCAGGATAGACCCATGGAAATTACCACGACCGTCTAAAAGAGGAGAAAGGGTTGCATTTGTGTTGTCCGGTCGGGACCAAGTAAGACCAGAAAGGACTCTAGTCTTCGGACTATATTGGTCTAAAAGGGACATAAGGAAGAAAAGAGAAGGAAGCAAAAGAAGGAAAAAGAAACAAAACACGGAGCAGTGGACCTCGAGTAAGTCAGTTTTTGGTTTCCTTTGTTCGCTCATTGCTCTTAGATCTGCCAGTAATATCTTGATTTTGTCGACATTGTACGCAGTTGAAGTGCCACCACCGTGTTAAGTATTTTTCCTTTTGTTCTGTTGTTGAAAGAGGTAGTTGAGAAGATCCTAGGATGAGAGTAGCAGGATCAGACGCCACCGATGACCTTGGGGATGTGGGAGTCTCCGAAATATCGATGTGTTTCAGGAGGCTGATAGATAGCATGAAGCTACCTACTTACAAAGGAAACCCTGCGGAGCTACACAAATGGATTCTGTCCATTCAGAAGAAGCAGGTGATCTATGGTCTCTCGGACCAAGAAATGGTGCACCTAGCTTACGACGCCGCCGCAGAAGGGCAGGTGTCCAAGTTTACAGGGGATTGGTGCAGAGAAAATCCAGCCCAGGCGTGGAACGAGCTTAAATCCACTCTGGTGCGGCAATATGCAAGTGAGCGTATGGCCATTAAGGCAGTCAGGAAATTATTCCGGTTGCAGCAACAAGAAGGAGAGACTAATGAGGAATTGGGGGAAAGAATCGCAGGGCTAGCAGTGTTAGCTTTTCCGGAGTTGGCGACTTGGGACAGTGGTCCGATTCAGGCCTTGTTGGCCGATGTGTATGTGGATGCGCTGAGTGACAGGGACCTGAGGGGTGATGTTCTGAAGAGGAGATCGGTCAGCCTGGCCGCAGCTATAGAGGTGGCTCGGGCCAGTGAACGACTCACTCTGGGATAGAATACGAGAGGGTGTAGCTAGGAACCCCCGGGGGGCAAAATAGTGATGAAAAAGAAAGACCAGGGGCAGATCCAGATACGGGACCCGAAAGAAGAGATGGAAGAGGACTGGGAGGCTGAGGCAGTTCCCAATAGGAGAGCCTGGGATCTATGTTATGGGTCTCACAAGCCCACACCGGGCCGATATGGGCTGGTGTGCATCGTGCTCGCGACTGTCTGACAAACTATGGAGGTGACCCAAGGTTTTTGGGGCCGAACTGCACGACTTGTGGCGAGTTCAGGCACAAGGCTTGGTGGTGTATGACAGAGGGAGACCGTGAACTGGGGATAAAGCGAGTTAATATGCTGGTGCCCCTTACCGAGAAGGAAAAGGGTCCCGGAAACACCGATGGGTCACCTGTGAAAAAGTAATAGACAGGGTGGCCCCAGTGAAAGTAAAACCTCTGAGATGCTGGACATGTGGTCTGGTCGGGCACTTTTCAGCCAGTTGTGAAGGTGTTGGTGCTGTGGAGGAGCGGGTCACTTGAGACGAACCTGTCCTCGCTGGAGAAAGATGGATCGAATAGAGGGGAAAAATTGGTTGCTAGTCTGAGAAGAGTCATCCGAGCTCTACCCCACCCAAGAGGGCCACTAGAAAAAGTTGACCTCCTGTCACTGACTCCTACGTGTTGGTTGTCGAGAAAGTAAGAGGAATGGAGAGAACGTACGGGAAGGAGAAAGGCACAGGTATACTGTTTGCTGAAGGAAGGGCCAGACTTCACCTGTAGTGTTTTGCTGGGAGACAAGAAGGTGAAGGCCTTTGTCGATACTGGAGCTTCAGTGTCACTGGTTAGCTCCAAGGTTTTTAGACAGTTTGGACTGAAAACAAAGCTTAGTCCCGTCAATCTACTAATAAGTCAAGCTGATAGCAGGATGAGGATAGAGGGTATGACGTGGCTACCTTTCCAGTTGGCAAGAACCAGAGGTAAACTTAAGGTTTATGTGGCACCTGACTTGTGTGGTGAGCTAATTTTGGGGAATGACTGGCTTAGGCAGAATAAGGCACAGATCCGTTTCGACCCCGCCACCCTAACATTGAACGGGGTAGGGATACTTTTGGGAGAGGATAATTATGAACAATTGCCAGTGGTGGCCCAGACAGATATAAAGCTTCCCCCTAGGACTACTGTATGTGGGAAGTGCAAGATTATAACAGGAGTGCTGAACAGTGACCTGTACCAAGTGGTCCCTACTGATAGGTATGATAATAGTGAAGGAGAAATAACCATGTGCGATTCGTTGGTTAAGAGGTCAGACTATTAACCAATACTTCCAATAAAACATTAAAATAAAGCAGGGAGAGCAGCTGCCACAGGCGTGCCCAGTGAGAGAAGTCGAACAGGTGAGAGTATGGAATGAGAATAGGCCTGGGAATAAGACAGGTAGCGATGAAATAAGGGATGAAGATATAACAGCCCCTGAGTGTTAGAGGAGGAAATTGAGGGGATTGCTGAACGGTAATCGGGAGGTAATAGCTATTACCGATAAGGAACTGGGACAGACGGAGACAGTTGAAATGAAGATAGACACGGGTAATCACCCACCTATTAAGTTAAGGCCGTATAGGACCCCAATCCACAAAAGAAAATTAGTAGAGGACGCAGTGACTGAAATGATGGAATCAGGGATGATCAAAAGATCCAAATCTCCCTGGAGTTTTCCAATAGTGATTGTTGAAAAGAAAGATGCAGGGCATAGGTTTTGCATGGATTTTCGTCAATTAAATGCCATTACGAAACTGCTGGCATTGATGATATTCTAGCTCTTTTAGGAAAGTCTAAATGTTTTTCCACCTTGGATTTGAGGTCGGGATATTGGCAGGTAGCACTTAGCAAAAAGGATCAGGAAAAGACCGCTTTTACCTGCCACATGGGCCTCTTCAATTTTAGAGTTATGCCATTTGGGCTGGCAAACGCCCCGGGTGTATTTAGTCAGTTAATGTCCATCGTATTGAATGGCACTGAGGCATTTGCCATGGCGTATCTAGATGACATCATGGTGTTCTCAAAATCACCAGAGGAGCATTTTGAACATCTGCAGAAGGTGTTCGATAGAGAACATGGATTAAAGTTAAAATTATCGAAGTGTCAGTTTATGAAAGAAGAGACAAAGTATTTAGGGTTTATCATAAACAAAAAAGGAATAAAAACGGATTTAGACACAGTTGAGGTTATAAGAGCCATGCTTGCACCGAAGACCGTAAGAGAAATTAGGGGATTTATTGGAGACATTTGATATTACCGGAGGTTCATACCAGCATTTAATCGGCTAGCAGGCCCTCTAATAGCTCTAACTAAGAAGCATGCTAGGTTTAAGTGGACCAAGGATTGTCAGCGTGCATTCGAGGCCCTAAAGGATCAGCTGACAGCTGTACCCCTGTTGGCCTAGCCAGACCTGAGTAAGCCCATGGTGCTGTACACCGGTGCTAGTGATAAGTGCATCGGGGCAGTTCTTACACAACCATGTCCTGATAAGGATGGACCAGTACCGGGTATGCCTGAGGAAGTGCTGATCTATTTTCTGTCTCATCGGCTCTCCGAGACTCAGCAAAGGTGGCCAGTAATAGAAAAAGAGGCGTTCGCCATTCTGTATGCTGTGCAGAAATTAGAGTATTATTTGAGTGGGGCTGTGTTTACCATTAAAACAGACCACCAACCCCTCAAATATTTGTTAGAGGTGGAGTGGACGAATAAGAAGATACAACAGTGGGCATTGAAGTTAAGTGGATATAACTGCAGAATAGAATATTTGGCAGGGAAGGATAATACCTGTGCTGACTTGTTATCGAGGATTCCGAGGCAATTAGAGACTGAATCTGTCAGGTTGGAGCCGGGTGTGGATGATAAAGCATTCCAAATTAATGTGATCAATTCACAGGCGTTGAAGGAGAGACTTGGTTGGGAAGATCAGGAAACGAGTGAAACGGAGATTGTTTCCGACCCCCCCCCCCCATTGGGGAGATATTATTAGGCAAAGCCAAGAGGATAGTGAGATAGCAAATATATGGTGCATGATGGAGTGTTGCATTACCTTTCAGGAAGAAATGAGGAAGTAAGTTTAAAAATGGTGATACCCGAGAAGTTGAGAGCTGAAATTCTAGACCGGTGCCATAGGAGGTTAGGACACCTGGGAATTGATAAGACGTATGGATTAATCATGAGAAATTACTACTGGCCTAAGTTGTTTAATGATGTTGTGAACCGTGTAAAAAATGTGTAATATGCCAAGTACAGGGTCGAAGGAGTAGGGTTACCCCAGTATTAGAAACGGATGTTCCGAATTATCTGTTTCAGAAAGTAAGCATGGATATTTCCGGGCCTTATGGGGAAACACATAGAGGTAATCTTTACATACTGAGTTTTGTAGACTGCCTGACAAATTGGCCTGAGGCATTTGCCATACCGGATAAGAAGGCACAAACGGTGTCAGATATAATACTGAATGAAATATTCCCTAGGTATGGGGCCCCCGAACAGTTGGTTACCGATAATGGATTGGAGAATGTGAATCAGATTATGAGAGAGACGTTGGGAGAATTAAACATACAGCACATAACTACCTCTCCATATCAAACCCAAAGTAACGCTATGGTAGAGAGATTTCATAAGACCCTCACTGATGTGTTAGCTAAACTAACAGAGGATAATAGGGAAAATTGGGATTTATTCATAACCCAAGCGTTAGCAGCTGTGAGATTCTCGATGAACAAGACGACAAAATTTTCCCCTTATTACTTGATATATGGCAGGGATGTAGCCTTACCTATAGACAATCTGTTACGACCTAGGAGGAAGTATTTAGGAGAGGATCATCACCAAATAGTTTTAGAATAGCAGCATAAAATTTTTATGCAGGTGAGGAGGAGGATTCAAAGAACCCAGAAAAGGCGAAATGATAGAGTAAATAAAAATCAACAAGAAGATTCCTTCCAGATAGGTGATCCAGTGTATTATAAAATACACTGGAGAGAAGGTAAATTGGACCAGAGATGGAGTCCATACTATAGGATCGTGGAGCAGACGGATCCGGTTTCCTTTGTGATCTGGGACCGATTGACTGGACAGGTAAAGAGAGTGCATGCGAATGATATAAAGCTAGCTGAAATAGGAGAATGGAAAGGAGCCGACACAAAAACTCAACAGAAAAGGCTGAGGAAAACTATGTTGGTAGAACCTGAAGGGTTAGAGACTGAAAGTGAAGGGAGTGAGGAGATTGAAATTAGCCCAACTACCCTTCGAAGGCTGAGGAAGGTAAGTTGGACCCCAGCGGGACATTCCGAGGAAGCAGGGATTGAGCCTAACCTTAAGGAAGAAGAAGTGAGTGAATGGGAAGAAGAGGATGAAATTCTGTTAGCTCAATTGCAGAGCAAATTGTGGGCTGAGAAAAAAAGCACCTACTGTTAATGAGGAATTACCACTAAAATGGCGATTGAGGGGTGCGGTGCAGCCCAAGCCCAAGGATTAAGTGAAACCACTACAGTGGCAGTGGTGAATGAGTGACAGTTTGGGACTAACTGTGTATTTATCATCAGTGCTGGTGAACTGTTTGAACGAACCCCGTGCATACATGGCACTGGTGGTGGTGTGGGTCGGTCCTTGAGGTATCGCTCTATGATGTAACCACCCGCTAAAAACAATAAGAGAATGATTGAGTAAGACGAATTATTCTCTCCTTCTCTTTACAGACATGGACGAGAGGAGGCTCATGGTACTGACGATGCTAGTTGTGGTAGCTAATACTTGGGAACACAGTGAGAATATGTACAGACTCCGCAATACCACCGTATATTATACCCCTTATCTCGGGAATCCCTAATACTTGAGAGACAATGGAAGGATATGAGTTACTATTTGAAAGGAATAAAGTTGTTATGGACCAGGCAAAAGAGGGCAGTATTACCTATAATGGGCAAGGCATTAAGCGTGTTGTTTGGTACAGTCTCCGAAGGCGAAGTGAGAGTAATTAAAAGGAAATTAGAGTCAGCAGAACAGAGACGACGAGCAATGGCTCAGTCGGTTAAAGAGAGCATATCTGTACTCAGTGTTACTAGGCTGGAATTGGCTAAGAATAGAGGGAGTATCAATTGGTTGATTTCTCACCTACGGGTTTTTAGAAAGGAGTAACAACTGAATTACAGAAATTAGAGGGGTCAGCTCTAATGAGTAAGGTACGTCAAACAAGTCACTCTTTAACGGTGTTGTTAGAGCATGTGAGAGCACGATTAGACATGCTGTCGCTGGGACACCTGTCTCCGAGTATAATAACTCCAGAACGACTAAGGGAAGCACTACTGGAGATACAAGCCAAGCGACCCCATCACCTTAGATTACCTGTAGACTCCACCCAGGAGTTATGGAGGTATTATAGCGCCTTGGGATGTCCTACCTTGTTGGAAGATGACAAATTGCTAGTGCTAGTGTCGGTTCCATTACTGGACAGAGATAGTACCTTTGAAATTTACCAGGTGATGAATCTTCCCCTTCCCTATCCAAAGTTAAGGCCGAAGATAGGAGCGGTGGCTAGGTACAAAGTAGAGACAGAATTTGTTGCCCTAAACCTAGCCAGGACAGAGTTTATGCTATTAACAAAGGGAGAAGCAGAAAAATGCAAGAATGATGCCTTTGGTATCTGTGGGTCTGTAAGTCCAATTTATGTGACAGATAATCACAATCTGTGTGTACTGGATTTATTTAAAAAGAATAAGAACGGAATTAGAGATCATTGTCAGGTGTTGGCTAGTGTAATGTAACTTAAAGCAACCAATGTCTCTGATGGTATTTGGGCGGTGGCTACACAAGAAGAGATCGAATTATCTAAGGTGTGTGAAGGGAAGCTCACCACTACGATAAGAGTTACTCCTCCTTTGTTTTTTGTAGCGCTACCCATTGGTTGTGGAGCTCATGGTCCATCTATCTCTTTACCCCCCTACTACCAAGCAGAAGAGAAGTTTGAAGAGAATGAGTCTTTGTTAGACCTGGTAGGAATGAATGCCAGTGGATAAACAGGGTTATGGGAACCCATTGTAAGAGAGATTCCTAAGATGTCGCTAGAAAAGATGTCGGCGTTGTTAAAGCCAATCGATAAGATTGATCTTGCATGGTTGAAGTCGGAGTTGGATAAGATAGGTACGCCGAATTCGGGCTGGAGAGAGAATTTGGTTGCTATAATAACCTGGCCAGTCGTTGTGGGAACTATACTAATGATAGTCGTGGCCTTGCTAGTTTGGTGGTGGTTGAAGAGGCGCGCGGTGATGTCGACCGGGCAGAATAAACTGGCATGGGCGTGCATGAGTGAAGGAGGGATTCCAGTTAGTGCACTTTACCAAGGTAGGTCCAACCCAAGTGCATTGGGACCCCTAACTGATATTGAAGAAGAGTCCACGATTGTCGTGGAAGGACCTGAACCAACAAATGATTCCACAAAGCCTGTTGTGAAGGCGAGACAAAATCGGAGGGACAAATTTACAAAATAAATCAAATTTTTTTTTTTTTTGTGTGTAATGAGACTGAAATAATTAGTAAGGAGTGTTGCGAACTCCCATAATTAAGAAAAAAAAGGAAAGAACATTCGAACTAGTGAACTATGTGAAAAGGTTATACTGCATGAGATCACCACAACAGTGAACTTTAACTGGCAGTTGCATGTACATATGTATCGTAATGACAATGAAAATGTAAGTAGGCATAATGAACCGTAAGAAGAACTGAAGACTCTACCTTTGCATGCTGGAAGAGACGTATAAGTAGATCCTAGTCAGAAGCATGTTGGACTGGGTTTTCTCATATTTTTCTGATAGGAAAGCTCGTGCGTCATTTACTATTAAATGACTGATGGGTAGGGGAGGAAATGTAACAGAGAATTTGGGAAACACTCAAACACACACACATCTTTTTTTCTTTATTGAAATCGGAGTAGATTTGAACAGCGAAATTAGATCAGAACAATTTTGTTTACTGATGGGAATCTGATCTAGGCCATTTGGAATTGGGTCATCGGTTAAAATTTGAAATAGAGCTTACTCAGGCTATGAGAACTTTGAAACTCACATGGTTTTGGGTTGACAGCAACAGTCATGATAATCCTGTGAGGACCAAGGGTCGATTTATGATCAGATTTATCTATATAAACGTGTAGTTATGCTGAAAAAGTTGCAGTCGGGAGAGAATTCTCAAAGAGACTGGAGAGGCCATGGTCGGTCAGCGCATCATCGTTGCTTGCCTGCATGCTGTCACGCTCATGAGCACCCGCGTCAACCGTTACAGGTCACGGCGCTACAAGGCAACCGAGAAAGGCTGATGCGAAAGAAAGACTGGAGAGACCAGACGGAAGAGTCAGAGAGTGGTTGGCTGGTCTGCAGTCAAACTGGAGAGAGAGGTCAGAGATTGGGAGTGACGTCAGAGGTTAGAGCCAGGCGCCCGCTTACATATTTTGTTGCTATACGTACAAAGGAGCGAATTACTCCTCGAACATCTAATACTACTACTGCTACTATTATCATTACCACTGGAACGGAAACGTTGAACAAGCTACAATAATCAAGAGTCGCATATCGTTCTGAGACGATTTCACAAGCTAATTACAACCCATTCTCTCTCTCTCTCTCTGTCTCTCTCTCTCTGTGTCTCTCTCTGTGTCTCTCTCTCTCTGTGTCTCTCTCTCTCTCTCTCTCTGTGTCTGTCTGTCTAGTATCCAGTGTATGAGTTCTGCTTTTTGGATCAAACCAAACACAACATGGGCAGGGAGCAGGATTAAACCAGTGGACCGGTTGAATGATCTACTGAGGGGCTGGGGCAAAAGTGGTTAGAGTAAGAATCAACATTATTGGGTAGAGTAAAATTGATCTGAGGTTACGATTTCTTCCAAAGGAAGTGAGCAATCTCAAACCATGCTTGTCCTGCTTAGAGTAAATTTTGTTTGGGTGGTTCTTTTAATGAACTAATATTTTTCAGTTTTCATGTATAAGTGAATTTTCATTCAATTGACTGCTAAGTTCATTTGATTACATGGCTTTTGTACATAATTCAAAAGACTTAACACCTAACAATCAGTATTTGTAATGACACTACCACTGCCATCGTGTGTTGGTACAGTATATTTCTATTTATGGGGAAAACAAGCACTCAATATCATTCAATACATTGTGCTTGTATGCTTTACTTCTTCGTATGTCGCAATTGAGAAAGTATGAAATCATCTTAAATATCTAAATATTGTACTAGATGTTACATGTTGAGATACATCAAATCACTTCACTCGGGCAGTTTTCAAAGTCTTTTTAACCCATTATATAACATTAAGCCATTTTTACATTTTAAATTGTTACATTAATAAAAAATAAATTCATTCTTATGATAATGATGATGTTTTAATTTAAACCTTAAAACATCTTTTGGGAACACTGGTTTGAAAAAGTCACCATCTGATAAATCTAAAATAATCTCATCTTGTACAGAAAGTGGCTGTAACCTCTTTTTTCTTTGACAAATATTTCATCTTGTCTGTGGAGTAAAAGCAACAAATCAGATGTCTGATATTTGGCATTTTGTCTGCTATTCTTGAAGTGATTGTGTGTTCTGCTTATATCAAATATCAACAACACAATTATCACATTGCATATATTAGCAAATCCCTTTCTACTTTATCCCCCCCCCCACAACCCTTTCATCCCTGATTTTTCTCTCTCTCTCTTTACAGGTCTTCTCTTCTAAACCCTGCACTCTGTATTGTTATTTGTTTCATTCTTTCTTTGTAAATCACTTGCACATTTAACCATCTGTTGCCAATTGGCTTGCAAGGTTGGATGTCTTAACTGAGAGAAATTGGAGAAATTTAAGTTTTGTTGTTTTTATTGTGAGTGTTGTAGACATTCAAAAACACAAAACTTTCACACACTGTATGCTACTGTCTTTTACATAAAATTTAAATCTCAGTAGATCAGTTTTCTTGAAAATACCTGCAAATAAGTAAATTGCAGTTGTTACTTTCAGATATACAGGGTTATTAAGAAAGAATGAACTGATTTCATTACGCAATATATTAATAAGGAAAAGCAATAGAAAAGTCACAAGTATTCTACTCACAATAAACTTTTATTTCCTGTCTTACAAGCATTCAATGTGGCCTTCACATGCAAGCATGGGCAATATCAATGTGATAAGAGAATTCCTTCCAGATGCATATCAGCATATCACGATCCACTGAGTTGTTTTCTGTTGATATTCGATTTTTAAGGTCATCAAGGTTAATGGGTACCGGTGGAACATAAATGTGACCTTTCATGTATCCCCACAAGATAAAATGATACATGGTGAGGTCTTGGGGATCTTGCAGGCCAAGCACAGAGTACAAGTTCTTGGTAAGTGCCTGAACAAGGTTTCATCTGTAAGTTTTCAAATGTAGACGTCTTAGCCCACACCAAGTAGTGGTTTGAGAGATTGCAAGTTCACAGCTAGCTTGATTTGTGTACTTCCATGGACTTCCCTCAAATGCAGCAGAGATTCTCACCACTTGCTTCTCCGAAACTTGTGGTCATCTGGACTTTTTCCTTTACACAGACACCCACTCTCTTGAAACTGTTTAAACCATTATTGAATGTTTTTAGGAGAGGGTGGATTAATGATGAATTGTCTTTGAAAAGCATGCTGCCTCATGACAACTGTATTTGTATAGAATGCTTTTTTCTGAGGACTTGGCATTTCATGGGCAAACAAACAAATGAAAGTTGCCAGAGATACAATCTGATTACAGTGCCCATATGGCAGCCGTTCAAACTTAGAAAATTTCTCTTTCAAATGGTCACTGACTCCTTCCATGACAATACTTGAGAATTGAAGTAATGCATCATGGAATCAGTTCATTCTTTTTGAATAACCCTGTATTTGATTATATTAAGGCTTAACTATCAGAATTTTAATAAGCATCAGCTTGTTCTCTTTCTTGTAATCTATCAATGCCCAATGTGTGTGTATGTGTATATATATATATATTTTTTTTTTTTTTGCAATTTCCCACCTGGGAAATGCCCACAGAGCCCACCTGCAGTTTATACTGTTATTGGCGTGTGCAGAGCCAATTAACAGTTTTAGAGCATTGGTGCGAACCCAGCGTGATCATAAATGAACAAGGCTGGCCACCTCAACTCGCAATCACTGTGTTTTTGTGATATCGTGCTAGCTTTGGCCAACGAGGTCTTCCACACAGTTTCCTCTCCCAAATTCACTCACAAGGTTTTGGTGGACCCGTGGCTATGGAACAGACACTTGCCAAAGGTGCCCTGTGCTTGGAGTCCGATGTGCTGAAATTAATTCCAGCCAGGATTCGAACTCGGTGTCTCGTGATTCTAAAGCAACGCCTTAGACCACTCAGCCACACAGCCACACTGCTTACAGTACCAGGTGTTCCCAAGCGGTCCCCCATCTAAGTACTGACCTGGCTCTACGATGCTTAACTTCGGTGATCGAACGGGAACCGGTGTGTTCAGCGTGATTTGACCGTAATATGCAAAAATGCCTGTGCAAATGTTGCCATATGCGCTAGCTAGCTGTCCATTGCAACGGGCGTCCTCGATATCGAGTGGCCAATTATTATTATATATATATATATCATGTGAGTAATCACGACTCTGTAATTTTCTGTCTTTTCTTGCTCTCAACAACATTTTATGTTTGTGGTATTTGTTTCCTCATTTGTTTTTTTCCTTTGCTTGCCTTTAGTATATCTTGTGAATGTTAAAGGACTGTTTCTTTATAGATCCTATTCTCTTTAAAACTTCCTTGTTTCTCATATACTCTGTCTATGATATTAACCTTCACATTTGTTTCAGCACTATCAGGTGCCATAGTGGACACAGATTTCCTTGGTAAATAAAGTTTGAAAGGTTGCTCTGATAAGGAGAGCAACCAATTTAGGCAACCAGTTGTCCTAAAAATGTACAAAACTATTATTAGGCATTTTTGAATGCATTAGAATTAGGCACTATTTAAATTTAAAACCAGTTCTTTTATACTTACTCTTATAATTTTTTTTTTATTAAACTTTAAAAGAATAAACATAGCAATTTATTAGCCAAAGTGTACACATTTTTGGAGTGGCACCTTTTATTTATTTCTAATAATACTTATTATTCGAATTAGTTTGCTTGATTTGGGAAAAAATTAATATCCAACCTAGTTTATTTAAACAGCAAGTAGTTCTCATTAATCATGAAGCCAACTACTTAAAAATGTCAACTGATGCCCTTTTTAACAAAATAAATTTTACTAATTGAAATCTTTTAAAAAAAAAATACTATAATAAACAGAAACTTAAAATTAATAGTAAGAAAATATGAAGGAAACAAATGTGGATAATAAATATAAAGGAATAAAGGAAATATAATTTGAGTTATTAATGTGCAAAGAATTCTGCAACTGTGTTGAAAAAGCACTAAATAAAATTGGGACTTTATTCAAACCACAAAATGAAAGAAAAGGGTTCAGTCCATTTTCTGTAAATACGCTTCGTTCTATACCTGTTGGTGGAGTTGTACAAATGTTTAAGTAGTTGTTTCAATTATTAATTTCTTGAAGTTGGAGAAACAGTTATTAATGTACCAAATGGAAGTGGTAGGTTAAGTTCAAGTTTCATAAGTTGCTATTGAATTCAATCTATTCTACTGTCTTTCTCAAGAACAGTCTTGATAATTCACAGGAAAAGAAGCTGTGGAGAGCCATGATTGCCATCTTTCTGAATAAAAATAACATAAAAAGTGGGAGAACCTTACTCATGAGAGGTTGGAATAATCACAGTTTATTAGAAAACATTCTTTACAAATTTTAATTGGCTTTTCAGTACAAAGTTTTTCATAGCCATTCAAACAGGTTTGCAATAGCTTTTCATTAAAAGAAAAGTATGGTGTCAATCCTCATTTGGTGATTGGCGTTTGTATGTGTATTGGATAAGAGATTGGAGAAACTTGATTCCTGTTGCCTTTAATCTTTCTTTTTTCCTCCTGTTATCATAGCATGTCATTTTTCCTGGAAAGTGAAACCAGCAACCATGTTTAGAACTTGAAGTCTATTAAAATAGTTGTTTACTAAATCTGGCAATAGTGACCAACCATTGAACTCATAAATGGTAGGGGTAAAAAAAAAAAAAGAAAAAAATGAATGAAAAATTGGAAAGAGGCCTGTTAATTTGACAGTGGTTGATTACTATTAGCGGTTACTTAATATTTGTTTATGTATAAATGTACATGACAGAAACAAGATTATTTTTTAATTTTAGTATGATATACTTTTGACTGTTTCATCAAATCTAATGAAGTTTCTTCTAGAATTTCTTTTTTTTTTTTTTTTTTTTTTTTTTTTTTTATCATCAAGAATTTTCTTCTTTCTTTGACAATAATATGCTTTCTGTACACCAGGTAATATTAACCTGTTCTGAAGTTGATTGCTTTTTTCATGAATTATAGAAACAATAGTCAACAAAGTTTAACTTGTATGTTGGTATTTAAAAAAATAAAACAAGTGTTTTTCTTTATGTATAATACCTTTGTATTTAGAAGTACAAAGTTCTTTTTTTAATTATGAGATTTTCTGAAAATTTGCTGTTTGGGTAATGCAGGTTTTACAAAATATCTAATGTACTTAGGTTACCAAAGATATACCATTTGTAACAATTGCTTTAGAAGTATAGTTAAATATTTAGTATTAGGTAGTTTACCAATAGATATGTGCATAATTAAATCAATAAATCTGGAGCTTAATGATGAAAATAATCATGTGTATGAAATAAAATTTCAAACCTCTTTTTGATGTGATATTGTAATTTTTCAAATAGTTTTTGGATAAACAAACTTATCCTGTTTAATGTAAGTTTTAATTCAAATCTCTCATTTCCTTCATTGTGAGTTTAGTACATGAAATCCTCATTCATTCATTGTTATTTGAATTTGATGCTAACCATTTACCTGCTTTGTGTAATCTCTTGATTTATTTTTGTATTTTCATTTATTGCACTCCTACCAACAATAGTAGAAGTATCTTATACAAACTGCTTTTCCAATCTCTCCTACAAATAGAATCATTTTCTCCAAATTGTAGGCCACAAAGACAGGATGCACCCACCAATGTTTTTTTTTTTTGTGTGTGTGTGCGTGTGATAATCAGAACAAATAGCTTCTCATTCATCCAAATAGAACCTACATCTTCAGATTCTGGATAATTATGGTTGTACCAAGCTGGGGATAGAAAGAATATCAGGTGTCAAATGGATCCAGAGAGGTGGCAGTGGATACAAAAGAAAAAGCTTCAGTGTGAATGAACACAGATAGGAGAGTGGTAGGAAGGTTAGACATAACAAAAATATATTCTATTATTAATTTTTATTCTTTCTTTTGTTTAAATAATGGAGAAAAAGAAATGTAAATAAAATGATAGTCCATTATGCTAGCACTTGTAGCAACATAATGGACAAGGTTTCTCCTTGCTGATTTTGGGAATTGTAAAGAAGTAATTTTATTTTTAGTCTATATTGTAGTGCATAAAGCAGAGAGTTGCAAGGTGTGAAACTTAGTTCTATATCAGTTTCAGTTCACTGATCTTCATTTTCTTTTACATTTTTTATTTAAATACCCTTCAGAGGAAAAAAAAACAAAACGATAAAACAAATTTATTTTGTGGTTTTCAGTTGCTGTTTGTATAAAAGTGTATACACGAGAGATTTTATCAAATAAAATATGATCTACTATAAAATCATAAATCTCTTTAAAAAAAAAAAAAAAAAGTTAACATATGTGAAGTTATTTGAAAAATAATCTAGTTATAAATTGTCAATAAACTGGTTCTCAAAAACATTTTTTTTTCTCGGTTTATTGTCAGGTATATATATCCATATTAGCCCTTAAGACTCTTTTGTTTGTGACACATAACAAACATTACTCTTATAACAGAGTAAGTTTATACTAATTTCTCTTCTGTGAATTTATCATTTTCCCTCTGAGTTTGTCCTTTAATTCTATAACTGACCATTGATTAACAATGTGCAGGTTCTCAATGAGCTTTTGTTTCCAGTGATACAATTTACTTTCAATCAGTTTGATTAGAAATGAGAAAGTTTTGTTTGTGTTAAAGTACTCTTTTATTTTGGTAAAAATAAATTGATTTGTTGACAAAAGGACAACACTGTGTATATAAAGGACATCATGGAGACACTTGCTTTATACAGTTTCAGATCATATTTGGGCAGCATGTTTCACCTGTTTATTTCACAAAATTTCAAAACTAGATGTTATTGAAGATTATGGAAATTTGTTCTAAAAATGTCATTGGCTCTATATAATAACATTCATATATTGTGCAACTTGAAGTAATTAGAGATGGCTAGCTGGTCTTTAATGAGGATTCAAGTATTTCTCTTATTTAAATAAAATAATATACAACTAGAAATTGTTTAAGTTTCTTAATGACCTCATAAAACTTTTATTTATTTTAAACTTTCCTTTTTTTTATTTTTACCATTAAGTTTACTAATATCTCTAGAGTAAGTTTTTATACAATTCTGAAATGCTGATGAAAATATAAACTTGCATTTTCACATCCTACTCTATCCTTTCCTCCAAAGTGATAATATAATAATTATAAGGCAAAGTAAAACCATTTGATAACAGGTAGTGCCTATCAAAATAACAATGTGAATATGTATGTGACTTGTATACCAGTGCCATAGATGCCATGGACATTGTTAAGAGAAAATGGAATGAATGATTACTACTTAACAGGAATAGATATGTGTATATCTTCTACAATTTTATAACAAATTTATTTAATTTCTGCAGCCTATTAGTTTTGATTACAAAGCTTTTACTGTTTCTAATTTAACCAAGCTTTATGTTAATACTAATGTGCTGTCTGTGTAGCATTTATCAGCATGAAAACTAGAATCAGCGAGTCAAATTCAAATTCCAAAACCTTCTGTGTTCACTTTTACACAAATGCCCTAACAAAAGGCATGAATCCATTTTTTATCCTTCAATCTAGGAATTGATTAGTAGGGTAGACTAGGCTCTTTAGTCTTGGTTAGTAAGTAGCCTAAGAGAAGGAAACTATAATTCCAAACCATAGAGAAGGCAAGTGGGGAAACCATTCCATTATAATTGGTAATTAGTAGGGTAATTCCAATGAGGACATTAATTCAAAGAGAGCTCAATGTAAGTAACAGAGCAATATAATAAGTAAAGACATTCCTTAAAAATCCATTTTGGTTATAATGTATTTCATGAATATATTTAAATATTCATCTCTTCAGACCAAGGGCTTTTTAGAAATAATATCAATTTGTCCAGACAAAAGGAAGAGGAGAAAAAGAAAGGGAAAGGAAAATTTATTATACTAAAAGAGGAAGAGAAAAAAAAAAGAAAAATTTCAATATAAAATTAAAAAAAGAATCTATGAAAGAGTGAGGGAAAAGAAAGGAAAGAAGGAAGATTTTAAAAATGAGTCAAGAGCTTGACCTAGAAATAAATTTTTCCTTAAAGGGTTGAATAAGTTAATATTGCAGGGTGAGTGGTGGGGTGATCAGAATTAAAAAAGGTACAGTAATGTCTAATAGTCATGTCATTTCGGACAGCAAAAATACATCACATTATAATCATTACAATTTCAAATTATTAATAATAATAATCAATAAAATAAAAAATTTATTTTATTTAATGTAGTATAACAAGCTATCAATTTTCCAAAAGAAAATATCAATGATAAAACAGTATACATAGGGATATCTACTGGGAGTGGAAACAGAGACTTTACAATCACCGGCATTGCCTCTTTGACAACAAACTGCTCTATTCAAACATTGGAAATTTATAGATGGAGGTTTCACCCTACAAATTAAATGGGATATCATCTGTCAGGCTCAGACTCCCAACAACTTCCAGGACAGATGCAGTCTATGCATGCAAGAGAAAATTATAATTAAATATAAAAATGCTGACCAATTATTGAATCAATGAAACAATTTTCAAGTGTACACACAAGAACAGATTTAAAATTCCCTAAAAGCATTGATTTTGGGGATATACATTTGAAGTGTTGATTCTGTTTTATATGGGTACTAACATGTATGTGTAAACACATTTTTGTATATGATCATTTATGTGATCATTTATAGTTTTAAATTATTAATTAATATTTTTATATTAATATTATTGATAGTATTATCTTTATTATTTTTTTAAGTTCTTCTTTAAATTTGTTCTTTTATTTATCTCTTGATTTATTTAATTTATTTTTTATTTAATTTATTGATGTTGGTTATTATTATTAATTTCAAATTAATATATTAATTTCAAATTAATAATATATTATTATTAATTTGAAATTGTGACAATTATAATGCGATGATGAGTTTTTGCTGACTATTAGACATGTTACTGTATCTTTTTTTTAATTCTGATCACCCCCCCCCTCACTTACCCTGTATATTAACTTGTTCAGCCCTTTAAAGAAAAATTTATTTATAAGTTAACCTATTGGCTCATATTGTATTGTGAAGAGCAGTTGTGACAGTTTATTTTATATAAACCTGCTTCAAAATTATTATTGTTATGAGTATTTTGGGTTTTGATCATATCCATACTAGTTTTGGATATGGTTGTAATTATTGTAGCTGTTCTTTGCAATATAGTGTCTTATCTTTTTATTTTACAGATTTTTAGCTTTTTATTTAATGTAATAGAAAATTCTACATACACAGACACACAAAATTTATTTGGTATCAGAAAAGTTTGTGACAGTAAACAAGAAAAACCATTTTTCCTTTTATTAAAAACTATATTTTTCTTTCATATATTTTCTTTATTTTTAAAAGTACTTTCAATACAGTCAAGTTTTTCAAATAATGTATCTTATAGATATAAAATTATCTGTTTACCTGGGTATGTGTGTGTGTGACAAAGTACAACTTTATATAGATAATTATCTACATGCATGTAAGTGTGTATGTTGCATACATATATAATCCTGTAAATATTGTATGTTTGTGAGTTAAATACAATTTGGATATGTAGACACCTCATTTCTTTGATTTTTGCATCTCTTCAAAAATCTATTTTCATTTTACTAACTAAAGTATACAACTTTGTATAATTGTGCATTTGATATGATCAACTGCCAAATTACAGATTTTACAGTTACTGAAATCATTCTTTATCTCACCATTTTTTTTAATCTTTATTAAAAAGTTTTAAGTTTCTTGAGATAATTTATACTTAAGTCTATTAAGATATTTTTTAAAAATGTTCGAAACAGACAAATTTAAAATGAATTAAAATTTTAAAAATTGACTCGGAAGAATGAGTTTTACATTTCATATATTGCCTTCATGTTTGATATTATTATCACAATGTTTCATCCATTGTGTCCTCCAGACTTCTGCAGGTGTTTGTTGATCAGGATAAATTCTAGGGAGCTTTAAACTGAACCCTGTATTTAATTTAGAGAACAATAGCCTAGTGAATGCATTAGTTTGTGAATTAGATGTTCAATCCTTGGGCCAGGTAGTGCAGACAAAAGCACACAATAACTGAGCAGTACTAAATAAGAACGATCTACCCCCAAAGATTAAATAAAGAGTTCAGTTCAAAATTCCCTGAAAGTTACACAGAAGAAGGTTGAAGTGCACAACAGGTGAAATGTTTTGATAATGAAGATGACAATAGTCTGAATGTAAATAATGGTAACTCATCCTAAAAATTCAGACAGAAAGAATTATTTATTTTTCACTTTTATGATTTGAAAGCAAGCTATGGCAGTTACTTGGTAGATATGTATTGATGTAGATTATGCACAATTAAAAATTGTAAATATGGTCACTTATGCATAAAGGAAATGATTTTTCTCAATACAAAATTTCTGGATACTATTTAGAATAATTGAATTGGATTTTTTTTTTTTAAATATTAACCTTGACACTTCTCATTCATTTTAGTGATATGAGTTATATGTAGACACATTATCATTTATAACTTTGTAATATGTAATGCATCATAATGAAACTTAGTCTTCATCACAAAAGTATTTAAAAAAACAGTTATTAAAAAGCAATGCATTCACATAAGGGATGTGTGCTCAATTGCACATTTTATATGTAGATATACTTATATAGTTATCTACACACATATCTGTATATGGGATATACATATACAATCATGTAAGTATCTAAATCCTTCCTGAATGAATAAATAACTCAGTGACTGACTGACACCCACTCTTCATCTATTCAAATCACAGGTAACAGCTGTTACAAGAGAGGTTTTATTTGATTTACTTCTTTGTTATTTAAGATTACGGTAATATTAGGTGTATCCAACTGACATTACCTTTCCTCCCTTGATGATTATACTTCCTTTTTTACTTTTTCATATAATTTTTTTCAAAAAAAATACCTCTATTATAAGTTGTAAAAATTCATCTTGGAAAAAAAAAAGAATTTTATAAAGTAAATTATAGGAATGAATGAGATGAAAGAAAGAAAGAAAAAAAGTAACAGGTGTTGCTGATTTTGTGTAGATATGTGTGTGGCTGTATTTATATAACATATATCATTAATGCTAGTATAACTATGCTGGTAGTGTATGAGTTTGTAGTATTTGGATTCATAATGATAGGGCACAGCTAAATGCATTGATTTTAAACACTTACTATGTCTTCACCTGGTTCTAATGCCACATTATCAGGAGAAAAAGAAAATAAAGATTGTTAATTTTTATATATATATATAAATAAAAGATAAAACAACAAACTTCTTCGCAGTAGTTTTGGCACATACAAGTGCATTGTTGATCCAACAGTCTGCACATGTAGAGATCTTACATTATAGACATCCTGCATATTACATTTGCACACTATAATGTAGCCAAGTGTGAATGACGAGACCTTGGGTGCATCCAAGCCATTACATGGTCACCTATATGTTGGAATTGTGTGCTCACAATGTGAAGCTGAAACTCTGAAACACAAGAAGCATTTGATGATTGCTATTCATTTTTCCTGTTCAGTACCTCCTTAGGCAATGCCAGGTCACCAAGTCACTTCCAACCCTAGCATTAGAATGAGGACTTTTCAGCTTCATTTGAGACGAGTGTAGGTGCATAAGCATATCACAGCATATTGACTATCTGCAAGGTGTAGTCAAAGTGTCATAAGTCTATCACTTATATGGCAGCTCATTCAAGTGAGACACTTGGTTTGTTCATGCAGCAAACCCTCAACTACTTTTATTCACACACACACACACACACACACACACACACACACACACACACACACACACACACACACACACACACATAATCAGTTTCTTAAGTAATTTCATTATTATGATTGGAATCATTATTATGTGAGTGAATTTCAAATCAGGATCTTGCATAAATGTAAAATATGTTCACTCCTTCACGTTTAGGCTTATTCTTGTTACCATAGTTATTTTACATGCTTTAAAAAGAAACACAAAATTTGAAATCACACCTGCTTCTAACATGAAAATAGGAGATTAAACAACTCTGGAACTTGTGCATATTTATTATGTTAAAAAAAAATAGGGGATTATTGGTAGGTTTTAGAAGTTTCTATTTCAGTGTATTAGCGGACAATGTTCTGTTAGGGAATATCATGAAGTTGTGTCCAACATAGTGTGATTTTTGTAAATCTTTTGAAAGATGACTGTTTACAAATTCAGCTATCATCAAGTAAAGGAGTTAAATATGATGAAGTGTGTGTGTGTGTATATATATATATATATATATATATATATATATATATATATATATATATATATATATATAATAAAAAGTGTTTCAACTTTGTATGTGCTGTGAAATTGTCACCTCTAAGGAGCTGAAATTAAAATTGCAATTTTCGCTTACTACTCTGGACACTTGTTTGACAGATAAAAACCATGAAATAAATACAATTTGCCTAACATGGAGATGATGTATAGGTTATGACTCAGAATTACTGTATGCACTTCAACTTATATTTGTAAATGAAAGTAAGGTATCAGCAGTTGATGCAATGTAATGTAAATAGTTGTCTAAAAGATAAAAAAATGCAGTTCTTACATTGATCTTACAAGAGATCCTGTATTGCCCAAGATTAAATGAGTTTCACAATTATGTTTCTTGATCACTTGGGTCTCTCTAATCTGTTCTTGTAAATTTTCATGAACTAAAAGGATTTCCTTAGAATTATGAGTGAATAAATAGAAAAATACCATGGCTGTTCGTCCCGAAAAGGACCTCCAATCAGTTGTGAACTGAGGCAGGAATTGACTGGTTAACTTTAACACCTCAAAAACAAAACTGCTCTCTATTACTCACCACAGAGAACCATCTCTACCCCTGATTAGAATGTCTGACGCTCAACTTCTCGAGAGCTCCTCTTTGCAACTCCTCCGCCTCACATTGACTGCTGACCTGAGATGGAACAAATACATTGAGTCAATAGCTTCATCCACCACAAGGAAAGTTAGATCCCTGTGCTACACCAGGAAATTTTTCTCGGCGGAGTCAATCCTTCAAATCTACAAATCAACCATTCGCCCTTGCATGGAGTATTGCTGCCATATATGGTCTGGAGACCCTTCTGGTTGTCTCATGGTTCTTGATAAAATCCAGAGATGGATATGAATTGTAATTGTCCCTGAACTGTCATCTTGTCTGTAGTCGCTCTCTCAGACGTGCTGTTGCCTCCCTCTGTCTTTTTTACAAATACTTTCATGGTAACTGCTCCGAGGAGATGCTTTCGCTGGTTCCCAAACTTCATGAATTTAAGCGTTCTACTAGGCTGGCATCACACTCACACCCTTTTACTGTCAAAACTGTTAAATGTAGCCGTTTCTTCTACTCCAATAGGTTCATGTCTCGCACCTCTCACCTGTGGAACTCCCTCCCCTCTTCCTGTTTCCCTGATAGCTATAATCTCCAACTATTCAAATGTAATGTCAATCAACATCTCCAGATGCTTTGATCTATCCCCAATCCTTCCCTTCATCCTTTCCTCTATCACTCCTCTTTGCTTTAGCTCCAACTCTCTGTAACTCCTTGCATGCTAGTGGCTTCCCACCTTGCTTGGGGTGAAATGCTTATTAAAAAAAAAAAACAAGTTATGTCAGTTATTTAGTGAAACTGAAACCAATGCTTTTGCTATTTAAGATTGAAACAGTTTTGTTTTTGTTTTTTGGGGTTTTTTTTTAAGACAACAACCCCATTTGTAACAGTTGGATTGAAATTGTTTGTAGCCTGTTTGTTCTGTCAATGTGTGGTATTAAATTGGCCAAAAGAATTTTTTTAGATGGCACCATGAAAACATCAAAATAGTGAAGTTTCCTTCAATTTCAACTGCTGATATCACTTTTATTTTCTAGGTTATATTGATAAAATTGGTATATAAACAAAATTTAGTCTTTTCTCTTTATCTACTATCTATATTTCTTATGTTGTCTGTCTGTGTGTCTGTCGTGGGCGTTGTTACCTTGCCCAGGCCGCATTTCTCACCTGATTTCGATACGGTTTTCACCACAAGTTTGCAAATGGCTGCTGTAAGGACATGACGGAGCCCGATTTTTGAGTTCGGACTCAGGTTCCGAAAAAATCGATAATCGAAAAAATCTGCTTACAGAAGGAATGATCGCATTTCAACCAAATTTGACACCTTAGAGGCTACCATTAGAAGTGTTGTCCAGAAGTTTCAGTTTTCGGACCCCTAAACAGCGCGGAAAATCGATAAAACCCAAAAACCGATACGCCCAGATTGCGCCTGAACTGCATGTTGGTTTTAGTGAAAACTGACCGGATTTATGAGGAGGCCATTGAGAGTCACCATGTGAAGTTTCAATTCCGAGCCCCCCCACCCCAACAGAGTGCAAATCGACAATTGGTCAACCCTTAAAAATGTTTTTCCGGTTGGGTATTTCCTAAATGCAGATTAATTTAAGGTCACGCTATGCACGGGGAGAAACAGGTCAGTGCGTGCAGTGGAGTGGAAGAAAACATTTGACCTCAAATTCTGGAATGAGTGCAGGGCCATTGAAATTCGGCTTTTTTATCCCTGCTACCAGGTCTGACTTTGAGCCACAAATGACATATTCGACTTTGTCAACACTTTTCCTTTAATCATTGCATCTTACCAAAATAAGCACTTCCTTTATTCACGTCTTTACTAAAAAAAAAACCTGCATACGTGCTGAGTGAAAATGGTTCCGCGCTCGGCAGTCCATTTTCCAATTCTTTAAACTTTTTCCCCTAGCCCAGGCCGCATCCCAGACCTGATGAGGAGTTTTTGCGCTAAAACAGCAGGGCTTCCTCCCAATCCATTTCAAAGCTAATGCAAACTGTTAGTGGCTTTTCGTTGTTGCACAAACCAAACAAGCACACGCTTCTTGCATTCTCATCGCTGGCATCACGTGCGTTAGAGCCAAGCTGCATATGCAGCAGGCAGCTTGACCCCGTTTACGGCCAAGCCTTGCACTTGCCAAATCATGCGTGCGTGAATGCGCGCTAGCATCTTCCATTTTGTGTGAGCTCATTCATTGGTCTAAGTCATGGCCATTGTCCAGGCTACACCAATCAATGACAAGTCATGCTCCCTTTAAATACCTTCAGCGCGGCTGCATCCGCACTCACGTCTTGATTTGATCGTCATTAATGCATCTGTCCTTGGATTAATTGACAGCTTCCTGTTACCGCAAGTTACCTATTTCCTTAAACATTTGCATTACCCATTTTATCTCTGCGTACTGCCTCTACTGTGCAGCCCAGTCCATCTTGGCATTCCATACCTATTTCTACCTTTTCGTAGTTCAGTTTTGCTATTAGACAGTTAACTGCTGTCGCAAGTTACTTATTTACTCAATCGTTTGCCCAACCTATTTTACCTCCACGTTACAGTTTTCACTGTAAGTTGAAGTGTACTGCCTTTACTACGCGGCCCAGTACACCTCAGTACTTCATTGCCTATTTCACATGTAACCCAAACTTCTTGCCTATCTCACACTGCAAATTTTTTCTAAGCTCTATACTAAACATTAACATTGTTATTTTAAGTCAAGTGATAGCGATTGTTGTACGAGTCGTACGATTTTTGAATCGAGCACGGGCAACGCTAGTAAAGATATATTCCTTTATTGTGTGAAGATTATTTTTTATTGTATATGTCTTTAAATTATTCCACTATTTAAACAATGGCCACTTGTTTTTCTGTATATGCAAAGCTGACAATCTCTTAATTAGGTATGTCCAATTTAGGCCATTTTAGCGGTTTTTTTTAGTTGTTTTTTTTTTTTTTTTCAGTTGAAAGACATTAATTTCGAAATTCTTGTAAAAATTAACTACTTGTTGGATTTTAATGAAAACTTCAGAACTTATTCAGAAATGAATGAACTTATTTTAGAAATGTTTGTCTCTTTGAAAGTCATGGTATAAATATTTTTTTTATATATCTGTTACCCCCCTCGAACTTAATTTTATGAAAACTCAAAAAAATTTTATTTGCAACCTGAATTTTTTTTTTAATTAAATGCACAAAACTCTGAAAAATCTAAATCATCGATTTTTTTTTTTTTTTTTTTTTTTTTTTTTTTTGTTAAAAAAATGTCCAAAATTGTCCAAACTTTTACCTCAATTGTAAAAATTCAAAATCCAATAAAACTAAGACAATATTTAATTAAGAAAGTTTTTAATGGCTTTTCTGAATAATATATACGAAGGTAATTATTATCTGAAAGAAAATTTTTTTTGATGAACAATGAATTTTTACATTAATTTTATTTTTTTTTTCAATTTTAAATACACAATATGACAAAAGGTTGTTATATATTTATACATTGTTTTTTCTGCAACCTTATGGAAATGATATATTATGTTCTCTACTTTTTAAAGATCATATATTTGAAAGCTTATTAAAATCTGACAACCGATGATATTTTTAAAATAATTTTTAATATTCCAAAATTGTATTTAAAATCGTCTCCAACGAAAGTATGGATGCACACCTTGAAATAATGTCACGTGAGTAGTTTCTTTTGATATAAGCAAGTTTGTTTTTTTTTTACTTCAGAAATGGCTTTGATTCGTTCAGTAACAACAAAACAACGCTTGTCAAGTTTTCTGAATATCATCGTATTATTTTCAATTTTTTTCTTTTTCTATTCAAATATAATCGAATAGTGGGATAAAAGAAAATATCGACTATTTACAATTACAAAAAAAAAAAAAAACGCCCTTGGAAGTCCACCCAAATTTTCAAGTTTGAAATCGAATGCATAAATTCATTGTACATTACTTTGGAATTATTATCCACATGACAAATTATCAATTAAAACGATTTTTGGAGTTTAAATTTTCTGGAGTTAGCTCACTACTACTAAATACTTGTTGAGTCAAAACAAAACCAACATAGCATGTTAATTTTATTAATAAATAAAATAAAACTCCTATTACTGCCATATCATAATAATTATTAATAAATAGAAAAAAATCTGCTTTAATAAAAAGAAATAAAATCTCATTTCATTAAGTTAACCCGTTTCAATTAATGGTGTTTCATGTAATTTTTATATTCTCAGAAAAATATTTCATGACTGAAATAATAAACCTCAATTTAAAAAAATGTATTTTTTTTACTGTTTTATTTTTACTTGTAAAATTTGATTTTCTTTCATAATTTAAATGTTATTTTCAGTGCAGAATTCTTCCTCAAACGTAAGGTAAAAAAAAAAAAAATTTGAAAGTGAATTTTTTAAAAAAATCTACTAACCAGATTCACTTAAAATTAGAACGAATTATATCACTTCTGCACTACCGTCCAATAAATTCCGGTGCCGTAAGCTGTCAATATATTGACGTACATCAATTAACGCCTGTCAAAATAGACCACCTCGGTTGGAAATATCTCTCTTAAAAAAATTTTCTGCTAAAAATGTAAGTAATGTTTCTTTCAAATTACATTAAGTATACTTTAATCATTCTAAATTTCCTAAGATAACAAAAGAAAAAGGTGTAATTGATTTTTCATGATTTTTTAACTAACAAACTATGATCTTTCCGACAGAAATGTCAATAAGTTCGATTTTACGAAAATTTTTGACTCGAAAAAAAAAACAAGATTTTTTAATAAAAATTTATAGGAAGGATTAAAAAATCTGAAAAAAATATTCAGAAAATACTTTGGTCTTTCCTCTTTAATAACAGCATAAATATTTAAACGTTAAAAATTGTTTTATCAATTTGGAGACCTTTTTTCGTCAAGGTATACCACTTTTTAGCGAAATATTGGACATACCTACTCTTAATTGTATTTGTAAAACTTGTTGCACTTCCAGCTGTGTGAACCTAAACATATCAAAATAGCCCTATCTTAAAGAAATAAGTCAATTTGTCGGGCTTAAGATAGGGTTTGAAGTTGTCTTTCACGAAAAAATTTTAAGTTTAAAATTTTAATGAATGAAATACTATAGAAATTCAACACTTTCAGCACAAGAAAGATGAAAATTGCTCCTTCTATCTTGTATTTAATAATCAGTTGGTTTCATATTTCTGTGCCCATACAATTCTCGGTGCATGCGAGTCAGAGTATACTACGTTCATTTTGGGCAAAACTGTTGGATCTGATGTACTGAAATTTGTATAGCTGAATGAATATTGCCAGCTGAATCCTATTTTAAATCAAGCTTGTTTCATTGATGGATGTTACAGTTTAATTTTTTCTTTTAATGATGCATTTTAATACTGTATAAAATATTTATTCATTATATTTTGTCCAAACTGTCACATGTTGTGGTCACATCTAACTCCCTAAAAACAGTGACAACAAAAATTTAAGATATAAATGAACAAATATTTTCCTGTTTAAAATAAAAACAATATAGTCTCACAAAAATTACAATTTTTGGAAAGAATGAGCGAGTGTATATGTGGATGTATTAATGCCTGACGGTTGTGGAAAAATTACTTACATGCTAGGAGCAGAAAAATGGGAAAACTGATTTATGAAAGAGTGCTGTGTTTGATACTGATCCCATGTGATTGTCTAAGATAATTCACTCCCAATACATATGTTCCTGTTTATTTTATTGTTTGTGATTTTGGCTCGCACACACTTAAATCACTTTTGCCTCGGCTGTTTTTATGCATTTAAAAAAAAACATTAAACTGAATTCATATTATAAAATAATAAATAGTCTAGATAGGTTTTTAGTTTTTCAATTTAGCATTCTCATGTTTGTCAGTAAAAAAAAAAATTTAAAAATGTAGTCAGTTAAGATCATTCATTTCATTTACATTCAGGGCTTGCAATAATTTCTATAATTCTTGGAATTTAAGGATTAAATTGAAACTGGATACATTTTATACAAAAAATAAAAAATGAAATGGATATTCTTTAGTTAAATTTTGATGCATGGGTCCATAAAAAATTGAAATGTAATTAGACAATTTTCAAAATAAAATCCATTTCCTTTCCTTTTCTTTTTCTGATTATTTGTTGTCTAATTCTAGGGGTTAGGTCTTATTTTGGAGGTTAAAAATTGTTACATTTTCTTAAAAATAAATGGATACACAGTTTTGTGGAGCATGCTCCTTTTTACTGGAGCAAAGGAGAAGAGAGCACATTTTATATTCAACCAGAGTTTAGTGTGAGCAGCTCTATTTGGGATTGAAGAGCAGGGGTTTTTGCGCTCAGTGCTCCAAAATAATTAAAAAATTTTTTTTTTTTTAGTTTGTATTCAACAATAAAAAAAGAAAAGTAAATCTGAGCTAATCTCTTTGAGTTATTTTTTGTTATTATATCTGTGGTAAATGTATGAGAGAAAGTGTGTGTTATACATGAAAATGGAAACTATTTCAACTTCTACCTGGGGTTTTAGTAAAAAGGCAGGTGACTTTGACACCTAGGTATTACCATTCTGATGTCTGGGACATTTCTTTTAAGTTGCAGGAGACAATTTGAAAAAAAATGTCTTCAAAAGAGTCAGTCACTCGTAGAAAGTCTTTGATGTCATTTTTTATTAAATAGGTGTATGTATATATATATATATATATATATATATATATATATATATATATATATATATATATATATATATATATGTCAGTGAGAGAGATAGTATAAAAGCTCTATTTACATTATTTGAACTATTGTCCTCATCTTTGTTGCCATATTTATCACAATGTTTCAGCTGTTGTATGCTTCGGCCTTTTTCGGGTGGTTGGAATGTCGAACTGAACCCTTTATTTCGCTCGCTGGGGTAGACTGTTCTAGTTCCACATGCCATGTCTAATGGATGTCAGTTATCTCCTGTTAATTCCCCTCTCCAAGTTCTCCACTGCCTTAACCAGGAATTGAACTCACCAACTCTTTGGGTCCTGTCACTGGGTTTAACCAACGCCTTTATCAACTGGATCCACATGGCACAGTGGATAAAGGCGTAAAATTCTGTATTGGGCTATTTCCTGGATGTGATATAGTAATTAAGTGGAAACAAAATTTATGAATCCAAGATCAAAAAGATTAATAAACGTAGTTATGTTATTCTGTTTTCAAAATAATTTTTTATTTCTTTTTTTTTTTTTTTTTTTTTAATTCATTCCTTATTTTCATCTATGAAAGTCTAAACATGACATTATTATGAAACAGTCATGTGATTTTAGAGTTTTGTCTCTTTACAGGGAAATTAATTTAAGAAAATTTCATAATATTTTAAATTTTGTTATTTTTGCATAAAGCATTTTTGAAAGGTAAATAGAAGCCAATAAATTACTAGATAATTGTGGAAAATATATTCATTTGTAAAAATTACTAGGTAGTTAAAAAAAAAAAAAAAAAAATGAGTTCACTTAGATTTCTTAAATTTTGTATCCACACTAGCCAGCCATACTAGCTGTCATCGCTTCGTCACTCATTGGGCCATCCCTTATCGCCTCAGAGATGCTATGATAAACAGGACCAATCATTAAATAAATGGTTGTATATTACTTTCTTATGCTATAAGTAAGTAATATTTATTTCAAATCCGATTAATTTTACTCAAATAACGTGTCAGAAATATATTTTTTTGGAAGAATTTTAAAATCGATAAATTTTTTTTACACTATTTACATTATTCATACTATTGTCTTCATCTTTGCCGCCATATTTATTACAACATTTCAGCTGTTGTATGCTCCGACCTTCTTCAGGTGGTTGGAATGTCAAACTGAACCCTTTATTTTGCTCACTAGGGTAGACTGTTCTAGTTCCACGTGCCATGTCCAATGGATGAATGGCCAAAACGTTGTAATAAATATGGCGACAAAGATGAAGACAATAGTCTGAATAATGTAAATAGTGTACATACCTCATCTCAGAAATATAGACAGATAATTTTTTTTTGTTTACAAATTTCTTAAAATTAAGAAAATGGTCACTTTTTAAGAAAATTTAAAAAAAAACAAAATTAAATTTGACATCCCAATCTATATAATTTCTATCTGAAATACACCAGAATATTTTACTTACTGGAAATAATAATTTTAATCATTTAGCTTTCAATTAAAGCTAAAATGAAATCTTCAAGAATGTTTTTTCATTTTTTAAAATTCATTTTAAACTTTAGGTATTGAAAATTTATGTCAAAATAATATAGGTACCTAAATTAAATACTCATTTAAAAAATATTTATTTAAAAATATTGTAGGGGGCTTAGCCTCCTAAACCCCTGATCCAGACATTATGGCCCTGATATTGTTGCAGTGGGGTTTTATCTGGATCCCACGATTCTCAGTTATATAAAAATATAGAGGAGGGGGGGACTTAGCTCCCAAATTCCAACTCCAGAACAGCTGTAAAATAAAATTTTCAATTGACTTTTATTTAATAGTTACTGAATTTTCCTACCTTGTCAAAATTATCAAATTTTCCATTACCGAATTTTTCTAAATTCAAAAATTTGATGCCAAATGTTTGGTGCCCGGAAGATTCAGTAACAGAAGATTTGGTTAGTTACTGAATTTTCTGTTACCTAATCTTCCAGGCACCACTGCAACAGTATCAGGGTCATACTTTCTGGATGGTGGAGTGAGGGGCTTAGACCTCCTCTGATATTTTTAAATAAGTAATATAGATTTTCTATGTTAAAGTTAAGTTCTTGTATCTTCTTTTCAAATTATTGTTTTAATAATACTTTGTTTTAAAGAATGCGGAGATAACCTGGACTTTGTCATGGACACCCTCGAGCTTGAATGCTTTAGGGAAGCAGGTATTCATTTTATTGAAGAATACCTGGAGGTAATGGAACCCTTTGGGCAAATGCTAAATCTCCTCCAGAGTTAGATGAATTGTTACATGGGCTTCTGCCTTCCAACAATTGAACTCTTGAAGAAAAAGCTTAGAAGGAAAGAACACAAATTGTGTTATTGTATGCCATTAGTGGATGCTCTGTGTGAATTCATAAATATTTGCTTCATAATTTCAAAATAGAAATTATCTTCTAGCGGCATTTCTAATCCCACAATTTAAAAGTTTGGACTGGGTAAATGTCCAAGAAACTAAGACATATATCTTGGAAAAGGTGAAGAAAGAACTGTCCAGCCTGAAAAGGGACAATTCAGGTTACAGGTCAAGTAGCAATGAGGAATCTGAGGATGACTTCTTTCCAAGTGTCCAAAAAACGGGATGCACAAGTGCAGACTTTTTGAACCAATATAAAAGTGCTAAAATTGCAACAATTGAGGAATTGGCCAAATATCCAGAAATGTGTGAATTATTTTGCAAATCAACATGGCCATTCTCTCATCAGCATCTGTTGAGAGACTGTTCAGCCTTGGAAGAATTTTTCGAAAAAACTGTCACTGTGTTGAAAGACAAATTTCGAAAAACAGCTATTATTAAAGTTAAACTCCAGTTTATGATAAAATAAAATTTGTAATACTAAGTGTACTGTTTGTTGAGGTAATTCTTTTGGAGTTAGGAATGACATATGCCTTATAAGGAAGTACATTGGGGTAACTTTGGTATGTTCTTATGTGTAAAGGGTATTCTGACGTATGTTGGTTCTTATTAAATTTGAGTACCTAAATATCTCACCCAGCTTATTAATTGCAAAAATATTCCAACATTTATGAAAGAAGGTACATTTTAACTATAGAGCATCAAAAAACAGCCATACTTTTTTTAATGGAGCTTGAGCAGCTCCTTTTTGAAAACTGGGAGCATGAGGGCAGCCATCTCCAATTTTGGGTATGGGAGTGGGAGCAGCTCGAAAAATAGTGGAGCGCATAAAACCCTGTGGATACATATAGTTCTTCCACTTTTTCAAAAATGCACTGTCTTTACATAAGTTTTTTTTTTTTTTTTTTTCATGGGGATCTGGGGTTGTTTTTTTTTTTTAATGTATTAATGTTTTCCATGCCAGAGAGTACTTCTCAGGTGATTAATTAAATTTACATTTAATCTTCTGTTCAGTGGATGATTAACTGTGCCCTGAGAAGTAGATTTCTTTTAAGTGGAAGAAGCAGGATGAAGAAGTCCCCAAATTCCTTACGATGTCTGCTGATAGTTAAAAACTCTGAAGAAGTGAATAGGCATTTCACTGATAAAACTTTTAATGGAACTTCATCTCCACCTCTAAAGGAACAGAAGGCACTGAGTGAATCTGAGTATTCAAATAACTCTAACATTTGTGATGAAGAAGAACCACTTCAAATGACCATCAGTTAAAGCCTCCAAGGTCAATGGATTGCAGTATACTATTACTCCAACTTTTATATTGACCAGTTCATTGATATTATATCTCCATCTAGTGCTGAAATAAAATTTTTTGTCCCAACCAAAGGCAGACACTATTATTTTGTGGCTTTGTTGGATGATATTGCATCAGTGGCATCATTTTTTCTTTTTTTTTTTCTTTAGATGGGACTTTGATATAATACAATTTTCAAGTGATAAGATGTAAATTCCAGGAATATTGGATGTAGCGGAGGCTTATAAATAAATTCAGACTGCAAATCATTGGAAGAGGAAATAGAGGAGGACCATTCCAACTGTTCAGGAAGCCTTTTTCATCAGTTCCAATAAATGTATTTTTATTTCATTTTTTTAGTTTGAAAATAAACAACTTAAAAGATTTACAATATGCATTTGTTTGAAGGATTCACCAATGGTTCATGAAATAAATTTCTAAGTTTTGTAGTCATTACTGTTCTTTTCATGATATTTCACATAGTTTTCTAAAATTAGATACATCTTTGACAAAATGGTATACATATTACAGAGAAAGAAATTAGTAAAGTTTCAAAGTTTCAGGCATTTACCTCCATTGAATACATTTTTATGGCAAGTTCAGGATGGCCTACTTTTGACTTTTTTACTCTACTGTCAAATTGTGGTTCTCACTGTTTTTACAAGGTGTAAATATGAGTTTTTTATTGATGTACTACTGGAAAAAAAATAGCTTTATTGCTGTTATGCTAAGAATCATTGCAAGGCTAACTGTTAAAATGGAACTTACATGAACAGTCAAAAAATTACCCTTCTGTGCCATTTTTTCACTTTGAGAACACAATTTTCCCCAATGTTTAGGCTCGTCACATCTAATAATTATGATTTTGTTACTGTTATGTTTCTTTTACTTTTAAAACTATTTATATTACATAATATTTATAATGATTTTTAACTAATCTGAAGCTGGCATCTTCAATTATACACTGTTAAAATTGTTTTCTGCCACGACAGCACATGAGACATGATTACTTTGGGATACCTAATACAGTAAGAGAACTTTTGATTGTATTAGCAGCTTGGATTTTCTGAAAAAATATATCGCAATTGAATATTTTTATTTATTGATTATAACAGAATGGAAGAATATAAGCACCATTTTTGGTATGACTTTATATTTTAAGAAAGGTAAAAATGTGACACACATGTAAAAAAGATTTGTACAGTTTATGGAGAAGTATCTTCTCACTTTTTGGGGATAAAGACTGTGAGGAGATTTATCTTCCAAAATGAGTTCCTCAGGAATTAAATAATTGATTCAAATAACTACTCTATTCTGTTGGCAGGGCCTAGAATATATTGTGCATCCTCTGTAGAGAGGTAACACTCTCAGAAAAGGTCACCTATCAATTAAGTAAATGCTTATAGACTTAAATGTAAACTGCCATATTTACCTATCCTTGAACTAAGTCGGTGCATATAGACTCAAATATTTAAAAAACAGAAATGATTTCTGACTTGAATATCCCAGCAAGGACTGATATGTCATAGAATCACCCAACCCAAATAAGCATTACTTTTAATTGAATCAACTGAAAGTAGTAACTGATGGCCACTCCCACTCTCTGTAATGAGTTAAGATAAAAGATGTAATATTGCATCAAGCTAATGGTAATTTGTATGTTTCCCTGGTGACCAAGCAAAATGTGATACAGATTGCCTAAAAGAGGTTTTCATTCATTTATCACAACTATTCAAAGACACCAAGATTTAATCAATTTAAAATAACATTAAAACTTGAAGTACAAATCAACAGAATAGATCACAAAAAAAAATTCCTGAAATTCATTGGTAAATCATATAGAGATTTAGATAAAAGATCATAAGAACACCAATGGGATCTTTTACAAAACGATATACTCAATGTATTGTAATAGGTTTGATCATAATTTGATCTTAAAGAATGTTTCTGATTTAAAGAGAAATTAATTTATTAAGGTGAAAATGTATTGAAAGTGCACTAATTTTGGAATCTTCTACAGTAAATTTTCATTCAGGATCATGTAACATCTCTTTTTTTTCCTTCATAAAATTACAAATAATACAATGTGAGATAATTAAAAAAAAAAACAAAAACAAGAAAATTTAAGAAAAAAAATGATAAAAAGCTGAATATGATAGGCTATCATATTGAACATCTCTTTGTCTGAAATTTTAATGTAAACACTAACCAGCATTTTCTCACCTTTTTTTACACACACACACACACACACACACACACACACACACGGGATGGATTTTAATTCAACATATTTTTATTACTTAAACATTATTTTTAGTGGATACCTATATTTGAGTAGATGCTCCATTTATTTATTAAATCACACATTTATTTATTTTCATCTATCTGGCTGAATATTTGAGAAATCTTATTAGAGAAAAAAATGAACTCCCCAGCAGATGAAAATAATAAAAATGTACTGTTTAATAAACGGAGTGGCTATTCAAATACTTGTAGCTACTAAAGATAATGATAATAAAAAAAATTTGAATTCATAAAAAAAAAATATCCATTCCCTTTCTTCAGAGACACACACACACACACATTTATTTATTTATTTTTTTTTTTAAGCATTTCACCCCTAGCAAGATGAGATGCCACTAGTACGCAGGGGGTTACAGAGTAAGAGTAAAGAGGTGTGATGGAGGAAAGGATGAAAAGAAGGGCAGGGGATAGTTCAGGACATCTGAAGATGTCAATTGACATTACATTTGAATAGTTGGAGATTATAGCTATCAGGGAAACAAGTAATAGGAAGGGAATTCACAGACGGGAGGTGTGAGACATTGGAGTAGAAGAGATGACTACATTTAACCATTTTGACAGTGAAAGGGTGTGGCCGTGATGCCAGCCTAGTAGCACGCTTAAATTCATTCAGTCTGGGAACTAGTAAAAGTAGCTCGTTGGAGCAGTTACCGTGAAAGTATTTGTAGAAAAGACGTAGGGAGGTGACGACATGTCTGTGAGAGAGTGAGTGCAGATGAGATGCCAGATCAGGACCAACCACATTGCTTATCAGTCTCTGGATCTTGTCGAGAACCCAAAGGTAAGCAGCAGGGGCACCAGACCATATATGGCAGCAGTACTCCATGCAAGGGCGAATGGTTGATTTGTAGATTTGAAGGATGGACTCTGGTGAGAAAAACTTTTTGGCACAACACAGGGAACCAACTTTCCTTGCGATGGATGTATTTGTTCCATCTCAGGTCAGCGGACAGTGTGAGACCAAGCAGTTGTAAAGAGGTGCTCTCATGGAGTTGAGCATCAGACATTCTAATGGGAAAATAAAGTGGAAAAGTTTACCAGTGATGCGTTTTGTCCTGTGGGACTTCATCAGACTAAATTTATGTTCATATGAATGCACATGTGAATGAAGAAGGGGCGCTCAGAATTTTAGTATTTTATCAGCCAAATTCATTTAGGATCTTTTTCTCTTTCTTTCTGTCACTTTTGTTTGTAGGTATCCTACACTGTAATATTAGATCTGCTGAGAATGTTTGTAAGAGCAATGGCGCAAATTTACTATAGATGACCTTGTGATAAGGCGCTCTAGACCAGATGTGTCCAACTGGCGGCCCGCAGCTGCATGCAGCCCCCTTTACATGCATCTTGGTGACTCACAAAGTATTCTATAGCCATGGTATATCAAGAATTTTGTCTATGTTGGTAATGCAAATTATTAAAAACAGATTTTTTTTCAGTTGGTATGATTAAATTGTTTATTCTATCTCAATGTTTTTGTGTTTTCGAATGTCAGCAACTATTTTTAACTTCTGGTTAATCATGTGATCTCCCTTAATAACTAAATAAGAACAAATGTAAAGTGACAACATTTGTAATTTTGTAATATTTTGCTTTAAAAATGTCGAATTCTACTCAATCTCATAAAAAGAGAAAATTATCTGAAGAAGGACGTGTATTTCAAGAAAAGTGGGAATTACAGTACTTTTGTACCACTGTTAATGGAAAGAGAAACTGTTTGATTTGCAACCACTGCATTGCAACGTTAAAAGAATTTAACTAGTTTCTTGGAGGTCCTTGTTGGTATTTTGACCCATTCTTCTTCACAAATTTTCTTCAATCTGTTTAAATTCGATGGATTTCTTTTATGAACTCGTAACTTCAATAGTTTCCACAAATTTTTGATTGGATTTAAATCCGGTGACTGGCTTCGCCATTCCAGGACATTAATATCATTATTATTAAATAAATTCTTAGTTGTTTTAGCTGTATGCTTCGGGTCATTGTCTTGCTGAAATACAAAATCATGACCATGTTTCAAAGATGTGGTACTGTTCAAGAGTTGAGTTGACAAAATTTCAGTGTATTTTGCAGCATTCATTGTTCCTTCGATGATTTTTATTTTTCCTACTCCATTTGAGGAAAAACAACCCCACATCATAATATTCCCACCCCCATGTTTGTCTGTAGGGATGGTATTTGCTGGCTCGTATTCCGCTCTTTTTTTCCTCCATACATGAGTGCGAATGTTTCATCCGTAAAGCTCAATTTTCGTTTCGTCTGACCAAATTACTTACTCCCAGAAATCATTAACTTCAATTTCATATTTCTTAACAAAATTCAAGCAGGCTTGTACATGTCGGAGTTTCAGTAATGGAGTCTTTATCGGTGATCTTGAAGTGAGACCTGCATGATTCAGTGATCTTTTAATTGTATCTTTACTAACTTCAATTCTGGCATTTTTATACATGTATGTACGTATGTATGTATGTATGTATGTATGTATGTATGTACGTACGTACATATGTATATGTAACCCCACTAACCCCTGGATTGTTCGGGTGGTTGCGATCGATGTCTTGGTCGCTGCACCAATTGTGTGACACCCACAACCACTCGAGCGTCGATCACTGTCCCAATGTGTGACACTGGCCTTCCTTTGTCTGGTTAGATTCGGTATCAAGTTTATCGTTCTCAGCTCGCCTCCAATGTCTGGTCACCGAAGTGACTGCTTTGATCTCTAGTCTAACCTACCCATGTTGTGATTTGATCTTAGGTAGATGAAATCAATTAGGTGTCTGGCTGTAGTGCAAGCTGGATCTGGGGTGAAGGTGATACCGCACAAGTGTATTTAAAAGAAAAATGATACAAACTCAAGAGGTTGAAATGTGTTGAGAAATAACAATTATCTTTAAGTCTGTCTGTTGAATACAGGAGTGCGTCTCTCTCTCCCAGCCCACTTCTATGGATTCTTGAAACTTTTTGCTTTTCTTAAGTGAGTTCTGATATCTTAAGTTGTTTTTCAATAAAACTGCTTTTGGTATCTAAGTTGATATTCAATAAAACTTGCTTCTGGTTGATATTTGGCAAAACTTGCTTCTGGTTAAAAATCTAAGTCGATCTTGGTGGGAAGTCTAAAGTCAAAAAGGCGTGGAAACTTGTGGTCAGCTTCTGCGAGGCGCTATTCTTTGACTCAACTGGAGCTTAACTCGAACTTACTGGAACTTAACTGAACGCCCAGGGACGTTCGTTTATATGGACGTCAACCAAAACTGGTATGGGGCCGGACGTGGTTTGGGTTCTTCAATAATTCCAAATCCCCAATAAGGATTCTCTTTGTCTTCAGACAGGAAAATTTATCACTTCCCATGTTTGGAAGTCAATTACTTTCTGTTTTAGCGGGGTTCTCCCCCTTCTGTGAGGAGAGGTCGGAGGAGAATTATCCTCCTAAACTCTTCCTTTCTCATATTGGTATCTCATACTAACCTCTTTATGGGCGTCAACAAGTTTCTCCTTCTTTCTTATACAATCACCTCTGCCTATCACCCATGCTACCACTTAGCCAATGATCTCTTGGTGGTGTAGGTGTGGCTAGACTGGCATTAGTTTACATTTTCGCCCAAGAAAAAAAAATTATCTTCCTTTTTCTTTCTATCAGCCAGAATTTTCATGAAGTCCACATTGCCATAATTAAAAATTCTTTTTATCATATCCTGAGCCACCCAAAATCCACTTAGCAGAATCTCTACCGACTCATTAATGATCGCAGTCAACTTCTAATTGGGTGGTCGCTCCCACCTGGAGACTAATCTCTTTGTCTTTCTCGTCCCAACTGTCCAGATGCCCTCTTTTTGGTGATCGAAGGTCTGTCGCGAACAGTTTGAACAGGCAAAAACAATGATTCCTTTTTTTTTTCATAACAAGATCTGTTTTCATACGGCCGGCTTCTTCGTCGGTTTGTAAGATAACCCAATTTCGACCACCTCCGCCCACATGCAGCTGACCAAAATTGAAATTTCTATTATTGCTACGTGTGTGTGGTGAAATTGTTATTCTTTTACCCGTGTTTACTCTCTTATCATGGCATTAATTAATTCTGACAGAACTGACCTGCTTCTCTCACAAATCCTTTCGTCCTCTGCGAAAAGAAAAAATCTTTCTTTGTAATTGAAATAAAATCTTTTAACAATTTTTCTTTTGTTAAAAAAAAATAATGTCGCTCGGTATGTCTTTCAATCTAGCTCTTTCTCACCTTAAGTATTTCCCGTTTTTAATTTCTATGATAAATTAATTAGCCAATTGTCATAGCTAAATAGTGTCACAATGAACTCTTCATTTTTTTGTTATTTTTTTTTGTTTTTTTATGTTGTTCATATCCTCCAACTATACAGGGTTAAATATTTTCTCATAACCATAGCCTCAAACAGATATATATGATCCAGTGACCTTTGCCCTGACAAACCTCTGTGGTTCATTAAAGCAGTTAGCTGCAATTGATTCTAAAGTGTTAAAACAAAAAATTACTAATCCTAGGAAGAGGGTGCATATAAAGAGACTCATGTTAAAAATGAAATTGATGGATGAGAATGTTTTTGATTTGATTTTCATTGTACTACTATAATATAAAGTATACATCCTTTCATGTCTTGATAAACTTTGTGTGTCTCTGTTAATGTGCACGTCTTACCAACTTGAAAGATTGGAAGCATTTTTTATATCACTTCAAGATTGTGCAAGTATATAATTGTGTGTGTGAATTTGCTATTATGTACACTCAAGCATATATATATATATATATATATATATATATATATATATATATATATATATGTGTGTGTGTTTGTGTCTATGACTATATATGTGGGGAGAACACTTGGTAAAGTTAGTCTTCTATCTTGAAATCCTTTTCTCATGGCTGTCTGCTTATCTCACAGTATTTTTGCAGTCAGTTTGATGTAAACAGTTCCGACCAATCCAACTTTTTGTGTTGAACTTATTTTTTTTATTTTGCTTATATATAATACACACACACACACACACACACACACACACACACACACACACACATATATATAGTGGTAATTCTATGACAAAGTGGGGGAAAAGTTTACTTGTAACATATTCCATCCTTCAGGACTTCATTGGACTGAATTTGTTTTATGAATTCATTTTTTTTTTTTTTCTTTTTCTTTTCATCACTTTCATAAGTAGGTATTCCACACTGTGATATTAGGCAATTTCATTGTTAATCTAATTTTTTTTTTTTTTTTTTTTTGTAACAGGTGTTATTAAATGTGAAGTAGCATTGATTGGTGATGAGGCAGCAAATTTTTATTATTTTAGCTGTCAGTGGTAGAGAGAATTTTATCTTTGATTGTGTTAGATGCTTTTTTTTTTTTTTTTTTTTTTTTAAGGAGATTTAGGCATTTTTCAACGTTGGTGTAGAGGGATTTTATATCTAGACTAGTCATGTGCTTTTCGGTCATTTCCCTTAGTTTTTCGACTAGGCTGCCTGAGTTCTTTATATGAGATGAAGTGATTGTTCCAAAGATGGGTTAAAATTTTTGTTATGACTTTCCTGAGGTAATAGGGTGTATTCAGATACCAGTTTTGTGGATTTTAGGGAGACCGTAAAGTTTGGGTGTTCCAGGGTGATATTTTATGAATCTATACCATTATTTGTTTCCATTTTTAATTAACTTCCTGATTTCCTTGTTAAATTTTTGTGTTTCAGTAGTTATTTTTTGTTTGTTTATTTTTTCGTATGTGTTGATATCATTGAGTAGTGAGTTAATTTTTTCTATGTCTGTATTCTTGTTCATGATCACAATCACCCCTCCCTTGTCAGAGGGAGTGATGTGGTTTTCCTTATTTCTTGCTAGGTTCTTTAGTGCATTTAAGTATCTTAATGGTAATGTACTTCACTGTTGGTTTCTATAGTAGCAGTGATTATGCCTTGAATTAAATTTTTGGTGAATTCGGAGTCATTTTACTTATGATTTTTTGCTATAGTGTCTACTATGTCTCCTTTGTGGATTCCAGTGGCAAATTGTAAACTGAAGCTGAGGGCTTTTTGTTCTGTATTGGAAAGCTTTATATCTGATAGGTTTTCTATTAGATTAGGCTCTCCAACATATTTCCATTTGCTGTTGCTACATAAGTTGAGTTTTTGTGTTGGTTTATTGTTTTGATTGTTATTCATTTGTTTGATAGTTTGGTGTAGTTGTGTCATTTCAGGTTTCGTTACAATGAGTTTTTTGTGGAGTTGCATTCCAGCAGTTCTGGCTATTTTAGTGGTTAGTTTTTCCAACACTTCCAGTTTTTCAGCAGATACTTTTAGGAAATTGCATGCAAAAAAATTTGGAAAAATGTGATGTTCTTGGTATTTTGTGTGCACATCGTGGGATGACTTTTTCATCAATGCATTTCAGTAAGAAATTGTTTTGGTTTCGAAATGAGTTGGCCGACATGAAGAGTTATTTATATTCTTTAATGGTTTGGTGTTTTTCCATGTCGATGGTATGAGATAATGATATATATTTTTATATATCAAGAACAGTATTGGGGAAATTGTATGACAAAGTGTAAAAAGGTTACTTGTGATGCATTTTTATATATATATATATATATATATATATATATATATATATGCACACTCTATCTCTATTGAGCACTTTATCCCATAAATATAGCACACCCTTAAAACTATATTTCTTTTTATATATATATATATATATATATATATATATATATATATATATATATATATGCACATAGCTATAATCTCGTTCAGTTTTACATAGCTTAAAAAATAATTTTGGTGTTAATGTTCTGGTAACTTTTTATATGTAATGTATAATATTCTAAATGATTTAAGATTATCATAAACTTGATCCAAACTATAAAAAAAACACAAAATTCTGAAGGATATTCAAAAGACACTCATTTATATCTGATCAAATAAAGATTACTGATGAGTATGATTGCTTTTAAATTTTTCTTCATTTAAATATGATCTAAGATAGCAATGACTTAGTAAGAAGCAACACTTGATTTCATCTCGTCATTTCTTCGGTCTGATTAATTTGTAGTGGGAAACTCCATCACCAACAAAAAACACCAGCACCAGCCTCACCAGCAGTTGCAGATGAAAGAGTAAGATAGACTGGGCTCTTTAAATTTAAATCTGTGGAAAAGGCATTCTACTGCATTTCTCAATAACAGTCATGGGAATTCACAATTTACAGATATTAAAGTAAAAGAAGTTGTGGAGAACTATGGTTGTCTAAGACCTGAAAAGACATTTACAAATATATACTCCTGAGCTCCTCCATTATTATTATTTTATTATTATTATGAAGTGGAATTTAATATTTTGTTTTAATCTATTTAGACTTGTTTATGGATAGAATCTCCTAATCTCTGGGCACTTGAGGATTTTATTAAAGTTGCGCAATCTGTTTTCATTGCTTATGCATGCACTATTTAAAAATAAAAGATCGATTCACAAGAACACTATTCACTGAAATTCTATATTACAAGAAACATTACTTAAATGCTAAATCAAAGACGCTGGGTTTCTTTTATTAATTCCCTTACTTAATTATTTGAGACGGTTTCTAACTGAAGATGTACAACTTTACACTACAAAAAAACTAATGTGCCTTTGAATTACTTTTGTAATATTTTAAAACCCATTCATAGACCACTCAAACTTAAAATTTGATTGTTCCTATGTTCAATACGCTTTATATTCCTTTGTAGTAATTTTTGTTTTGTAACATTTAGTATAAATAACAGTGGAATGTAATCACTTTTAGAGTCAAATTTTCTTTCCTTAAGAATAGATGACAATATCAATGTAAGATCATAACTATTCTTTTGCAGTTGGTGGCTTCATTTTGTTTAGAATAAACATCTTTCTTAACAATCATATTAAAAAACTGGGGTACTGAATCCTAATGCAAAAACAAAGTCTCCAACAGGAATTTCTTGCCAACCTACAGGACAAATTTGGTGGGTATGGTGCGACTCCAAGTTGAAAGCACAATATCAGTATATAGATTAAGGACCATTGTCAAAAGACATTTAGACAATAGGTTACATTGGACAAAAAAGTTAGAAAGAGCAGAATTTGGAGCTAACTGAAAACCTGATGGAACTTTGGACTTATGCACCATTACTTAGTCTTACATGGTTGCATACTGCCAAAGATAGATATTTATGGTTTTAGGATGCAGAAGGGCTTCCTCCTTTGGAGTTGAGAAAAAACATGAACTTATTTTGCAAGATGACTTGATATGGCACCAAGTAGAAAAGATACTGCAAATTGGAATGAAATCTCCTTTCTACAAAGCTATTATTACTTGTTCTCATTTTTCACTCTTTTCTTTATTCTTTTCTTTTCTTTGTTTTTTTTTTTGTTTTTTTTACAATTTTTTTTTTTGTTTTTTTTACAATTTAGTGCATCTGCTAATAAAAATAATAATGTCTGTCTGCAAAAAAACAAAACTGCACAGTGATAAATAACTGTGCTATTTTGATAGCTGAAACTTAGTTTGTGACTGGTTGAGATAGGGGTAAGGGTAAAATGTAACTATGGTAACATTTTGCCACCCACATTTCTCTTCCAAAATGACTAACTACTTACTTACTAACTGCAAATAATCATTCTGTAAATAAATCTTTTGGTTATTTTAGTTAAATGTTTTTTATTAGTAATTCATGCTATTTATATTGTGGTCAGGAAGCAAGCATTAAAAATGTAACTTACCTATTAATGGGACTGGACACAGAAATTGTCAACTATCTTCCTGTTTTAAAATTCTGTTTTATTAAAAATTTGTTTATTCCCTTATTTTGCTTTAAAAAGAAAAGAAAAAACTAGATGAGATATTTTGCAAAAAAAAAGAATTGATGCATTATTTTGAACTACAGGGAACATAAATACAGTAATGATTTGGTTATTTCATTTGCTTCTTATGTTAAAAAGATTAAATAAGAGACCATTGCAGTCAAATAAATGGCTACCAATAAAATATGATTAGTAGGCATTCTTATGTTTTATCTACCCATTTACTCTAACAAGTGCTTTAACAATCTATGCAAAAAATGAAAATTTTTGTTTGGTCTACAACAAAAATAAATTTTAGGGTACATAAATTACATGAGTAGATTGTTTCCAGGGTTTTTTTTGTTGAAAAAAGACATTTAAAACATAAACATGCATACTGGAAGTTGTCCCATTTAATGTCAAAATAAGTTTATACAGAAAAAAAAAAGTCCTTAAATGTAATGAAGTTGATTTTTATTTATACTGGATGACATAATGTTTACTTTTTCTGTATAAATTTACCAAAACCATCAAATGGTTAGCTACTTTTTGAAGTCTGGCATTCATGCTGGTAATCATGATCCAGGCCATGTTTTACATTGTTTGGAGTTTCTGCCTATTGCAGTGGAGCACCATTGATATACTTAGTGATATAGATATTCTTGACTGGAAAAAAAAATGTAATGATATGGATAATCTTGACTGTATGGTTTTATTCTTGTCTGTTTTTCTTGTTTTGTTGTGAGATTGGCAAAATTGTTGAGGATGGTAAAGAAAAGGATTTAAATTGTAAACATTAACACTGTTGACAATCACGATCCTGACTTTTACATGTAAACATAATCCAGGTCATATAATTTAATATCTTCCAATGTGATACTTACCTGTTAAACAGAAATTATTTTTATTTAATGAAAATTTAATAAAATAGTAAGTAAGTGAAATTATGCTAAATACAACTAAATTGAAAACCTCTTCCCCCTGGGCATATTGGCAATTCTTAAAATTTGTGGGTGTGAATTTTACATGAATAGAATCTTTTTAACAAATTTGTTGCATCCACTGCTGGCCACTCCTAAACAAAACAAATAGGACGACCTTGACCTTTGCAACCCTTCTACTCTTGAATTGAATCTGCATTTAATTCACAATTAAACAACTATCCTGATATAATTTGAGTTAGAAACATACCGTTAAGTATATTAGATATGGAAGTGTGGAACTAGCATTTGAACAGCATTCGGGGTATTTTTATATTTAGTTTTTTTTCTACTCTCAGTAGCTAGGGAGTAGATGAACAAGCATTATGGGCATAAATTTGGCTCCTTTTTCCATGAAAAGAGGCTTCTCAGCCTGGGGGCCAAAATCAGGGTATAGTATCTGTGCACTGTATTTTGATCTTCCTGGTGCTCCACTGAGGGATAGTCTTTGGTGTGATCCTGCTTTCCATGGTTGATCCACCCTGGAAGTTTTATCACCTCAACAACTTGGCCCTGTTTAGGGAGGAAGTTTCCATCAGCAGGATGGAATATCTCCGACAATTCTCCAAAATTGTTGAAGCAGACAGGCAGGAGGTTTCCAGCCTTGAGTTGGAACATCTCTGATGATTCACGATTCGAAGCAAATGGCCAGGTGGCAACTGTTTCAGCTCCTGTTTCACTATTACATTTCTATGCAGCTTTTCATCACCAATACATTCCAGCCAGGCCTGTTGACCAACTTCCTGTCATCAACATGTCCAATCCGACCATCAACACGACTGGAATGACCCGCACCAAAATGTCCTGTTGTCAACACGTCCAGTCCAACCACACGTCAATTACCTAACCTCAAAGTCCGACCAAGCAACAGACCGTCGATCAACTTGCCTGCAACAGCTTCACAAAAGATTATCGGGCCAGTATCCCAAACCTGACATTTCATTCATCAAATCTTTTCTTGTACAAAAACACACATTGGTTTAAAATAAAACTGACGTTTGGTTATAAACCTTCACCTTTTGTCCCATCATTGTCTTGGCTGTTCACACCTTTCTTCAAACATAAATTAGCTTGTGGGGTTGACATCCTTATTGGCTCCACAACAAATTTTATCCAGAAAATCACCTGTCTAAATTACACATGTGTGCAAATTACATGGGTTTTAATGAGTATTAGGATATCATTTCATTGTTATCAATAAAAGGCTCTTTTGATGTTTGTCAATTACCAACAGTCAGTTCAAATTTCCTTGCAGCTGAAATAATTTTTCTTTGTGTAACGTAAATTGCTAGATACAATTCTTTATGTAATATAAATTACTAGATACATTTCAACAGTTTGCTAAGTGTACATTGAGGTGAAGGAGATCTTGAAAGATTTATTTATGAGGGAAAAGTTAATGACTATTAGATTACAACATAATTGACTATTCTTTAAATATTCATATTGATGGATCAAATATTTTTCACCAGTTGTTTAAATTAAATAATGTCTTTTATTGCATTTTCTGATTGAAATCAGAAGTTCAAACTTCATTTCCATTATTAATGTAAGCAATTTTAAATTTACATAATTCTACATAATATATTATATTTACTGATTTTTTTTCCTCACTCTTTAAGGAAGCCTCAATTTTAATGGAGTTAGTATATTTAAAAATTGAGATGTTTTGTAATATATCTATCAGTAGCTGATTTTTATAACTGTACAGTATATACTTCAAGAGATTCACTAAAAAATGAGTATACTATGATGAAAAAATGCCCCAAAGTTAATAAAGACAAGTTTTATCATTAAAATCTTTATTATTAAGAGGAAATACCAAAGGATTTTTTAATGATTAAATTATATTTTTTTTTTTTATCCTTTTTACAATGTTTGATTTTTTTTATTAAAAATTTTGTTTTTCTAGCATCAGTAGGGTGGGGGGTGTATTGGAAATTCTTGCAAAAATCAAATAATTGTCAGATTTTAATGAAACTTTTAAGACTTATTCACAAATGAATGAAGTTATTTTTATCTTGGTAAAATATTTTTTTGTCTTTTCTCTTTTCTTTTCTTTTTTTTTTTTTACATTAAACAACACACACATATATACACACTTATTTAATTGTATGAAATTTTGAGAAATTCATTTTTGTACCGCTTAATGTTTATATATGCTATACACAGAACTCTTTGAAGAATATAAATCATCAATTTTTGTTTGTAAAACAGGATCCTCAGTTACTGAAAATCTTCTGAATTATAAAATAAAAAAATGCAATAAAACTAAGACATTAATTACAAAAGTTTTTAATTGAGTTTATGAATAAGATATATCATGGACAAGAAAAAAAAATTTTTGATGAATAATTAATTTTTACAAGAATTGTTTTCTTTTTCTTTTTTTTTTTAATTAAATTAATTTGTCAAATTTTTAATCTATCTTTTAAATTTTTGTATTAATTTGTACTTGTTTAGATGATATTGTTATCATGTAAACATGCTGAATTTTGTAAATATGGATGTCTGTACATGACATTATCAAAAAATAAGAGCAAACAGTAAATTTAAAGCCAAAGTTCCTAAAATTCAATAAAACATTAGATTACAGAAAATACTTTCCTAAATTTTTAAGATTACTGGGTAGTTAAAAATTATATTAAAAATGCACTCATGTTATATTCCTTGAGTAATTTTTACAGATGTGTTCATAAACTTCTGGCTGTCAGTCAAGCTGTCTACACCTTAAACACCTACCTCTGTGTTAAAAAATTAATTTCTGCAATATTTGAACTAAAAGTAATATGTTTAAAATCTGATTAAATTTTAAATTGGCTAATCATCCTCAAAGTTTCAGAAAAGCATATTTTATCTTTGAAAGATTTTTTAATAAATAGAATTATATTGTTCTAACTGATGGCTAAAAATCAGCAATTTTTAGCAGTTAAAAAAAAAAAAAAACTTGTTCTAGTCAGTTTAAATAAGTTTTGTTTAGTTTTGAAATGCAGCAAAGTATTTTTCTTATTGGAAATATTAAATTTAATCTGTTAGCTTAAAATTAAAATAAAAGCTTCAAGAAAGATTTTTTTCATTTTTAAAAATTTATTTTGAAACTTAGTTATCAGATTTCTTTAGAGGTATCTATTGTACAGTAATATAACCAGTTGCAGTGATTTTACCCTACATGTCAACAATTTTATGACTTGAATCATCTAGGGGACCTTTTCAAAAAGATAAAAGTAGATACTATTCTAGGCTACTTAAAAGAGGCTGATCTATACCAGAAACTATAGCACTAAATAACTTCATTCTAGAGGCATAATTGGAGAAGGATGGATCTAATGACCCAAAGGATTGTTTACAAGCCATTTAATTTTTTTTTAAATTCTTAACATAATCAACAGAGTTGATGTGGCATTTAAACATAACAATCAAACATTGATATGTCTTGCTAACAGAATAACATGCTTGACTTTTGTAAGAGTTTTTGTGTAGTTATCACAAATCAGAGCATGATGTATTTGTAAAATCTGTTATTTTAATTTTTTTACATTTTTTAGCTTTTAATGGTTTTTATTTTAACTCAGCTTGACAATTTTCTTAAGAATTGACCATTTAATCCATTCATCGGGATATTATTCTCAAATAGTTTTGCAATATATAATCATGACACAGTTTATTTGAGTGGTGCTTAATCAAGACTCAATGTTCTCTCTGAAGTGGAAGATTATGGTCCAAATTTCTGTTCTCTGTGGCATTTTTACTTTCTCAAAGAATGCTAGATTTCTGTTTTGTTCATGAACTTACAATTTTAAAAAATGTTCTAAGCTTGATTCAAACTAACCCTTGTAATCTACTTAATGTAGTTACTACTTCAATTAATTTGAGAAATAGTATTTTTTTTTTTTACTTTCAATACAAGAAGAATACTATGTTATTTGGAATCATAAAACCATTTGAGATATAATTCATGTCTTGCACATCTCGCCTATAGGACTCCCTTCCCTATTACTGTTTCCCTGACAAATACAATCTCCAACGGTTTAAGTGTAGCATCAATCGACATCTCCAGTTGCTTTGATCTATACACTTCCCTTCTCCACATCCTTTCATTTTTCATTCCTATCTGCTCTCGCTCCGGATCTTTTGTGGCCCCCTTGCCTTGATCGATCCAGTGTCTTTCTCTTTTTCCACATCCCCTCCCTTGCCACTCCTATCTGCTCTTCCTCCAACCCTTCTTTAACCCCTTGCATGATAGTGGCCTCCGGCCTTGCTTGGGGTGATATGATTAAAAAAAAATAAATAAATAAAATAAGTAATTATATATATATATATATATATATATATATATATAATTATTCAAATTTTGATGGCAATATTTTAAAAGTAATGACATTCATTAAAACATTTTAATATGCATAAAGTTCAACTGAAACCTGAATTGACAAATCAGAAATTGATAATATACTTTCATATAGATTTCCACAAAAGATGGGCATACAGAGTTTAGATTCTGTAGTGAGAGAGAAATTGCTTCTAAAAGAAGCAATTTCTCTCTCACTTTTTCACTGTGTGTGTGTGTTATACATATATATGACAATTTGGAAAAGATATTTTGATGTTTTGCTTATAAAGCTGGTTAATCAATGAAATATGTCAAAATGTAAATTTTTCAAATTGTTTTAATATATTTAATATATATTTTCAATCTTTTTGGGTGATCCTGGCAAATGAAATAGAATTTTCATGAGGATGATTTACTGGCAATGTTAACATTTTCTTTTCCATATTACAATTACTTGATATTGAAAAATGGCTATAATGGTAGAACTGAGCCAATAGAATGAAAAACTTTTATTGATCTCTCCTACCTTTTGATCTTTACATGTTACATTGACTTGTTATATATTTGTAAGAGAGACAAGATAAATTGGGTTACATTATTATTATATAAATATACAATTTTCATGGTGGCAACAAAAACAAAAAGATGAAACCTGTATAAAACTTAATTTGATGGTCTTTTTTTCTTTTGAAAGCTGAAAGAATGGGGAAAAATATGAATTATTGAAGTAGAATCAGAAATATTTGCATTTAAAAATTTTGTTTACTTTGTGTAAATGCTATCACTATAAAAATATCATTGCCTTTTTTAGATTGTAAAAACTCATTGATTTTAAAAATCATCTAATTATTGGATTTTGGCTTGTGTATTTGTCTAGCACTTTCGCCCCAGCCCCTCAACCTCCGGCATCTTATTCTCTGGGTTGAGGTGTCTACTCAGTCCTAACCGAACTTAAGGAAGTGGCCATAGGTCCCTGAGCATCCGTAGATTATTCAACCAGTCCACTGGTTTAATCCTGCTTCCTGCGCACATTGTGATTTGTTTGATCCAGAAAGTAGAAGTGATGTCCGTCCATTCACAGTCGACTGAAGATGTAGACACGGCTGGGGAGTCTTCGCTAAGAAATTTAGAATGCAGCAAAAAAAAAAATTAATATCTGCAGAAAGCCGGACCAACAACTATTGAATGGTTGAATTGTTAATGTCTTTTATATAGCAGAAAAGAATAGTAGAGAAAAGAAATGCGTTACAGGAAAGGAAAGTATTTAACGTAAAAACTCATACACTGGATTCTAGACAGAGAGAGAGAGAGTGTAGGTGATTAACTTGTTAAATCGTCTCAGAACAATATATGACTCATGCGATGGAGGGATAAAGATTTCTGTGTGGGGCTTAGTTATAGTGGCGTTCCTCCTCCCAACACTTGCCCGGGCCAATTCTCTCTTCAAAAATTTTCTCCAGTCTGCCTTTTTCAGCATAACTATGCGTTTATATAGATAAACCCGGCTGGTTATAACTGACCCTCGGCCCTACTACTTCACACGCGATTATCGAGGGGTTCTGGCTGCTTCAACCAAAATCATGTGAATTTCAAAGTTCCTTCTTGCTTACTCGGTTCTATTTCAATTTTTAATTGATAAAAATTATTTCGACCATTTCTATTGTCTTCTGATGACCCAGATTCAATGGGTACAACTTCTACCCTAGATCAGATTTCCCCATCAGTAAAGAAAATGCTCTGATTTAATTTCGCTATTCAAATCTACTCCAATTTCACTAAAAAAAATATACGTGTGTGTGTGTGTGTCCCAGACTCTCTCTGTGTCACATTTGTAGGAAAGGCAAAATGATTTGTGTTGTTGTTGATCATTGTCTCCAATTCTCATGGTGAAAAAATTGAACACATGAATGAAAAAAAAAAAAATATGAAAGCTCAAAATTCATCTAATTACTGGATTTTAATAAATTTCTCTTCAAAATCAAAAAAAAAAAAAATTTTTTTTCACACAATTGTACTCCCACCATTTTTTAATTTTCAGTTATGTATCAAATCAGATTACATTGAGGTTTACACTTTTTATAGATAAGTCTTTGAAAAATGAAAAACCACCATCCAAAAGAAAAGTTGATATGGATGCTTTTGTCTAGAATTAAAAAATAAAATATGGCCCTTTTTTAACATCTTTTATTTTTCAGTTTATATTTTGGAGCTATTGTCTAACAAAATAACAAAATTTTCTTTGATTTGTTTTTTTTGTTTTGTTTTTTTTTCCTATATCAATTTAACATGATATTTTTAAAAGTCCTTATTTATTCTTTCAAAAGGTGTACAACTCTAGGGTTTTGTTTTTAAAAACTTGATGTCATTTAATAAATATATATACAAAGATATTGTAAAATATTTTCTTCAACTGTTCTTAAAATAATTTTAAATGTTATACTTGATAATGGAATGTTATTAACTATAGGTGCACAGACTCATAATCATACCATCAAAGCTAATATACACTGATTGAAAGAACAAATAAATGTATATCACCTACATTACTTTCAGGGAAAATTTTCTACAAAATTTGTAAAAGAATTAACCATTATATTACAAATTAATATTGTATTTAGGTATACCCCCACAATCCGTCTCAGTACCAAATAACACCACTTAGTCACTGGCACCAAATACCAAGATGTAACATGTTGTGGGTATTTTTGTTTGGTCTGCAGTTGTCTAATGTTTTATCTGCTAGGATGTGATTACTGAAGAATTCTTCTGCTCATTCCAGTAGGCTGTAGTCTTGTTGATCTGGAGATTTTCTCAAAAGGCAGAAAGATTATTGGTAGAATAAACACCAATGTAAAAACTGCAAACAGTTTAATACCATAGGCTGTCAAAGGTTACAGTCACTTTTGGTTGATTCTACTAGGATCTTGAGGTATCAAAAAAGGGATGAACTGCTAGGTTTCTTTCTGTATGTTGGGGTTTCTTTCAACTTAAGACTAAAATGACTATTTTCTCTCTGGATGCAGCAAACACTCAGGTGTGAATTAACTAAGGAACCATGGGCTCTGACTTATATAGATATTTGTCTGGTGGGGGAACAAAATTAATGGATAGGAAGTTCTTTGTTTGAAGATACTATCAGGAATGCAATGGCTATATTTTAAAGTACCTCCAGCCAGATATAACACATTCAAAAGTGCTCTTGGTTAGATTCTGGGTTCAGACATTTTGGTAAAAATCAGTGTAAATCCTTTGTTAAATAAACACTTCCCAGATTTGGCCGAGCTGGTTTTACAGAATTTTAGCAAATCCACTTTGTTCAAATAAATTCTTTGTCTCTATGCATATTATTAAGCGTTTTCTCCGTAACATGTGTCTGGTTCGGAACACCTTCTTAGACCCATTAATCTTGTCACCAAGAGAAGTGAGGTAGGGAAAATTCAGTTGTCCTGAATTTGCTAAATTTTACTAGGTTTATTTTGGGTTCAAATCTTAGCAATGACTTCCTCATAAGCACTTTATAGGTTCTGGTTAATATTTTTAAATCAAACCATTTTCTATCAGGTTCCAATCTGATTAATCTTTTATATTTTTCTACTTAGTGTCCAATCACACATTCCCTCTCTTTCTCAGTCCCAACAAATTATTAGATAATAAATGTAGTAGAGCCAAGCAAAGTTTCAGAGTTGGAATATCAGTACCATTAACAAGGGTTGGTCAACTAGCAGTATCTTACAACCATCAAATTTACTTGAGTTTTATACAAGTTAATATATGATTGTCGCAAACCAACAAGGTCAGTTTCTACTTGATTTGGAGCTCTAAAGTATATTTACTTTTATTTGAATAAATTCACTGCAAGAAACATCAGTTATTTTTTAAGTTAAAGTAGCAACATAACTATTTGCATGTGAAATGCAAATAGTTATGTTGCTACTTTAACTTAAAAAATCTTCATATTTTGTAACTTAATATATTATCTTGAAAAAAATCTGTTTGTACTATAACAGACTTTTTTTTCAAATTTGCAAACCACATAACCTTACATTGGACTGTTAGAAATTTTAGTTGGAAATACAAGAGATCCTATGAAATTAAATATGACTTGCTAATCAGCAGTGATGCCAAACAAAATTTATGCTTCAGATTGATAGATGTTTTTGGAATTTCCTTATAAAATTCCATTTTTGTAAATTGGAAGAATTTCTGTTTTCTTTCATCATTCTACTTTCAGCTTCAAAGATTTCAAGCATCTAAGTCTGTCTCCATGTATTTGATCTTAAGGAAAAGTTACAACTATTTCCTTAATGGTTGTAACTTTCTGTTAAATTTTTTTTTTTCCAAAACTTACTGCATGCATTCATAAAATTTGACACTTGAAAACACAGAATTTCAATTGTCTGTGTTTCAGTAATCTGTCTTTCTCGGGAACCTTTTTTTTCTATCCGAGATCATTCCATATCAGGCATTTTCCTAGTAAATCAAAGTCTATCTTTTCAGTTATTGCAAAATCCCTTCCTCTCATCAAATACTTCTTCCTAATATTCATATTGTTTCACAGGCCATTTGGCACCATTAGTGATTTCTATTTCCAATTATACAAATATTTAGTCTTAAGCTTCAATTTTTCTTGTTGCAAACTGATAACAAACTTAATAAAATTTAGTTTTAGGGAATAATGTTACAAAACTGATAGTTGTGGAAAGTTTACAGCACATTGTCTGACCTTTGGCTATATTGTTGAATGGTAGAAAAAGATTTTTCACAACAGTAGACTCATTAATGGATCTTGTGACAGTAATTAATGTGTTTTGGAGGGAAATGCTGTGGTAGGTACAAACCATAAATAATATATACCTATCTAATTATATCTGTTACATTTTGAATGTACCGTGAAGTATTTGTTTTTTAACCAAAAGATTGTATTACTGTATAAATTGCCAATCCTACTCAATATTCTTGCCTTATCTTCCGATCCTAAACTGACAATAAAAATGAACTCTGATCACAGATTCTTTATAAGATTTCTCAGTCAGGAAAAAAAAACAAAATTAGGACTTTATAGATAGATATATACAAGTTGTAAACATTTGTTTTTTGGGCTAACCTTTAACAGTGAAAAGGTCATATGCTGTAACATGAAGGCTGGGCAAAGTGTCATTAAACAATGAGGTTTTAGATAGCAAATTCCAGTAGTTGTAGAAATCTTGGGGCTCCATTACTTGTGGGAAGTAAATAGCTATATTCTAAATGCAAATGAGAAACATTGACCTGGGAATTAAGTTTTAGCTGTCAGGATTTGAGGGCTTATGTATTTTGTATTTGTCATTTGGGAGAAATAACTTTCTTCTGCGAGAATTAGATTTTATAGTTCAGTGCCTAGAATATTTAGTGTATTGCAGTATATACTATCACAAACCATTGATAGTGAATTTGATCTTCATTTGCATACTTCCAAAAGTATAACCATTGCATGTTTGTTCAACAAAGGTACATCTTCAAAAATTTATCAAACCTCTACAATTGTATATCAGACTGATGCCATATCAGTCGAGTTTTGATCTCAGCTTGAAGAAATCTGATATCTAGCCACACTGATGAGCTGCAATACAGTGAAACAGTCTGTCTGTGGATTATATATATATATATAAATATATATATATCTTTCAAATGCTGATAAATCCATTTGCCTCAAGTTATGGGCTCTCTAGCTTTGGCTAACAACCAATCTAGGATAAGGAAAATTAAAAATTCAAGCCTTGAAAAGTCTGTTTGGAAACTACAGTACATTGTGCACCATTTTTCTGTTATCAGTTCTTCTTAAAGTGTGGCTGGTTCCATGCAAAAGGCTAAAATGAAATCATACTTGTGGGTAGTCTCATGGCTCAATTCTAAACTGATTGGTCATCACATGTCAAAATCACACACACACACACACGTGTATGAGAGTGAGGGAGACATTTTTGATATCATTAGAAGTGTTAATTATATAGAGATGAATAAATTGCCTTATCTGTGTATAGTGGACATTTATGGTGTTGTAATTGCCCAACTCTATGAAATAATTCTTCTGGCAACATAGAAATAGATTTTTATGTTGAACTTGGTAAATAAAATTCTATAATTATTTAATAGTGAATAGAAAATTCAGTAAACCTTGGACTTGCTGTAATCATCACTACCACCATTACTATTTTTTTCCCTATTTTACCCATTACTTTAAACAGTTACTATGTTTACAACAAGATTTCTATGTTGAGAATAGAAAATAGTTTTCTTTTTTTTTTTAAGCTAAAATTATTTTCCATAAAGTATGACTCTGTGGAGGAATTAGGAATTGAAACATTAGTAATGAGTAGAAAGGGAAAAGTGCATTCAGAACAGTTGATAGCAGTTGGCATTGCATTTAAATTCTTTCAGATTAAATTTGTCTGGAAAGCATTGAGCCAGAAGAGTTCCACAAGCAAGAAGTGTGAGAAAAAAAAACAAGTTATGGCTACATCTAGCTAGCTCAACTGTAAATTGATGCGATCTCGCTGCCTGTCTTGTATTGCGCTTAAATTTATACAGTCTAGTTACCATAGCGAAAAATTCATCCAAACAATTACCATGAAAGTATTTATAAAAAAAAAAGTACAGAGAAGCAATTTTATGGCGGTGGACAAGTGACTGAAGCCAGGCTGTGGGATCAGGACCTATAATATTGCTGATTCTTCTTTGGATCTTATCGAGGAACTCCAGGTAAATCATAGGGGCACTGGACCATATGTGGCAGCAATATTCTAAGCATGGATGAATGGTAGACTTATAGATATGCAAGAAAGATTCTGGAGAGAAAAATTGTCTTGCTCAACACGGTGAACTAACTTTCTTAGCAGCTGATCTGGTGATGGATTCAATGTAGTCTTTCCATTTCAAGTCATTTGTGAACATTAGCCAAAGAAGATGCAACAAGTCACTTTCCTGACAGATAGCATTGGCCATGCTGATGGAAGACAGAGGAGGGTCTCTCAGATATTTAATAGAGAGAAGTTTAGTTTCGAAGGCATTAAAATTGATAAGCTATCTTTTTCCACAGTTAATGACAGTCTTGAGGTTGTTTTGTACATCAGCTGCCATTTTGACATTGTCTTACTAAAATCTATTTGTTCTGTAAGATGTCAAAAATAATTTTAAAGTTTTAGATAGACTGTATTTGTAATAAGAGTCTTGGTCAAAATAATACCTCATTATTAGTAGTGGTAGTGGCAAGAACCTACTCTTATTTAAATTAGATATGTCCTTTAGTAAATGCTATGAAAACAAGACTTGGTTGTGGTATTGGGTTCCCCCTTGTGTCTGGGAATGAATATTTACTTGTATTTCTGGAGCAAAGACAAATGTGAAAGTAGAGATTTGGTGGCTTAGAAGTTATAAAAGCATCTTTATTAAAACATTTTCTCTTTTTTTTTTTCTTTTTTTTTTTTTCTTTTTTTTTTATTCATTGTTCACTGCTTTCGGCATCGTCATCACTGTTTCTTGCTGTTTCAGGTTATGATTAGATTTGTGTGATTCATTTATTCTTTCTTTCTGTCTGTCCTTCCTTTCTTTCTTTCTGTCTGTCCTTCCTTTCTTTCTTTCTGTCTGTCCTTCCTTTCTTTCTGTCTGTCCTTCCTTCCTTTCTTTCTGTCTGTCCTTCCTTCCTTTCTGTCTGTCTGTCTGTCCTTCCTTCCTTTCTGTCTGTCTGTCTGTCCTTCCTTCCTTTCTGTCTGTCTGTCTGTCCTTCCTTCCTTTCTGTCTGTCTGTCTGTCCTTCCTTCCTTTCTGTCTGTCTGTCTGTCCTTCCTTCCTTTCTGTCTGTCTGTCTGTCCTTCCTTCCTTTCTGTCTGTCTGTCTGTCCTTCCTTCCTTTCTGTCTGTCTGTCTGTCCTTCCTTCCTTTCTGTCTGTCTGTCTGTCCTTCCTTCCTTTCTGTCTGTCTGTCTGTCCTTCCTTCCTTTCTGTCTGTCTGTCCTTCCTTCCTTCCTTTCTGTCTGTCTGTCCTTCCTTTCTGTCTGTCTGTCCTTCCTTCCTGCCTGTCTGTCTGTCCTTCCTTCCTTCCTGCCTGCCTGTCTGTCTGTCTGTCCTTCCTTTCTGTCTGTCTGTCTGTCTGTCCTTCCTTTCTGTCTGTCTGTCCTTCCTTCCTTCCTTCCTTTCTGTCTGTCTGTCCTTCCTTCCTTCCTTTCTGTCTGTCTGTCTGTCCTTCCTTCCTTCCTGTCTGTCTGTCTGTCCTTCCTTCCTTTCTGTCTGTCTGTCCTTCCTTCCTTTCTGTCTGTCTGTCTGTCCTTCCTTCCTTTCTGTCTGTCTGTCTGTCCTTCCTTCCTTTCTTTCTGTCTGTCTGTCCTTCCTTCCTTTCTGTCTGTCTGTCTGTCCTTCCTTCCTTTCTGTCTGTCTGTCTGTCCTTCCTTCCTTTCTTTCTGTCTGTCTGTCCTTCCTTCCTTCCTTTCTTTCTGTCTGTCCTTCCTTCCTTTCTGTCTGTCCTTCCTTTCTGTCTGTCTGTCCTTCCTTCCTTTCTGTCTGTCTGTCTGTCCTTCCTTCCTTTCTGTCTGTCTGTCCTTCCTTCCTTTCTGTCTGTCTGTCTGTCCTTCCTTCCTTTCTTTCTGTCTGTCTGTCCTTCCTTCCTTTCTGTCTGTCTGTCTGTCCTTCCTTCCTTTCTGTCTGTCTGTCCTTCCTTCCTTTCTGTCTGTCTGTCCTTCCTTCCTTTCTTTCTGTCTGTCCTTTCTTCCTTTCTTTCTGTCTGTCCTTTCTTCCTTTCTTTCTGTCTGTCCTTTCTTCCTTTCTTTCTGTCTGTCCTTTCTTCCTTTCTTTCTGTCTGTCCTTTCTTCCTTTCTGTCTGTCTGTCCTTTCTTCCTTTCTGTCTGTCTGTCCTTTCTTCCTTTCTGTCTGTCTGTCCTTTCTTCCTTTCTGTCTGTCTGTCCTTTCTTCCTTTCTGTCTGTCTGTCCTTTCTTCCTTTCTGTCTGTCTGTCCTTTCTTCCTTTCTGTCTGTCTGTCCTTTCTTCCTTTCTGTCTGTCTGTCCTTTCTTCCTTTCTGTCTGTCTGTCCTTTCTTCCTTTCTGTCTGTCTGTCCTTTCTTCCTTTCTGTCTGTCTGTCCTTTCTTCCTTTCTGTCTGTCTGTCCTTTCTTCCTTTCTGTCTGTCTGTCCTTTCTTCCTTTCTGTCTGTCTGTCCTTTCTTCCTTTCTGTCTGTCTGTCCTTTCTTCCTTTCTGTCTGTCTGTCCTTTCTTCCTTTCTGTCTGTCTGTCCTTTCTTCCTTTCTGTCTGTCTGTCCTTTCTTCCTTTCTGTCTGTCTGTCCTTTCTTCCTTTCTGTCTGTCTGTCCTTTCTTCCTTTCTGTCTGTCTGTCCTTTCTTCCTTTCTGTCTGTCTGTCCTTTCTTCCTTTCTGTCTGTCTGTCCTTTCTTCCTTTCTGTCTGTCTGTCCTTTCTTCCTTTCTGTCTGTCTGTCCTTTCTTCCTTTCTGTCTGTCTGTCTGTCCTTTCTTCCTTTCTGTCTGTCTGTCTGTCCTTTCTTCCTTTCTGTCTGTCTGTCCTTTCTGTCTGTCTGTCTGTCCTTTCTGTCTGTCTGTCTGTCTGTCTGTCCTTTCTGTCTGTCTGTCCTTTCTGTCCTTTCTGTCTGTCTGTCTGTCCTTTCTGTCTGTCTGTCTGTCTGTCCTTTCTGTCTGTCTGTCTGTCTGTCCTTTCTGTCTGTCTGTCTGTCTGTCCTTTCTTTCTGTCTGTCCTTTCTTTCTGTCTGTCCTTTCTTTCTGTCTGTCCTTTCTTTCTGTCTGTCCTTTCTTTCTGTCTGTCCTTTCTTTCTGTCTGTCCTTCCTTTCTGTCCTTCCTTCCTTTCTTTCTGTCTCTGTCCTTCCTTTCTTTCTGTCTGTCTGTCTGTCCGTCCTTCCTTTCTTTCTGTCTGTCTGTCTGTCCGTCCTTCCTTTCTGTCTGTCTGTCTGTCTGTCCGTCCTTCCTTTCTGTCTGTCTGTCTGTCCTTCCTTCCTTTCTGTCTGTCTGTCTGTCCTTCCTTCCTTTCTGTCTGTCTGTCTGTCCTTCCTTCCTTTCTGTCTGTCTGTCTGTCCTTCCTTCCTTTCTGTCTGTCTGTCCTTCCTTCCTTCCTTTCTGTCTGTCTGTCCTTCCTTTCTGTCTGTCTGTCTGTCCTTCCTTCCTGCCTGTCTGTCTGTCCTTCCTTCCTTCCTGCCTGCCTGTCTGTCTGTCTGTCCTTCCTTTCTGTCTGTCTGTCCTTCCTTCCTTCCTTTCTGTCTGTCTGTCCTTCCTTCCTTCCTTCCTGTCTGTCTGTCTGTCCTTCCTTCCTTCCTTTCTGTCTGTCTGTCCTTCCTTCCTTCCTTTCTGTCTGTCTGTCCTTCCTTCCTTTCTGTCTGTCTGTCCTTCCTTCCTTCCTTTCTGTCTGTCTGTCCTTCCTTTCTGTCTGTCTGTCTGTCTGTCCTTCCTTCCTGCCTGTCTGTCTGTCCTTCCTTCCTTCCTGCCTGCCTGTCTGTCTGTCTGTCCTTCCTTTCTGTCTGTCTGTCCTTCCTTCCTTCCTTCCTTTCTGTCTGTCTGTCCTTCCTTCCTTCCTTTCTGTCTGTCTGTCTGTCCTTCCTTCCTTCCTGTCTGTCTGTCTGTCCTTCCTTCCTTTCTGTCTGTCTGTCCTTCCTTCCTTTCTGTCTGTCTGTCTGTCCTTCCTTCCTTCCTTTCTGTCTGTCTGTCCTTCCTTCCTTCCTTTCTGTCTGTCTGTCCTTCCTTTCTGTCTGTCTGTCTGTCCTTCCTTCCTTTCTTTCTGTCTGTCTGTCCTTCCTTCCTTTCTGTCTGTCTGTCCTTCCTTCCTTTCTGTCTGTCTGTCTGTCCTTCCTTCCTTTCTTTCTGTCTGTCCTTTCTTCCTTTCTGTCTGTCTGTCCTTTCTTCCTTTCTTTCTGTCTGTCCTTTCTTTCTGTCTGTCCTTTCTTTCTGTCTGTCCTTTCTTCCTTTCTGTCCTTTCTTTCTTTCTGTCCTTTCTTTCTTTCTGTCCTTTCTTCCTTTCTTTCTGTCTGTCCTTCCTTCCTTTCTGTCTGTCTGTCTGTCCTGTCTTTCTTATACAGCTCATGTTTGTTTGAATGCAAACTCTCATTGCATTTTAGTGTCCCTTACAGTTTGATAAATACTGCAGTTACTTTTCTTTCCCACACCCCAAGAAATTTTTCTACAAATATCACTTTGTCTCTTTTTCTGTACCAAATCTTTCCTGTTTATTCTTCAAGTATTTCTTTTTCCCCCTCCTTCTCTTATTCCTTTACTTATTATTTCTTCCTCATTTTTACACCATTTCCATTATTATCTTGTTTCCCTTTCATTTCTTTGTTTATTGTAATCTTAGCAATATTTTCTTTTCTTTTCCCTACATCTCTCTTTTCTCTTATTTTCTACCATTTTTCTTTTTCCTCTTCCTTCTTTCTTTTTCTTTTCATTACAACTCCCACTCTTATTATTCTTTCTTGTTTTTCCTTCTCATTTTCTCTTTTCTTATTTTTGTCCACTCTTCTCTGATGTCTCACTGTATGACTACACATGTTCAGTTTATATTTACAAATATATAAATCTGTTTTACTATGAATTAATGAAATTTATCACAAAAGTGGATCTTGGTCATATATACAAGGTCATTATACTGATTTTCAGTGAAAACATCAGGCTACATATAGCTTGACAATAATTACACATGTATTTTCATAAAAATGCACAACTGTAGATTTCTGCAAAATATAAGCAAGTGAATTTAGTTAATTTGGATTTTCATGAAGACTAACATTTTAAAAAATGCATCTTTGTTTTATTCTTTCTCTTTCTTCTTTACCTTTAATCTTTTTGTCGTTATTTTTTTATCTTTGTGCATACAATATATTTCCCTCTCAAAGGTTTCAACCCTTGTTTCAAAGATAATATATAATTTCTATGAGGAGACTTAACATTACAAAACAAGCCATTCACATATGCAGAAGATTACCATTACTTGCTTACCACTTGAATTTTATGTAGTTTACAAATATATAACTGCTAAGAATATTTAAATTTAAAAAGTAGACATTTATTTACAGATGCAAATCAGATCTAGTCTAATATCTTTTCCAGATAATAACTTATTATAAACTTCAAAATATTTTGTTTCATCATGGTCATTTACTGATCTTACCAACCACCATAGTTAATGAGTTGTATATATTCTGTGGTCAGGCTCTTGTGTCAAATTTAGCTTGGTTCTTAAAATGTCCTTTTGTCTCTTCTGTGTTATCATTATTTGCTAAGTTTATTATTCATGTTGATTGTTATGTCCAGATATTGTTTTTTTTGTTTTTTTTGTTTTTTTTATCTGGCCCAGCCAGAAATGAACACTATTATCCATTTCACTTACTGATTATCATAATCTCATACTAATATATAATTTTAAAATTTTGGGTTATTTCTCATGACCTATTACAGAAATGGCCAACCTATGATGAATGTGCCAAAAGAGATGCATTACATGATATCATGCACTACATTCCAGTGATTTTTGACAATCAGTTTGCACTTAGCATTTGTATGCAACAGTCCTGCTTTTGAGTATGTTTGCAAATATTTATAGTTTTGAAAAATTCAGTTCCTTGTCAAAATACAAAATATCAAGATATAAGCAGAAAATGATATTAAGCATGAATTGAATGACCAAGTGTACCCGACAACAAGTAGCCAACCATTATTTCTGTATGAGTGGGTTTAACTAAAATTTTAGACCTTGAAGTAAAATGCTATTAATGGTACATAGCAGCTTATTTTATGTCTAAGAAATATAATTATAATTATTTAGACATCTAAGAAATATAAATTTACTAGTGTTGTCTTCCAAATGACAGTATTTAAATGTTAAATGCAGGTCATTGCAGGTAATATACGGTTTTATTGTTTTTAGTTATCCCTACTTCAGCTGTTCTATGAGAAATAATATAAGTGGCTTTTATCACATATGGGTAACCAAAGATAAATTGATTGTGTGATATGTTTTGTGTGTTAGAGAACAACAATCAATGATCTGATAGAAGTTCAAAAAATTTATCTTCCAACTTCAAATTTTACAGATATACCACTCATCAGCATAAGATATATATTCACTTGTACCTATTTTGAAACACAGTATAACCTATCACATCTTAGTTGAAGAAGAGATGGACACTGCCAAATAATCTCCTATTGCTTTAAAAAGAATTTACTCCAATGATCCAATAAGTTAGAGTGGCCAATTTTTCACATTCCAAGCATCAATTTTTCAGTTACACCGTACAAATCTTGTATCCGCCATTAATTCTATTATAATATCTTGTAATTTAATAATTTAATAAAAGTGTTAAACATTACTTTTCTTAATTAAATAATTTTTGATTTTACCAATATTTGGAATTAAATTAGCCGCTGAGAGAAGCAGAAACTTCTTTAAATTTCATCAGTCAATATCAATATAGATTTGTTTTAAATCAATTTCAGAGTTAAAAAATTTTTATTCTGAAATAATTTTGAGTAATTTTACTTTAAGGTTTAAAATTTCAGAGCAGCTAGCTAATCGCTGTTGTAGACGGCTATTCAGGCACATTTTCTTTAATCAACACCTGCAGAGTCTACCAGTGGTTTATATTGCAACTATGCTGAGTGGACCTTAGTTACTTTTTATAGAAGAGTGCATAAGTAAGCATTCTAACCACTCGGCCATCTACCCATATATATATATATATATATATATATATATATATATTATGAAATGGACTAAGTCCAACAATTATTTTAATATATCTTATTGTTATACATTATTTATATAGACACAAATATTTAAGTAAATGCTCTGTTTATAATAAACAGTATTAACAACATTTACCAGCCTGAATGTCCAAGAAATTTAATTGGAAATATGCATTCTCTGATAGGAATTGAACCTGTATCCTACACAGAACTATCATAGTTTGATGTGCTATTCCAGTTTAGCTACAAAGGAAACGTCTGGTTAGCAAGGTTGATTTACTGCTTTTAAAATATAAATTTTTCATGATTTCTCTTGCTCGCAGCATTTTTCATGATTTCTCTGCTCGCAGCATCTTTATTCAACACCTGCAGAGTCTACCAGTGATTTATATTGCAACTATGCTGAGTGGACTTTAGTTACAGTTTATAGGAGAGTGCATAAGCTGGCACACCTATCAACAACTTCTCCCCAATTGTAATCAAGAATGTAGCCCCCTGACAAATCCCCTATAGTGAAATTTGAACCCAGATCTCATGTCATGCTCAGAAAGTGAGCATTCTAATCACTTGGCCATCTACCTATATATATATATATATATATATATATATATATATATATATATATACATAATATAGCATCTCATCAGGTGATTATAAATTACTGGTGAGTGAACAATTTATCTAGATTTAAAAAACAAAGTGCGTCTCTTTTACAGAAAAAAAGAAAAGCAGGGTGGTTTATAAGGTTTGTGGGCTTTACACAGGTCATAATTAATTGGTTGATCGATGTTAAATTTAAACTAAGCAAAGAAGCAAAAATTAAGGAATTATTTTCCATAAATGGGTCATGACCCATAAATTGTCAGTCAACGGCAGCATAGACGTTAAACAGGAGTGGATATTAATGAATACATTTTTTACACTAGATTTCCTAAGATTAAATGAGATGGAGTGGTAATTTAACAAAATGTTAAACAAGTTATATGCTTTGTGATTTTCCTACATAAAAAATTTTTATAGTTGATAAATAGCTTTTTTAAGAAACCAGTAAATAATTTAAATGTATAGAATTACTTCGTAAATTAGTATGCAACTGTTGACTAAAGATTCTTTATATAAGCTGTTAATAACAATAACTAATCAATGCAAAATGTCAAAATGCTAATTTATGAGAAAATGCTTCAGATTATCCTAATGATGGATTCCAGAGATGTTGATGGGTAGTGTTCCTAAATAAGGAGACAATGTTTAGTTTTATATTTGTATATTAAGAAACTTCTTATTCATATCTACTGTGCATAGAGAAAAAAAAATCACTTTTCTACCTACCTTAGTATACCCAGATTCATTAATGATTCTAATGGGGTAAGGGAGAACTCAGCACAATTCAATGACAATAAAAAGGGAAAATCTTTGAAATTGGAATATATTTGTCATATTTATTCTACTAGTATTTACATATGCATAACTTTTGTTACATTTTCATAGATCTCAGCAATAAGATTTAAGTTTAAAATAAAAGCATCAAGACAAAACTTATATAATTTTTATTTTTTTACAAGGAAAATTGTTCTTTGTGCAGTTGTCTTATTTTTTTTGTTTTATAAAAGTATAAATCTCCAGTTTAAAAATATACATGATGTGATTTCTTTTATTATTATCTTTGTATGAAATACTTTTGGATTCTATTCCAAAATTGCAATGACGTAATATGAATGCATTAACATATATTAACTATAATTTTCGATAATTTTTCTTTGGGTTAGATTTCTCAGTATGTTTCTGATTTTACCTGTTACATAAATTAATTGCTATAAAGGCTGACCCTAACAGTGGAACTCTTAATATTTGTTTTCCCTGTCCCAGTTGAACCTTTTGAACAGTTAAGTGTGAAGATGATGCTGATCCTACTGAAGTCATTTTAGGGGCAGGTACAGATGAAGGAATTACCTGGATTCCAGAAAGAAGACAGAAACTGAAACTACCAAGAGAGATCTCTGGATTCTTGCCAAGGATATACACACAACCTTGGTGTTCATATATCTGCTACTGTCTATCAGTCAAAAGTACAACCAAATATGTCTATCTCTTCATCAAGAAGAAAGCAACTGCAAAAATATATACATACATAATTATTTCATAACAATCTAGTTTTCCCACATTAAGTTTCTTAGACTCATTGACTGGTGACAATGCAGACCCATTTTAGACTGATAACTATCCCACTAAATTGGCTTTTTTTAGTAAGTAGGATCAAAATGAGTGGTTTATTAACAAGATTAGCAGTTCATCATGAATGTTGTAATAATACTACACTACTTTCATAGTACATAATATTTTTTTAAAAATTATAACATTATTATCACTGAAATGTATCATTTTCTTTCCTCTTATATGATTATTTTCTCTTGCTAAACTCTTACATTCTTGTTAGGCATCTTGGGATTGAGCTAGAATTTATGGTCTGTTTAGTGTGCAAACCAGTCTCAGAGAATGCAGACAAGTATTCTTTATTTAATTTACAGGTTTCATGTTTTGGGGGATTTCTTTATATAAAAGAAATCCTTTTGGAAAATTCATAAACTTAAGGAATCAGCACATATGCTAGGCCACAAAAATTTCCTGAGCTGACCAAGCATAGAAATGAATACAATATGGGAACCAGTAATAAGGAGTGCCAGAGAAAAGCAATAATAACAATGAAAATTGCAATACAAGCTCTGGTAAAAAAACATGCAATGATAACAGCAAAAATTGCAATATGAGCACTGGTAAAAAATGATGCTGAAGACATTAGGTTTATAATACCCAGAAATTCATACACAGATGTCCTCAAGGACACATGGCACAGTGGATGAAGGTGTTAGATCCAGTGACAAACAAGACTCAAAGAGTGTGATTTCAATACCTGGTTAAGGCGGTGGAGAAGTTGGAGAGGGGAATTAACAGGAGATAACTGATAACTGGCATCCATTAGACATGGCACGTGGAACTAGAACAGTCTACCCCAGTGAGCAAAATAAAGGGTTCAGTTTGACATTCCAATCTCCTGAAGATGGAGTGTACAACGGCCAAAAAGTTGTGATAAATATTGCAACAAAGATGAGGACAATAGTCCAAATAATGTAAATAGTGAAATTGTTAATATTCATTTTTTAATATGGTCAAATACACCAGCCTATTATTTAAGCTTAATCTTCTCAATCCGCTTTTATATATCGCTGCCTTCTGAATCTTAGCATATTTCATTCAAATTATCCATATATACATTTTTTCCTTTAACCTTTTAAAAACTGTTCCCAAACATATATATATATATATCTCTATATCCAAAGAAGAACAATACCTAAGGTTTAACATGAATTTAAAAAAATGAAAAATCTTTCTTTAGTTTTAATTTCAAGAGAATAGATTAAATTTAATTTCCAATAAGCAAATTACTGTATTTCAAAACGAGTTTAAACTGATTGACAAATATAATATGAAAAAATTACTTGGCAAATATAATGTGAGCACCTTTTTTATCTAATGTTTTAAAAATTCTAAATAATCTAATATCTTATTAAATTTTAGCTACTTTGGTTTTAAATTTACTATAGTTACCACTCTTATTTTCTGATAATGTTGTGTATGGACATCCGTATTTATAAAAATTGGCACATGTAGACACACAAAAAATTCTAAATTTTTAAAGTACTGGGGATCACTGACTTGTAAGTTTTTCTATTTATGATTGGGGAAATATAACTTTTACTTAATAACAATATCACTTTATCGCTACAAATTAATACAGAACTTTAATAGATTTATTCTAATAAAAAAAATTTGAAAACATTCTTGTAAAAATTCATTATTCATCACAAATTATTTTCTTAATACATTAGTGTCCATAATATATCTTATTCATAAAAGCAATTAAGTTTTTCTAATTAAATGTCTTCATTTTATTGCATTTTCTATTTTATAATTCAAAGCATATTTTCTGTAACTGGACATCTTGTTTTACAAATAAAGATTGATTTAAATTCTCCAAGGATATGTGCTTATAACTGTGCCACAGATTTTTCCCAATATTTACATTCCCAAATGGTTCAACTTATGACCTCATGTTATTCAAAATACACAACACATAAATTAATCCCAAGCTAAATTAATTTAAATACTAATTTTCACAAAATGTCTTTAAAAAAGAAAAGTCAAATAAAAAAAAACATCACTATCTCACTTTTGTTTATTAGATATTGAATTGTATCACTTAGCATTCCCCATAGCTTGCCTGACATTTCAGCTAACCTGATGAATATTGATGAGTGTTCCTAACTCAGAAATTTTGAAAAACCAATAAAATTTTTGCTCTTATATATAAATACTTCTTACAAAATAAATTCCGTGCATTTGCCTTGATAAAGTCCCTCAGAGGACAAAATGCAAGTTTTCCTTTTGTCTTTATTCATAGTCTTTTTCACAGATATACTATATCTGAAATTTTTACATATTCATGCATATATATATATATATATATATATATATATATATATATATATATATATATATATATATACACACACACAATACTTCCTGACAAGTGGACTGAACAATTAGATAAGGTGTCTTTCTCCAAGGGGACCATGTATAGTTTAATAATAACACACACACAAAAATTTCAGTTTGTTTATATGATCTCACCTTGAGTGACTTAAAAATTGGTTCCATCAAACATGAGAACTCCATAATTAAAAACCAGTTGTGTAATTTCACACAACAATCTTTGAAAATGAATATAGCAACATTCAAAAGTACTCTGGTGGAGGGGGAATTATATAAAATAAAGTTAATATGAATTTTGGTAAATTTACCAATAACAAAACAACTTATTTGGAAATTTGAAAGATTTAATATTTAATAATAAAAAAAAAAAAAAAATCAATAAACAGGAGTTGTCCATATTATTTAGCAAAACATGTTTGAGAGAATTCTTGCTACTGAAATATAAATGAATATATATATATATATATATATATATATATATATATATATACACACACACACACACAAACTTAAACATTATTTTTAGTGGGTATCTGCATTTGAGTAGATGGTCTGTTTATTTATTTAATTGAATACACCCCCTCCTCTGCAGAATGTTTCATTTATTTTCATCTACTGGCTTGACAATTTGAGAAATCTTATTAGAAAAATATGCATTCTCCAGCACTATTCATGCTTTGCTTGGTTCTCTATAGCTGAGTAATCAAAACACATCAGATCTAATGACACTTTCTCATAGGAAAACACAGGTTCAAACTCTGCCAGAGAATGCTGTGATAAGTAAAACAAAATTTGGAACAGAAGTAAAAGTACTAAGCTTTATTTAGCTAAACGAAACTTGGCTACAAAATAAAAGGGAAGTATGTCACAGATTATATAGCCTGTGTGTGTGAGTTTATTGTTTGTACAACACAAGCGTAGGATACCACAAACACATATTTCCTTGAAAAATTGTGTTGACCATCCATAATGATCTGCAGTTTTGTCATCCATCCAGATCTATTGGACCTCAGCAACAGATCCATTATGTGTCATACCCTCCTCCGGTATAGGAACAATCGGGGTACTCCTATTTTGTCCTATGGTGGGGGGGCCCAAGGGTTAACTCCATTTCAGGGCAGGGTTCCAAATCGCAAACAGATACAATAAATTCCTTCCACCTGGATATATTATGTTGACATATGTTGGATTACTGTCAATGAGTTTGACTTGGTTCACATAAGGATTGGTTTTACTGTTTCTTACAAACCTTTTTAATAGTATGGGACCTGGTGACCTTAGCCAGGATGGCACTGAATTTCCATGTGATAAGTGGTACGGGAATGCAAAGATGCGTTCATGAGGAGTGGCATTTGTCAAGGTACACAGCAACCATCTTATGGAGTGTGACACTTTAGGAAGCACCAATTCCCAGTACTTTTCAGGTATGTTACACGACTTAACGGCTAGATGAATCACCTTCCATATAATGCCGTTAAATCGTTCAAACTGTGCGTTCCCAGTTGGGTAGCATGAAGTGGTTTTATTTGTTTAACCCCTTTTTGGGAGAGATAGTTTCTCAGTTCCTCGGACATGAAGGATACCCCTCTGTCCGAGTGTAGATAGTCATTCTGGCTATATAGACTTAGACAGATCTAGGAATTTAATTACTGATGTTGTGTGCATGTTTGAAGTTGCTGTTTTCCTCAGCTTTTCCAACTCCCTGAAAAACTTGTCCAATGACTTTCCCGGTTTCTGTCTTCTCGTAGTCAACAAGTGCCTTGTGAAAATCTTGCTAGTTGTTTCAACAAATAAATTATCTAATTTTTGTATAGCCATGTTGAAATCTGTACATCCTTCTATATATTTGAACACACTGAACCAAAAGGCTTTGAAGTTTCTAAACTGAACTGGAGTGCTAACAAAAAAGTAATACTCAGAATATATAGGTCATACATCAGATCAAAACTTGACTATGGATGCATTATTTAAAGTGCCACATGTAATTTGTATCTTTAAAAACTAAAAACCATATGAAATCAAGGCCTGAGATTAAGTCTCGGAGCCTTCCAGACTTCACCCATGTAAAGTCTCTATATATCCAATGAATCACCTATATCTCTGAGATGGGAAAAATTATCACTCCAATATGCACTAAAGCTAAATCTAATCTAATTTGGTATGCCAAAAAACAAACCTCAATATATCCAGTTCTATAGTTATAAGCCAACAGTCATCCCTTCATTTGGACTCCAAATCAAAGAAGCACTAGAACTAATAAACAAAACTCTTGATAATGTAACACCAGTCACAATAAATAAGGTACCTCTATGGTTAAACTCCAAACCTCACATAGACCTTACATAAAAAAAAGATACAATCAACAAAAGCATATACAAAGAATTAAGAGACAAGCATCATTACTGTAAACCATTCTACACAGACAGATCAAAAATCCTAGATAGAACAGGTGCAGCAGCCACAAACTGACAAATTCACAAACAAAACCAGGCTACCAAATAATGTATCTATCTATACAGCTGAACTACAAGCCATAAAAATGGCACTTAAAATGATAGAAAATTCAAAAGATAGGGAGTCTGAGAATATTATAAATTTCCTATCTAGTTTTACAGCAATTAAAGAAAATAACACAAATCATCCCTATATTCAAGAAATCCTAGAAGACTGATCATTTATTAAAAACACAAAACAATAATATTGGCCTGGATGATTCTTAGCCATATGGGCATCAAAAGAAATCATGAAGCCGACACTGACAATGAAAATGAAAATAACCATCAAATTACCTATACAGATTATAAAAACAAAATTACACAACCCGTTCCCAATTAATAAACTATATGAACATCAGCCAACAATAAGAAAGGAGAATATAGAGCCATTAGTTGATCACAGACAAGACATAGTGCTCAACAGAATAAGAATTGGATACACACACCTGATACACATACATGCAGACGCTATACCTCAGTGTACTCACTGCAATCAATTTCTCAGTCAAACATATCTTGATAGAATGTAAGAAGCCCAAAAAATACATAGTAACTATTGCCAATCTCAGAATCTTAACATGTTCTTCAAAAATGTATCTACTGCCCAAATAATAGAATATCTGAAGAAAATAAAATACTTCCCACTTCTATAAAAAAAATAAAGCTTGCATTTTGAACCATACAAATTATGTTTTGAAATACTCTCAAAATATATAACTTGTGATATTTTGAAAACAATTTTAAAACCTTACAACGACTTGAAATGTTTTAAAACATTCCTGAATAAAAATCCAGTTTCAGCATTAAATGACCCACAAGGGTTGATATGCTGGTAAAATGAATCCAGTTCTATAGTTATAAGCCAACACATCAATCGAAAACACTGGAACTCGTACAGCTCAAGAGGGCCTGGTACTTAGGAATTCTTTCCTTGTAATCTTTGAAATAGTTCAACAGGATAGTTCACCAATGGCAATAATCTGGCAGCTGTTGGTGAACAGGGATCAATATCCAAGTGCTTTGTTTTCCATGCCATTTCCATGTTTGTTTTTGTATTCTAAATAAATTGTATGCCTAAATAAATTGTGATAAGTAAGACAAAACGCAGAACAGAAGTAAAAGTACTAAGCTGCATTTAGCTAAATGAAACTCAGATACAAAATAAAAGAGAGGTAAGTCACAGATTATATAGCCCACATGGGCAAATCTATTGTTCATACAACACACGCATAAGATACCACAAACATATTTCTCTAATAGGATTTCTCAAATTTTTCAGGTCAATGTTTAATAAATAAATGGAGCATCTACTCAAATAACTAAATCCACTTTTAAGTAATTAAAATATGTCAAATTAATAAATGTAAAATCCATTCCTTCATATATATATATATATATATATATATATATATCATTAGGAATTGTTTGTTCATTATACATGATCAAACTATTTCATGTAGAGCCCTCAAATTGTAGAGGTTTCCAGACACATGCTTTTCACTTTTCTCTCGAAAAGGACAAATTCTTAAACCTTGAATTATGTAAATTCTTTCCTGTGTCATAATAAAGGTGCCATTGTGATTTCTTTTTGCCAAACAAATCACAGCTTGCTTTTGCAGACTGTTCATTGATCATATCTACTTAATAAAAAATTCTGCTTCATTTGGAAGCAATTAAATATCAAATCCTTCAATCCTTTTAACATTCCATGCAAATCTAAAAACACACTTTGTACTCTTTCTTCAAATTTCCAGTTTCAAGATGCTTATTGATGATTTAAATCCTTTTTCATGCCAAGATTGAATTTCAGAAATGTTCTAAAGCCGTTTTTTTCTCTACTTTAATTTTATCAATCCCTGGGAAACAAACTGCAACTTGTTTCCAGTTCCTAATTTTTTTTTAAAATGAGTTATTTATCTTTTGATCTTGGTATTGCACGGATGCCTTTCTAAAGGTCCTTAACCTTTATGTAAGAAACATATTATTAGATGGCTAAATGCTTTAAAATCTAAAACCAGGACATTATTTTACACAAACTTTTTTAAGATGTACTTCATAATATATAAACAAAACACACACTTAGATTAAGGATGAGACAAACTAAATCTGCTTAACAAATGGGAAAATTACTACTAAACAATGATTGAAAAATGATTGTTGTACAAGTATTAAAAATGAAGTTGAATGAACTTGGGCCATGGTTCCTTGTAGAGAGTCCAGTGTTTGCCTACTTTAACATTCAAAACTTTACCTGGTGCCCAAAATCAGCCTACCATATTGCAGATAGTTGTATATGGAGGGGAACTCCAGATAACCTTACTGTTTGGTGCACATTTTCTAATTTATTTGCACTTTACAAGACAGTGAAGAATGTGGTGTTAGAAATTATTTTGATACTCCACCCATTCCTTACCACCTGCATATCCATTCTTGCACAGGCACACATACAAATACCATCACCCTTTGGCTGCATGCCTGGAAATGTGTATTTCTGACAAACCCTCCTCAGACAGAAATCTTCAAGGTTTACATCTTTCTGTACCTCTATTCTACCTTAGTAGACCTGTTTGACTGTAGTCAGGTTAGGTAGACAGTAACAGCAGAAGAATGAAGCTTTGAAAACTCCTTTTGAATGAGTCAGGTAAAAGTAATTCATTTAGGCACTGATATGACAACCGTAACTTACTCTGCTCCTACTACTACTACTTATTACTACTAGTACTATATACTATTTCTGCTTTTGTAATACCTGTTCTTGTTGATATACTGGAAAAAAGAGACAGTAACTTAAAACCCTTACAAATTTAAAGTTACAAAATAAACTCCATTAGATCATTCAATTGTAGAAATAAACAAAACATTGTACATTGCAATAGATGCAACAAAAAAGAACTCTCAAAAAAGCTACCTTTGTTAAACCCAAAAGAAAAAACTAAAATAATTCTTGATAGATGCTGTGAGAATATTTGTCAGGCTTTGTAGCACTCCAAAGATCTTGGGCTTTTTTATAGAGATAACCTAATGATGAGAACCCCCAAAAAGTTTTTATTTTTTTTTTTTTGCTTTAATCTTTCCTATCATTTATTTCTATTTTACAAGTCTGTCACTTTGACACATACACACATTTTAGGGAAAAAAAATTATGACAAAGTGGAAAAAGATTTTGTGTAACATTTCATCCTTTAGGACTTCAGACTAAAGTGATTATGTTGATGTAACACATGTGGGTACTGAGAATTAATTTTTTTTCTCTTAAATATGTTTTGGGTATATATAGTCTAGGCACATTCATCTAGTTTCTTTTTTTGTTTATGTTTCCATCATTTTTGTTATTAAATATCCCACATTGTGATAATAGAAGATCTGCTAAGAAATGCAAAATGTTGTAAGAAACTGGACATAAATTTACGTTGGATGATCTAACAAAGCATTTTCCATACATTTTTCTCTTGGTAAATTGCTTTCTCTTTTAATTAAAACAGCATTTTTTTTTTTTTTTTTTAAATCAAATTATGGTCAATCTCATTACACTGATCAACTAATGCATTCAGTGTATTGTTTTGTAAAAGATCCCTTCAATTTTGTAGTCATATAATCTTTTATTTAAATTCCTTGAGATTTCCCCTGTATATTCCTTGTGAGGAAAAAAAAACTGTATATTTATTAATAATATATAAACTATAGCTCTTGTTATTATACACCAAGCACTATTTTATTAACACCGGCACTCTGTGAAAGATATATATATAAACTATTTGGTTGTATGTACTGTAGTTTTAGAGATTAAAAAAACAGAATCTTTTAAGTGTTGACATTTTTCTTATATATAGGCTTAATATTAATATGGCTTCGTTGACCTTGGAATGATAGAACATTAATTTGGGACAACTGGTTGGGTTTTTGGCTATCCCAATATGACCTCAGATTTCAGTGTTGCATTTTCCATCCTCTGTTTAATAAAACATCCCAGATATTTAAACTTTTGTACTTGTTTGATTTTGTTATCTCCAATTTGCAATTCACACTTTGGGCTCATCCTTTTGCTAACAACCTTGCATTCTGCTTTCTTGCAGTTAATGTTTAATTCTTTCTTCTCATTTTTCTTCACTATCTTAGGCTTTTGTCAGAGTTTTTGTAGTTTTCTTTCTGTGTCTGCTATCAACACTGTGTCATTTGCATATCATGTTGCCTACATCCTGAAAAAGGTTAGGGTTTTAGGACAATGCCAAGGTAATACAGAAATTTTTATTTCAAAATCTATTACATTTATTCTAAAAATAACAAATTCTTTAAAATAAAAATTCTTTCTCACCAATAGTCGCAGGCTTTTAATGAATGGTGCACACACACACAATAAATAAGACTTACTAGTTTCTTTTTAAACTAGTAAATAAAGCCTGAATGAAAAATGAAGGTTGAAGAATTTAAATATTTGTATTATTTATCTCTAAATGTGAAAAACATTATGATCTAATTGTAAGAACCAGTTTTGCTTTTAATGAACAAATATATTTTTTATATTGCACAAACATGTTTATCTTTTCTGTTTATAATAAACTAAAATGAAAATACAAGGGAGAGTTTAAAAATTAATAAACAGACAATGGAAAATTTTGCCCATGTGAGACAGTTAATTGTAAATGAACATTTTTTGATAGTCTTTAAAAATTTGGTTGGAATGTACTAATATTCTTTATATAAAAACCAATGCATAGGGAACAATTCTTAAATTAAAGTTACTCTGAGTATGAAAATCAATAAGAACTATTTCTGTGTAAAATTAATCATGTTAATTTAACCAAAATGTTTAAATAAAAATAAAGATGTGATTTTTTTTTTTTTAATAAAATATTACAGTAAAATTGAACTAATTTCTTTTTGTAGTTATTCATTTTTAAAACTTTAATATTTTAACTTTTATAATTTATTTCTTAAACATGGTATTTTTTTATTATACTACTGACAAGTTGTTTTTCATGGCGGTTCTAGGATGATGGTGATAAGTTGGGACCATGCCTGTGATAGATACCAAAATACTGTTTTGTTTTTTTTGTTGTTGTTTTTTAAACCTTATGGACAAATAATTGTAAAATAAAAATAAAAAAATTGAATTTTAATTAGTGTCTTTTACTTTGGAAACAAAGAAAAATTGATCAGAAAACAGAGACTGTAAAAGCTTTGTTTCCAAAGGTAGAATGAGAACAACCACCTCATCTTGCAACTTTCTTAGAGAAAACACTTCATCATAAGCCTTGGGTTTCTATCAATAGCTATAAAATACATTTCAGGAATATAAAAAGTCATTAGTAAGGATATACAAAAGGGAACAAATTTTTCTGTGTTAATAATTATAATCATGTCCAGAATGATCAGCAGCAGATGGCATGAAATCAGTTGAATCAACTCAGAAAATGAATAGAAAATTAGGGAATTAATCAAGTTTACACCAAATTGTCTTTTATTCATTATAAAACAGATATCTTGTAAGAGAAATCTGATGTACAGGGTACAATCAATAAATTGTTGTCTAAATTACACCAAAATGAAAATAACACTGACATCTTAATTTTACCAAAATTACACAAAAATATCTTGAGTAAATTTATTTAATAAAATCACCATTTGTTTCAACCACAGCCTTCAGATGACTTCAGTTTCAACCACAGCCTTCAGATGACTTCAGTTTCAACCACAGCCTTCAGATGACTTCAGAAGCTCCTGCAACTTGTCTGGACAGTCTCCTTAAGTTTGTGAATGCTGCCTTGCCTTCAGTTCATCTTCGATGTTGCAAGGGGTTTTGTTGGTCTCTTGCACAACTGTGCCCCACACACAATAATCAAGGGGGCTGCAGTCTGTGGAGTTGTCTGGGTTCTCCTGCTTGTGTGGCATGGTGCAGAGTCTTGTAGACATACATAGTGCTGCTCTGGGTCAAGAGGGTGGTTGCTGGAAGACTATCTCTTCAAGGCACTTGATGTAGGCCTCCGTGTTGAGTTTGAGGCCCTCACCAACAAATTCAGGAGTTCTTTTCTTATCAGAACAATCAGAGTGAGTTTTCCAAGCTGACATACCTTCATAATCACCATTAGACTCATCCAACCTTTTTTGAATCCTCTCCACTGTCCTCAGATTGGCACCCAAACACTTTGAAATGTTCATATTGGAGCTTCTGGCATCAATGCCAAGCAGTAGAGCATGTTGTTTCCAAATTTCTGGCAGAGTGAATTGTATCTGGTGGTCTTTTTCTCACAGATGGTGCTCAACAGATCCTATTATATTGTGCAGTTGACAAAATCCAAAATGAACAATGTGCATGTGCAAAATTAAAAAAATATAAAATGGGCAAATATGTACCCATCACACTCTGTCTATAATTTCAAAATAATTTGAGTTGCTTTCAATAAACCTTTTAACTTAAAATTGAAAACATTATCCTTGATATTTTTTTTTGTAGTAGTATGTATAGGAGTAAAGTTTATAAACTATTTGTATCTTACTATTAAATCTTCATGACAGCATTCAATTTTTTTTTATTCACTATAGTTAAGCAGTTTTGAAACTGCTTAGTAGTTTGTTAACTGCTTATGAACACCACATTCTGTAAGCAACTAGCCACTCACTTGAACTTTGACTTTGTGCAGATTGGATTGTGGTCTTTTATAACAGTCTTTATTAGAAAACAAATTAGTAGGTGTCACTATCAATAAATATAAGTGGACAATGAGATCAACACCTGGCGGCAACCGTCTCTTTGTCCAGTTTGTTGATTTATGTAGAAATTTCCATTGGTCAAATTAAGAAAACTAGGTATAATAAATATGGCTATAACATGGCAGGCCAATTATAATGATACCCCTAAGAAATGTCTTTTCCCTTGAAAATTAAAAGGCTATAATAAGAGTAATGTGCACTTACTGTCTGTGGACTGGCTAGCCTTAATTAAACATTTAACAATAATTGATTGAAATATTTTCCTCCTAAATGTCATTTAAGTTGGCTTGCAAATGTCTGATGTCAAACCAATTTAATCAATGGTTAATGATGAAAAAGTACAAAATTTAGTTAAAAACTACATGTTGGGTTATGGACTTATTGATCCTCTCTCAAAACAATTGTTTTCTCTTTATCTTTCTCTTTATCTTTCTTATTCTGTTTCTAAACAAAGACCATTTCAATATAACTGCTATAAATATAAATTAAAAAATTATTGGTTAGATTTTTTTAAAAACTTGTCCTTTGTTAAATATAAGCAGATATTAACAAGAGAAACCTTATTTGGAATTATTTTGAAGCTATCATAATAACTAAGTCTTATTTTTAAAATTTATAATCTGCCAGTTTAACAAAGTATCCCCATCCTCAATCAATAATTGAGTAGTATGAAACATTTAGGGTATTTTCTTGTTGAAAATGTTTCTGCTTATTTTCTATATACATTCTCACCAACATGTCATTTATTAAAATAAAAGTAGTAGTTTTCTTTATAACTCATTTAAATAGATATAAAACAAGTCAGTAGATAAGGAAGTCTTCGTTAAGCTACAGATCTATCCAATGTAAATAAACTGGATAAGATTGTTGAAATTGTATTTTCTCTCAGCTTATGCAAGTATTTTTATCTTAAAGACGACTAAAGGAAGTCTCTAAGTTTGCAAGCAGATGCTAGAATAAAAGTAGGAGTGATGTTCAATGTTGGTATGGTTGTTAGCTTTTCTTCTCTATTTCTCAGTTTAAAGCATGCTGGTACTTCAGGAAATAATCTGAGGATTCAAGCAAATCAGCTTTCGGTCTTCATAATTAGTATTGTTTTTCTCTTTTAATTATGGAGAAAATATTAAATTTCTTGGAATTTAGATTGGTAACTGGTAGATTTATTTTCTGCTAGCAAAATGATGCTTAGAGGAAGTATTTTAAGAATTGTGATATACAGGCAGCATAATGGATATTGGTACAGAAAGTGGAATCAATGAGCCGAGTTCAAATTCCAGGCTCGTCTGCTGCATTTATTTTTGTACAAATGTTCTTGTGAAAGGCATGATTCCATCTCTTCTCCCACAAGCTATGGATAAATAGCAGAGTAGAGTGGACTCTCTAGCCTTAGATGGAAACCATTCAAAGATAAACTCTGAATTGCAAACTGAGAAGAAACCAATGGACTAAAGAGTTATGATCAGTAATTATTGACATTTATTAAAAATTCTACTGATGAATATGTATTCAATTCACTAAAAACAAAAGAAATCATGCTTACTAAAAGAAAATGAATCTTGTTTAAAACCATATAAATAAATCACTAAATGTGCCAGATTATCATGAGCTTTGAAACTCTGAAGAATAAATATTAGGTCAGAAGATACCATCAGAATGTTGTTTATTCAAACTGTACCTTCATCTTTTGAACAGAATTTCAAGACATGTTGATTGGCAAATTTAAATTCACCACCAGGCAATGCTTGTAGATTTTACCTTATGTATTTAAACAGAAAAAACAACTAAACATATAAGTAAACATGTTTTTCTTTGTATGGTCTCCACTCTTATCAATTTTCCTTTTCTTCTTGGCTTTCCTCTCCTTTTTGTCCTACCAAACCTTCACCTTCATCTGATATTAAACTTAAATCTCTAAGTTCCACCCTAATTTCTATATTTGGTTTGTTAACCCCAGGGTCCCTCAAATCCCAGCTGACCCACACCATTTTTGGAGATTATTATTTCCTTAACTTGTTTATCCACTTGCCAATGTGCATCCTTCCCTTTGCTCTATCCTGCTATCTGCATTAACCCCCTCACACACACACACACCACATACGCCCTTTTTTTCTACTCTGCCTTAACACAGGCTCATAATTGTTTGTCTTCTGGCTCCAAACACTACCTCCATCATTCTCCATGCCTTAATTAGACATTCTTTTTTCTCTTTCTTTTTCCCTTTCTTTTCTTTTCATATCAACTTTCTTTCTTCCCTTTTCCTTTCTGTTTATCTCTCCTCTGTTTCTTATCCTGAAACTGATCCTTGAAGTTATATGGAGTCCTGCATGCTTTGTGATTGGTAAAGAATGTTGCTAGTTTTCCTGCCTACCACACTGTTTCTCAAAGAAAAGTACCAAGTTAGGGGAATTAGAAAAGACACAGAATTGACTTTAAGGAACATCATTGAAATGCTTCAGGAATTTGCATATATGTATATAAGTGTGTTTTTAGGGACAGTTATTTTTTTCCGTCTTTTGTTAGATTCTTTGCTCATAAATACTTAATTATCAGCCCAAAGAAAGCATTAAAGTAAATTTATCCATGTAATAATCTTGTTCCATTATTATTCATTGTTCACAACTTGGTAAAAGAAAGGTACACTCATCATTCTTAGATAAGGTAGTGTCAGAAATTGAAGTATTTTTTTTTAACTAGTATCTTTTTCATTGCTTTTGTATTTTTAACTGGTCTGCTTTCTAACCTTCATTGAGTATGCATTGCATTTGGAGATTTTCAAGTGATTTTTGACGATAACTCATCTTAACTTTTTAATAACCTAATTTGTTTATTTAAGTAAACAAGCATAACATTTAAATACAAATATGTTACTTAAACTTCATCTTGTCAGATATCAACCCAGTTGATATAATATTTGGTTTGTTTTACTTAACAAAACTAAATCTTAAAATCTGTGGTTCCATTTGAAAATCCTGTGAATGTCATTTAGAAGTAATGAGTACTAAAGAACACATCAACTAGAAGTTTGATGTTAAAAGCAACATAGTTAAGGATATTAGTCTAGTAAGTGATCAAGTCATCCATATATAGCTGTGTGTGTCAGTCAAGATGAAAGTAAATTACAATACACATAGAAAAATTAGTAGGAATGACCTCCCTATGCTTTGAAGTTGAGACCAAAAACAAATGCAGATGGTTCATGTTAAAGAGTTAAGGATATTGAAGTTAGGTCCAAATTTATAATTGAACTGAATTCAAGATAATGAGGTTACCCATAGTCAACCTGTTTTAAGAAGAAATATCAGTAATATGTAAAGAAGCAGGTAATGTGGCCATCTTATTTCAAGTGATTAATTATTCTTCTGATATTTAATTTTCTCTGAGAATTTTCTGTTAAAGAATTTGTATGATTTTTATGTTTTTTTTGTTTTTTTACTGCCATCTTGTCTAACTGGAGTAAGAATAGATTTAATATATGTCACTAGAGCATTCATTGATTGTTGGTGCAAAAGAATATAAATAAAGCATATATATAGAATTAAATAAATAGAATAGTTGTCTTACATTGGAAATTAAAAACTACCAAATAATGTAAATTATTGGTTTCTTTGACAGCTTTTCAGTTTTATTTTCTAAATTCCACTTTAGGTTGCTTTTATGTACCACAAAGAATATCAATGCATAATAAAAAAAAATCTTGCATGTCCCTTCATAAAAGGTTTAGTAAGATTTTGTAGTATTTTGCAAAATCAATTAAAAATGTAAGTAAATTAATTGATAACTAGTTTTAAATAATTTAGAACCAGTTATGAACTACTGCATTTGATGGCATATAAGACACATGGGCGTATAGGACCTACCCCAATTTCATCAGGGCAAATCAAGAAAAATTAGTAAAATTAGTAAACCTACATATGGCATTTAAGATGAAGGGGAATTTTAAGATATTTGTAGTTAAAAAAAAATAAATAAATAAAAGTGCACCTCATATGCTGTCAAATACAGTAATTTGCCTATATTTTTGTGATATTTAGAATTTACTAAGTAACACATATGTAAGTAAGGACATAAATTTGGTAAACAAAAAAAGGGAATTTGTAAATAGTAAAATTAAAGTAATTTTTTAATGTATTAAAATAAGGATTTTACTTTAGATCATTTTAAAGAGAACAGATTAGGAAATATGTATTAGAAATATTGTATTATAGAAAGTTAATGTTGTTTTGAAATGTTTTTCCAGTTAGGAAAAAGTAAAATAAGAAAAGTCTATTTTCAGTATATGACCCGTTTACAGAATTTTCAGTTTCTAATATTTAAATTCACCAAACCTTTGCAAAATAGATTTAAGATAAAACAAAAGAAATGTATCGACTGACTGGATTTTGATTTTTTTCTTTTTTTTTTTTTTTTTTTTTTTCTTTCAAATTAAAGCTAAATCAGTAAAATTAAAATATTATTACTGTGTGGGAGAAATTCTTAAACTGATTTTTAAAATTTAAATATTATTTTGTTCAATTTTTCATCTCTTAAGATATTTATTTAATGATTTTATCTTATGATTGGATGAGTTAACTGACACTTGACTTGATATATAGACCATGACTTGAATAAAATCTGTTCAAAAATATTTGTTCTCTGTTAAATAAGCTCTATAATAATATGAGGGATATGTGAAATGTAAGATACAAACACTTACTAATCCAAATTGTTAATAACTGCACAAATAAAATATTGTGCATATGTTACTAGTACTATTATCCTACTTTTTCCATCAAGATTGATACACTTGTCCCATTGGTGAAAGTGTATAACTACTAGTGAGGGAACGATACCAATATTTTTACTTATTCCAATACAATTTCTGATACTGTTCTAAATTTCCGATTCTGATATGATGCCCAATTCCAATACCTACAATGATTAAAATTCATTATTTTCAGGCCCTACAATTGGCTTGGGAAACAATGAACAAAGTACATTTATTAATAAGCTTATGAAATAAAGTTAGATATCCTTTTTATTTAAGAAATTGGGTAAAACATTAAACAATAAAGAACACAGTTTCTTTACCTAAATCACTTAAGTTAGCTACAGTTGACATCATCATCAGAAATCTTAAACTTCCAAACTACACTTTTCTGCTTGGCATTGGATACACTTGACATAATTTGGGTCTGAAAATAATAAACATCAGTTAAACATTTGAATTTTCTGTTTTGGATTAAATGAAAATTACTTACAATATAATATAATACATATTACTTATAATACATTCCCTTTTGATAGCACAGGTACACTTGTATTTTGATAAAATACAAGGAGTACCTATAATCCTGCAGGACAGTGAATAAAAAATAAATGCAAATTTTAAATTTGTTTACAAACTTTTAATAAGCATTAAATATGAATTATCACAGCAACTTAATAAATAAATAATAAAGTGCCTTTAATCTTATCTAAAAAAAAAAAACAGTTTTACTGTCTAAAATAATTTTCTCACAACTAAAAAATTTAATAATTTCTAAAGATTCAGGAAATGTTTTATTTTTGTTAAAAGAAAAAGAGTAAAAGTGCAACAACAAAGTAAAAACATGTTCCTTGATTTTTTTTTTTGATTTGTTTAAATTTTAAAAAATGTTTTTGATTTTTTTCTTGAAGAGATATAAGCATACTTTACAATAAATTCAGAAAAACATATTAGCAAGCTGAAATCTAAATAACACCGATATCCAACTTGATCATTTTATGAGGTCATAAGATTTGACTGTTACAAAGCATTAAAATAAAAATAAGATTAAAAATGATTAAAATCTTCATAAGGATGAGAACAACTGTAAATGTATATTTTTTGCATGGAATCTTTTTCTTCTTTTTTTTTTTTTTCAGTTATTTTTTTTAGATTATTAGAAGATGAAATTTTATTAGTTTTATGTTAAAATTATTAAAAAAACAAATCATGTTAAAAGTGGAAAAAACTACAGTTTAATCATGCCAGATAAAATGGGATAAAAATACTCATTTTTAACTTTTTATATACTTCTACTTATAAAACTTGCATCTCATTTGGCTCCAAAGGGGAATAAATGAGAAAAAAGTTCAAAATATTTTAAATGCCATAATAATTTAACACAGTTCAATTATGCCAAAGAAAAATATTAATAAAACAAAATTAAATGCAATTTTTGATGGAAATTAAATTTTAGGTTTTTTAATACAAACTTTTGTGTGAAAAAAATTTTTTTCAGGAAACTTTAGATAAAAGTTTTTTTTTTTTCTTTTTTTTTTTTTAAGAAATACATGAATTTCGTAGAAACAGATTTAACTTTCATAAAAAGAATGTTTACTTTTTAAATCTCGGTTATTGAAAAGATTTAATTTTGTTATGTAGTATGCTACATAAACAAAAATAAATCTTTTCAATAACCGAGACTAAAAAATGATTTTATGGATTAAAACTATAAAAACAAATTGTTATAATTTAACTACCCATGAGGACAAAATTTGTAACACATGGCCAATTTTTATGTAAAGAAGTCAAATGTGACATTGGTGGGAATTTCATACATTCATATAAAAGAAAATAATGCAAATTGTCTTAAGAGAGAGAACAACAATGTGAATTCATTTTGTGTTTATATTGCATAATTTTGATTATAATTATTAAATTAATAATTTATAATATTAAATGGGAGAATTAACAATGTTCAAAAAGAAATTAAAAATAAAATTTTTATTTTGAACTGAAACACTTTAAACTAGTGAACTTTATAGAAAGTAGAAACTTGAACTTTTTTTTTTCACAAGTAAAATAAATTTACTTAGGTGTTATTATGAGTTATAGACTTTAGTTTTACTGATAGTTTAAAATCAATAAATAGTTATGATGAGATCTTATGAGCCATAATCATATGGTCCAGAAAACACCCATCAATTCTCAATACTTCCCAAAGTTGTAAAGAAATGCTCATGTGATGACACGTTCTGATATTTCAACTTCTTGTGGATAATATTAATACTTCAAAGCAATAATATTGGTGTATGCTTCAACAACTGCTTCTAGATGACTTCAGAATCTCCTGCAACTCTTCTGGACAGTCTCCTTCTTTAAGTTGGTGAATGCTTGTCTTCTGTTCGTATTTGATGTTACAAGGAGTTATGTTGGTCTCTCGCTCAACTGCGCCCCACATATAATAATCAAGGGGGTTGCAGTCGGGGGAGTTAGGTTGCTAGATGTAAGAAGGTCACAGAAATTGTCTGACAGCCATGACTGGGTTCTCCTGCTTGTGTGGCATGGTGCAGAGTCCTGTTGCCGGTCATAGGGGCTTCCAGCATCTACCCTCTTTACCTAGGGCAGCACTACCTCCTCCAGGCATTTGATGTAGGCCTCCATGTTGTGTATGAGGCCACAACCAAAAAATTCAGGAATTCTTTTCTTATGAAAATAATCAGTGAGTTTTTCGAGCTGCCGTACCTTCATAAATCCCATTAGGCTCGTTCAACACTTTCCAAATCCTCTGCACTGTCAACACTCAAACACTCTGAAATGTTCATATTGGAGCTTCTGGCACGAATGCCAAGCAGTACTGCATGCCGTTTCCAAATTTCTGGCGGGGTGAATTGCATCATGGTACTCTTTTTCTCACAGATGGTGCCCAACTGACTCTACTATACTGTGCAGTTGACAAAATCAAAAACAATGTACATGCTTGAAATGAAAAATATAAAATAGCAACAATTTACACATCGCACCCTGTATATATAGTTTGGGCAATCTTCAAATCTGATCACACCTCTACTCACTCTGTATAGCAAAGTTATTGGCTAAAAACCTAAGTTCAAACCAACTGTGCATCTTGCGTGCATGTATGTATAATGCTTTATTTTATTTTTTGGTATACTTTCTTTAGTTGTAAACTGTTTATATTCGAAAGAAAGTTTATTAGATTGATGTTAATGGTTATTGTTTATTTATTCTAGTCATGATGTGGTTGTAGGTAGCATAGTAGTAATTTTTTCTGTCTGTATTTGGAAGTGAAGTCTTTAAATAAAAGACCTCATAATCTATAACCTAAATCAAATAAACTTCAAATACCAAACTTCAGAACCCATGAAAATATACCAAAATAAATAATTAAAATAAGCAAACTTAGTGTTGATAAATCTGTGCTTTTTATATCTACAAATGCTCTATCCCTGATACTGAACACTCTCCCCCACCACCTAGATATATCAAATTTTAAACAATGGCCAAATACACACACACACACACACGTTTATGTATGTGTTTGAACTTGCTATTTAAAATTTGAGGGGTTGCTGAAAAGACTTTCTTTTTTTTTTCTTTTTGTTGGAATCCCTTTTTGGTAGATCCAATAACTTTTCAACACTCTCTCATTAACTACAAAAAAAAATGATTATATAAATGTGTTTGTAATATATATAACCTGAGAGAAAAGAACTTTGAAAAATGTGTGTAGATAATATTTAATAAACATGAATTTTATTAACGTTTTTATATTAATTCACAAGATCCTGAATAGAAAATAATTCTCTTGGGTTATTTATGAGAATCCATACATACAAATATAAAGAGAATAGAATAAATATTAATCTGATTATGGACTGAATGAAAAAATATAAAATCTAGATTAATGGTTAATAACTGAAAGGACTCTTCCTTGCTAGTTTTATCAAAGGCAAATACATGACACTGTGTTCAAACTAAAATTCAAAGGATTTCTCATAATTTTTCATATATAGTTTATCTGCTGTAGTAATTTTATTGCAATTTACATATATACAAGAGCTACTGAAACATTCTCAGCCTTTCCCCTTTCCCAAAATCTAACCAAATGACCTAACATCAGAATTTTTTTTTTTTTTTTAATGATTACAAGATTGGACTAAGAACTTTTCAGCATCTCCTCATAAAGCAAATTAAAAATCTGTTAAATTTAAGTTTGAACAGGGTTTTCTGTATTTCTATTTAGCAAATCTCTGAATCCTACCTGGTCAGCATCCCTGAATTCGAGGAGGGCAGAAACTGATGGTTTTAAAATTTGATGAATTATCAAGAGACAGAGCTATTTATTATTTCAGCTGATTAACGGGGTTTGGATTGTAAAGATTTTCTTTTTAACATGTGTGTGTTATTAGGCCAGCAGGGTTATAGAGAAAAACAGAAGTGTGTGTGTTAAAGATAAATTGCTGAATCATTAAATGTTTTTGGGTGAGAAAATACAAACAATGGACTAAACACTAGCAATAAGAAAGATCTCATCCATTCAAATCTTAATCTTTTTGTGTTTTTATTTTTTGTCAATTGTTTGTTAATATTATCAGACTTTGTTGCTTTTCCCTCTTAGTGTGTGAATTTCAGAATTGTGTAGATGCAGCGTCTGCCCATTCTACAATATATTGTGTGAAAAAAGTTCTCAGCACATTTTGTTTTAAACTCAGTTTAAAAACTGTTTTTCACTGAAAACTTTGGCACACACCTAATATTTCTTCTTTTTAGTTGTAGACATACCATATTTGTGTTGCGGATAAAACTTTAAGTATTAGGAAATATATCCTGCCTTATTTCCAACATTCTTCACGTAGATCTTATTTTTATAGCTTATATTCAACATCCATCAACCTTCTTGCTCAAAAGGTACTATGAACAATGGGAACCCTTTAGAATTATATATATATATATATATATATATATATATATATATATATATATAGTAACAATAGTGAGAGTGACTAAATGTGAATATTCTCGTAACTATAGACTGATGTTGGGAATATTTTGCTGTTAGATGATACAAGGGAAAGTCAACATAGCAAAACTACTCAAATCAAGTGTTGAAAATTATTTGCACAATTTTGGTTAGAAGAGTTGATGTCCTAAAAGCTAGCGTCCATGCCCAAAATGTGATGCTGCTGTACATATGGCAGGATTGAAGGATCCACTCATGGAAAAGAAAATGAATAAATTGAACAAATACTGCTACCAATTAGACCAATTGAATGCAGCACTCAATTAAAAGTATCTGTTTGAAATTCGTTCAGAGAAATATTCCCTTAGGCAACCATAATTTGTTTGGTGACCAAGACAAAAATGGTTTCTGCTTAATTGGGATGTCTTCCTTCATCCTTTGTATTCTGCACATATTGTCCCTTTCAGATTATTATTAATTCTAGTCTTTAGGCAATTTTATTAACAGAAGAAAAAAAAGATTAAATTCCCTGGAATTTGCAGTCTTCTGTGGAAGATCATTTGGTTTATAAATTAAAAATAAGTCAACTTTCATTAAAATAAAATAAAAAAAGTTGTCTTATTTTTACTTTAAAAACCAAATGATCTGTTTCAATGATAAAATATTTTTAGGACTTTTCACTTACAATTAAGTCATAAAATAGATTCCAACTTTTAATAGTAGTGTTAAACATTAAGTACTGGTTTGTGTCAATTCAGCTGAACTGTCAAAACTATAGAATAACAGTCTCTGTGTAGCTTCTATGACATAGCTTCTTCAATTAATGTAATTAAAAGTAAAGAAATAAATTAAAGATTTCTCCTGTTTCTTCAAACATAGAGCATTCCTATGAAACATAATTTATATGGGAATTTTTTTGAGAATTCACAGATCTAAAAAAAACTGCACAAGATTTTCACCATGATTGACAGTACTGCACCAATTGTAGCAAAATATTACTGTAATTTTTCAATGGGTTGTAGGTTTAAGTCAGGTTTCAGAATGTTTTTGAATGTCCTTCAAAGAAATTGTTCATATTCTTGAGGTTAAGCAACCAAAAATACTACAGGACTCAACTTATGATATCAAAGCCTAAAAGAAAGTTAATTTAGTTTTGTTTTTTAAGTTATTCAGTTTTTTTCCCACATGACCTCATGATAATTGCTTCTTTGCTTTATACAATTTCAAATTGCACAAGAAATCTTTCAATAATCTGGGAATTTTGAACAGGAACTCTCTAGAATTTAATTCATTTCTTTTTGCCACATCCTTCCCCAAGTATTATCAACTATAACATGAAATAATACTTTTATAGATACATAATGTAGTTTTGTTTTGTGGTAAACATATACTATATATGTAGGTAAATAATATATACTATTCTTATAGCGTGTATTGAATTCTTATTCCCCTACCCACACTATATATATATATATATATATATATATAATATCCCCTGCAGCTGTGGCAGAATACAAAATAAGTTACCTCTAACAAATAAGTATCTCTACTAAGTGAAATCATGAAATAGCAAAGCATATATGAAGGGAAAAGGAAACCCACCTACCTTTTTATATATTTTTTTTAAGCCAGTAATATAAATAAACACTATATGAGAGTTTCTGCATAAGATTTAAAGTTTCCAATTTCTGTAAATTTAATCACACTCTCGAGAATCAAAAGTTCAGTCTCTGATTTAAACTGCATGAGTAGAACAGAACAAAGATAGTCAATATGTGGAGAAAAAATATCATTTATGAATTCAAACTCTCTAGGAAAGCTGGTGCATGTGTCTTACTGACACTTTTGGATGAAATAAAGTTTTCTTTAATATTCCCAGAAAATTACTGGATGTAACTTACACTTGAGGTTTCCGAGAAGAGTACACCAGTCCAAAATGATTTAAAAAGAAAAATCAGGATACTGCACAAAATAATCATTGTATAGTAACAATATGAATATTTCAAAATTGTCATTTTATTTCTTCAGATGTCTTATGAAATACTTCATTTTTTCTATTTCTATCTTCAGTGAAAAAAATGCATGCCTTAGACTAATCAGCAAGTGACTTGCTTTTCATAAAACACTGAGATGAAAAAAAAACATTTGACCAACAGAAAAATGTTTGCTTTAAATTAACAAAAGTAGTGTAACTTGAATGTGAGATTTTTAAAAATAGTTACAAGTATACAGAATGACAACAGAAAAATATTAAGCTACAAAAAATCAGTTTTCATTTACTGTTTAGCGATATTTTTCATAAGATATAACTAATTCTTCATAGCATTCCTATAAAAATTTTGCAGTCTTTAAGCACCATTATACTCTTCAGATCTCTAAGAATTTGAGAATCACTTCATCATAAATTTTCAACATGATTTTAACCAAGTGATTAGCTCATTCACTAGAATACTGTGTTTCTTACAAACCATTCCAAATTCATTTTAGATAATTGTTTGATTTAAAGATCTAACTATTCTTCTCTTCAATTGCTGCATTGAAGAGAACAAGTGATCCTTCTCCATATGATGGTTCCTTCATTCAAATGAATTGTTCCAATCCTATTTGAGGCAAAACACCCTGAGATCATTATATTTCCACTTGTGTCATTTTTTAAGACAATGTGTTCATTGACTCATAGTTGCTGCCAATTTTTTTTTTTTTTACATAACTGAATTGTGGTTAGATTTTTTCTTTAGTCTTTTTTTTTTTTTTTCTTTTAGTTTCATTTGTTTAAAATGCTTTAAATATTGATGTAAAAAACACTTCCTTGTACTTCTTAATCATTTAAAATATTTTTTGTTATGATTGATCATTAAAATTATTTTGGCAACTAATGTGTGAGTTTAGTTTTAAATCTTTATGAAAATCCTTTTGATGAGTTATTAGATTTTGACTTTTGTATCTGTGTGCCTGGGTAAGTATTTTATAGCATCATGGGAAAAGAATCGAGGAAAGTTTCTGAAAGTCTTAAATTTTTTTTTTTTTTTTTTTTTTCACTTCTCAACAATTGACCAAATTGTACTGATAAAGATATTTAAATTCTTAGTAACACTTGTCAATATATTTAAAAAAAAACAAAAAAACTAATGTGTAACTGGTATTACATGGGTAACACCAAAGATTTTCTTAAAAGGAGAATACCATGATGAAAAAGGTCACAAACTTGATAAAAAACAGTTTCATTGTCAGAATGTTGATATTAAGAGGAAAAACCAAAGTATTTTTTGATTATTTTATTAAATGTTTTAATCCTTTCTAGCAAGTTTGAAATTTTGATTAAAAATCTTGTTTTACTTGCATCAGTGGATAGCAAAAGATTAGGATTGGAGATTTTAAAACCTTTTTGGGCGTTAAAAACACATGTTTTGGAAATTCTTGCAAAAATAAAATAATTGTCAAATTTTAATGAAATTTTAGGACTTTTTTTTTTTTTTTTTTTTTTGAAAATCTTAGTAAAAAAATTTTTTTATATATCTGTTACCCCTTAATTACTTAATTTTGTAAAATTTTGATAAATTAAAATTTCAGCTCCATCATATTTATATTAGTTATAAGCAGGATTCCTTGGAGAATTTAAATCATCAATTTGTTTTTGTTAAACAGAAACACCATTTACTAAAAATCTGCTCTGAATTGTAAAATAAAAATGCAATAAAACTATGACATTATTTAGAAAAGATTTTAATTGCTTTTAGAAATAAGATATATTAAGGACACTATTGTCTTAAGAAAAACATTTTTCAATGAATAATGAATTTTTACAAGGATTGTTTTTATTTTTTTAAATTTTAATAGAAAAATTTAAATTTTAAATCTTTTAAAATTCTGTATTAATTTCAGCTTCTCAGATGACATTAATATTAAATGAAAACTATATTTACTAACTATAAATAGAAAAGTTTAGTACAAATCAAAAACCATTTATTTTTAAAAAGAATTTTCAATTATTTTTGTATGTGTATAAATGTGCTGATTTTTGTAAGTACGGGTGACCATACGCAACATTATCAGAAAATAAGAATGATAACTATAGTAAATTTGAAGTTAGAAAGTATCTAAAATTCAATAAAACATTAGATTACAGAATCTTTTCCTAACTTTTTAAGATTGCTAAATACTTTGTATAAAAATGATGCTCATGTCATTTTCTTCAATTATGTTTTACAGATAAAGTCAATATAGAACTTTATGTCTGTAATTAGCAATACATCAATTAAAATGTTACAATAAAAGTATTACAATACATCAGGTTAAAAAAATACATTTCTGTGATATTTTAAACTTAAAGTACATAATATTTGTTTCAAATAACATTAATTATACTGTAAATTAGATAATATTCCTCAAATAAAGTTTCAGCAAAGTATATTTTATTTTTGGAAGATTTTTTTAATAAAGAGAATTGTGATAAGACTACCTAAAAAAATAGGTTGCTAATCAGCTATTTTAGCAAAAAAAAAAAAACTCCTTCCAGTTAATTTAAATTAGCTTTTGAAATACAAAAATGTATTTTGCTTATTGGAAATATTAAAATTTAAAAAAAAAAATTATAAATTTGAAATTAAAACTAAAATAAAGCTTCAAGAAAGATTTTTCATTTTAAAAATTTAATTTTAAACTTTAGGTATCGCATTTTTTGTGAGGGTTTCTATTATAACATCATCAGATTCCTATCTGTACACACTTTTTCAGAATTCATATTTAAATAGACTTGAATTCACCACACTTTGTGTTGGTAGATAAGCACACAGTAACTCTGTCCTGTTTGAGGTTCTAGTAATCACAGCAGGCTGTTTTCAGCACAATCACAGAATAAGTTTTCAAAGAGCAATCCAACACAGCTTTTTCTCTCACCTAATGGTTTTTTTTTGTTTTTCATTGTGATTGCATCTTTTCACGTTTTTCTCTGCTTCATTCTCTTCCTGCCTGTTTGTCTCCATTGACGAATTCCTCTATCATCCAACATTTCCTACCCCACCACCACCTGTTTTTCTTATTTTCTTTTGGCCGGGGGGGGGGGGGGGGCGTTACTTATCTTTTTGATGCCTTGACATTGCTGACAAACTGTTTTTTCAAACGTTCTTCATTAATCACATTTTCAGGCTGCAGATGTAATCAGATTTCTTTAAATTCAGAATGATTAGCCAAAATAATTTTCTCCTGATTTCTGGCTAAGGTGTGTGTATGGTGAAAGCAAGGTAAAACTTTTACATGGCAAAGCATTGCAGTTTTATTTTTAATAAATTTAAATGTATAATGCATTAAAATTTAAATGTATAAATGTATCTACTTTCATTTTAATGAATCCACTTTGTGTTTTAAAGATTTTCATTTACTTGTCATCAAATGTTAATTCATGCAGAAGTGAAACAATGACACTGTAAATGCATTCTGACTTGTATAATTTTACTACCTTCTTTATTCCATCAAATTCCTATTTATCTCTCTCTCTCTCTCTTCATTTTTATTCCTGTAATTTTCAATTTAATTTCTTCTGCTTCTTTTTATCACTCCCTTGCATCCTGTGAAATATACCTTCTCTTCTCTTTATTCACCTGTCCTTTTATTTCATTTTCTACTGTCCTTATTTCTTTTTATTTAAAATTCATTCTTAGCTCCAACTCTTATTACATCCCTTTATAGCTTCCCCTTCCCACACCCATTCTGCATTTATTCATATTTCCCTTTTTCTCTCTGATTACCAAATCTCTTTCTATAGTTTCTCCTCTCCCCTCATCTTATGTCAAAGATCATGGGAAAGTCAATTTTGTTCATTGAAATTTTTTTTTGTGTTATGTGTCTTGATTTTGTAGCTTTTTGTCTGTCAGCACATACATTCCACCAAAATGTAGAAATGCTGGTATTCACATGTTTCAATTTATACAAAAACGCATGACTCTTCACATTTTAAAAATATAGATAATTTAAAATATTTGATCAACAAACACATGTATCAGACTTTGTTTTATTTTTTTCTTTATATCCCATTTTTGTTGATACAAAAATGCTGTAATTTCTCTAGCTTTTACCTTTCTTTATTTTCCAATTCTTTTTTTTTCACTCAATGATTGATTTACACAAACGAATATATTCTGACATTCTTGTTAACAATTTTCTTGTTATATAATCAAAATTAATTAATTGTAAATATTGTAAAACACATCTTTATGATCTTTGCCATTTCTGTTTTTCTTTTTTTTTTCTCTTTTTTTTTACAAACATGAAACAACAATGAACTTCTGCATGCAACTAGAATTTATTAGCTATGTAGATATCAATTTATTTGTATCTCAAGGTTAATGTGAATTTTTCATGTGCATAGCTTTGTGGATAAGAATAATTTTATTTCTTTTCTAGCAACAAATCTTAGTAAATTATTGGAATCTCTCCATATCAAGTTGACAGCTGTGATACAAGTGCTAAAATCTTTTAGATATGCCATATTAATATCATACTAGAGTGGCTATTCAAGGAAAAGGCTTTGTTGGTTTTGTTTGACATCAGTAATCTTTATTCCAAGAAGAGGTTGTGTACCATTTTTATGGTATTTAGCCTTCAATCCAGCACTAAAACATGAGCATAAGGTAGTAGATATTTTTAAACATACATCTGCACTTAAAAGCTTTGATACAAAAATAAACAGCCATTCACTTGTATTTGTTTACTTGTGTGTGTGTGTGTGTGTGTGTGTGTGTATATATATATATATATATATATATATCTTTACACTGTAAAGATATCTACTGCTAATACGCATACACAAATGAACATATAAGCATTTAAGTCTACAAAGATACCTGGCATCGACAAGCTTAAAATAACATTCAAGATCATCATTAATTTTATGACTTTATAATAGGTGACTATTATGTTCAAGTAAATCAAACATCAAAAATACAAGAATGAATGAAAGTAAAAATTTAATGTCAAAGGAAACTTTTCTTTTTTTTAGACAAGGTGCATGTGTTTTTCTTCAAACTAAATTCCTCATCTTTGTTGTTTTCTTTTTTCCATATACTTTGGCCAGTTTTGGCCATATACTCTCATCTTCAAGAATATTGCTGAATCTATCTATCTATCTATCTATCTATCACTCACTCACTCACTCACTCACACACACAATGTCAATGTTTTATGGGCTCTGTCCTCTCTTAACTTCCAAACTGGACTCATTACCACTCTGTGAACTTAATTTGTTAATACATCCATGGGGTAATAAGTATTCTGTTTCTTGATTGCTTGCTTGTGTTATAAAAGGTTGATGAGGCCCTAGTCTAGTGAGATGTAGTGAATCAGTACATTCTCTTTCACCCATATTGAATTTTAATATATGTTCTCTTTGGAATATCAATCTGAGGGACACCACACGAGCTGTTTGCAATTCCTTGCAGGTCATACAAAGAATTGAATTATACAAATTGTTTTCTTTGACCACTCTGTTCTTTTTTTTTTCCACTATAAACTTTACCAGAACTGATTTAACTGAAATTTAAATGTTTATTATTTTATCTCAAATATTTTCAAACACCTGGTTTCACCCAAAATTATACCTTGTCTTGATAATTATTAAGATCAATATATTTTCAATTGGTGATTTTAGTTTCAAGGCAAGCCCATTTAGGCAAGAAAGAAGACAGGTACATGAACTGCTACAAGTCAACTTGAGCTTGATTTTTATTTTATAATTGCTTGATTCAAAGGTTACTAGAAGCTGTCATCTTGGTTTAGCTCAAATAGATTTCTTTTATTATTTTTATCATTTGCTTATCAGATTAATTCAATCATTGCTTCTATATGAATATACCATACCTTTTTATGATACAATTTTTTTTATGCGTAGGCTTAAATGCTGTTTCCTTCTAACAAAATTGCTTCTCTTACCTTTTCTCCTTCTTGTCCCAAATGCCGATCATTCTCTTCTGAAAATTGTTGCTGGCAGATCATTTTTAGGTTTCGGTATTTGAGAAGTTTGGAGAATGATATATTGCAACACTTTGCTTCTTGTTAACAAAGTTGGCTGGAATTGTCCAAGAGATTCTAATTACAAAATTCAGTAGCATGATATTCTCGTCTGGTCTGCATTAGTCTAAAGGTTCTGGGTTCAACTGCAACTATCCCACCACCTATGCTGCTACATAAGAATTATATCAGAATGATTGAAACATTCAAGAAATCATATTTCATACCCTAAAATCAAATGGCTCAAAATTCATGTATTTGACCATGACTTCAAGTGATCAATTTTGAGAGTTTTTTTTTTATCTAGATTTCCTAAGAAACAATGCCAAATTTGTTAGGTAGTATTCAGCCTGTGGTCTTATTTTCATTGTTTTGGAAAATTAATTCTTTAGGCAGACACATCAATTGGTTTGTGTCTGTCAACTCCTCGATTCTAATAAGGGGAATGTGTGGTCAGGTAGTTCAAATATTAATGAGTTTTCCCATAGTTATTTCCAAGTTCAAATCCAACAGTCTTCAAATTTCTGGCATCATTTAGTGAATAAAATAAATTTCCTAATTACTTATTTATTTATTTATTTTGCACCTTATCGTTTCTCTAGATACATGAAATAAAACTTTGTTATGGGCAAAATGATAGTCTACCTTGGGTATTCTTGATAGTTTACACAGTCAAGCCTCTTTAGGGATAAGCCAGCCTTCATATTTGTGTGTTTTCTAAAGCAGTGTTTTTCAGAATGTTATTTTCTTTTCCCTTTAGAAATTTTTTTTCTTTCTCTTATGATTCAAAAGATTTTTTTGTCTATAAATCTAAGAATGGAAAACTAGAGTATGTCTTTCCTCTTTATTTTTTATAGTCATGCATTCCTTATAAATATTTTTAAATTTTGAAGATAGATGCTATATGACCTAAGAAATGGTTCTCATATGGTAATGTTCCTTGTGTTTAAGGATTTCTAAGATTGTACTGTAAGCTCCCCTCCTGGCCTATCATTATTGTTTGCTTGAGGAAAACGTTCAGATTTTCTCATTGAGAAAACTGAAAACGAGCAAAAAATACTGATGGTAGATGTTCCATACTATTGTTAATTTTGATGAAATTCACTCATGGATTGAAGTTTCTCTCTCTCTCTATTTTTATGTCTGAGAAAATCTGTTGACCTTTATTGTTTTTAAGATAGTTTCCCTTTAAGAAACAGCTTATTGATTTCATTTAAATTTCTTTTATTTTGATTAGTAATAAAGCTTACCAATATGGTACTTTCAGTTTACTGTATTATTTATTGTTGCTTACTAACAAATGCTATCAATGATAGAATAGCTAAACGAATAATACACTTATAAAATTTATCATTATAATCCTTTTTTTTACAAAATAGTGTTATTTTAGCCTTATATATGTTTCCACAATTGTTACAGGTTCTGATCAACATTCCTGTCTTTATTTTCTTTCTATATCAGTAGTGAACTGAATTTGATGGATTTATTGATTGATTTGACTTTTCATAAATCAGAGGGGGAAAATAATACTTTCATATTTTGATGATCAAAATTTTATTTTAAAATCTCTTCTAAAATTTCTAAAATCATGTAAGGTTTTATCTGTCAAATAAAACCTACAACTTTATAGTGCTCTATCTATTTTAACCCATTAATGTCCACTGTTGCATTTTTGGAACAGAGGACATTAATTGGTAGAAGCCTATTTTTTTTCTGCTGCAGCTTTTTCATAAGAAAAAACTTAAACATCGGCAACATATTTTTTAAGAATCAAATAGTATTATATCACAAAGGGTTAATGTGAAAGAAAAAGCTGCCATGAGAAATTCAAATCCATCCCTTCAAATCTATCCAAGGAAGTGCTTACTAAACTCAAGAACTCATATGAAACCAGCAAGCTGAATACATCCAGGAAAAAATTTGACTCCTCAACTCTGCTGCTGCCAAGAATCTGCTCTTGCTTGGAAAACTGTCAACAAGATCAATAGCAGAAAATCAATAAAAAAATCCATTTTAAAGGCTAATAGTTAGGCTGAAAGGCTGTATAAATGACAAGTCTTTAAAAATCTTTTGGGAAATGTACCTGAAATTTTAGATATTAAGGTTGAGCAAATGATTAAACATCCTCTTGACATTAAACCTAGCCTAGAATCTTTACATATGCAGAACTTGAAACAGGATTTCAACAATATTCTACTCCAACTCTGTAACATCACATATAATGGAGAAGTGATAGAAAGATGGACAGAAGGCTGCATACTTCCTTTCCCAAAGAAAGGAGATCTAGGATTGGCAAAAAACAATAGCAGAATCACACTCACCCCCGTTGCAGAAAAAAATTACAATTCAATACTTCTCAACAGAATACAGCCAGAAGTAGAAAAGGTGCTAAAAAAAAATCAAAATGGCTTTTGAAAAAAATAGATCAACTATTGGACAAATACTGACTGTTCAGCAGATTATTGAGGGCATCAGGGCAAAGAATCTACAACCACTTTAAATTTACTCCAAGCCTAAAATGGTATAAATAATAACAAAATAAAACGAGCTTCAATTATATATCGGTAATTAAGCATTTTAGAGTTGTTCTATTCAAATAATCTGTATTCTATTTTATTAATTGAATTGGAAATTTAAATTTGAACACTTGAAGATTAAAATTTAAAAATATTTAATTTAAAAAATATTTAGAATTAATAAATGGTAGATTTTACATGGTAAAAAGTTTATTTCATACTTTGTTTTTTATTTTTAATATATTTTAGTATGTAGCAAACAGTGATGATAAAATAATGGTTAAATTCTTTAAATTATGCAGAATTACCACAATATCATTTATAGATTAAAAGTATTCATGCTTAAAATCCCACTTTTAATTCTTCTTCAATGTATAAAATTTACTATTTAAAATATCATTTAAAGTCTTTTCATCTATCAAATTCAAATGCTAAAAATTTTAAAACCTGTATAATTTTATTTTTGGAATTTGAACATTGGTATTGATTTATTTAAATGTTTAAATAACATTTTAACATTTACTTAAATGTCATGTTTCTGCATTAAATCAAATTATGGCCCAAACATTCATTAATTCTCTTATTCTACTCATATATATCAATATAAAGCATATTGAAATTATGAGCAGATGAATTTTCTGAAGCTTTTATTTTTTATTTTTTTAAATTTAAATAAAATTTCTGCTTCCAATGGAGATTTTTATAAACTATAAAAATAGATTCTAAATACCTACAAATTGTTATGTGATATCCCTGAGTATATAACTCATTATGTTTATGACTTGTAGGATTTGTGGATACAATAAACAAATATAAATCAATGTAGCATAAGATCAAGTACTTATTTGGAATTACAATGGAGTTGGGCATTTACTTTATGTCCTAGAACAACAACTCTTTTCTTGAATGTAAAATAGCAGAAAAGTGGGAGATAATTTTGTATGTCACTTAAAGGAAGTCAGGACACATGGCACAGTGGATAAAGGCATTAGTTAGATCCAGTGACAGGTCCCAAAGTGTGTGAGTTCAAGACCTGGTTAAAGTGATAGAGAACTTGGTGAGGGGAATTAACAGGAGATAACTGATAACTGATATCCATTAGACATGGCACATGGAACTAGAACAGTCTACCCCAGTGAGCGAAATAAATGGTTCAGTTCGACATTCCAACCACCCGAAGAAGGCTGGAGCATACAAAAGCCGAAACGTTGTAATAAATATGGCAACAAAGATGAGGACAATAGTCCAAATAATGTAAATAGTGTGGAAGTCAGATTGTTAAGAATTTTTTTTTCCAGAGTGAGAGCAAATAGAAAAAAATGAAAACAGAAGATAATAGAAAACCATCAAGCTGAATTCAAGAGAGAATAATAAAAGGCAACTAAAATACATACAGAGACAGCGAGAGCCCACCTTTACCAGTATTTCTCCCATGATTATAGTCTTTTACACAAATCAAAGGCACACTGACAAAACTTTCATTGGTGTGGTTATTATTCCGTCTGTGGAACTTTTACTATGCAGTTATTAATTTGATTACTGTTCAAATGCAATGCAAAAAGTCTTTCTAAGTTTAAGAAAACATACTTTACAGTAAGTTAAACTTAAGTACCTGTTCTAAAACAGATTTGGTAATTAGTGGGAACTACCCATGTGTTTTTGTGTGCAAAGAACCAAAGCTCAAATTGATTTTTTTTTTTTTAAATCTCATATTTAATTTACTGTTTTGAAATATAAAATTATAACTATGAAGAAATACAAGTAACCTTGCCATACTGTATTTCTTTATAATTATAAATAGTAAATATTATTAGAACAAATCTGCAATATTAATTCTGACCTACATATGTTTCTTTAATAATGTAGACATTGGCTTCTTTTGTTTAAAATTATGAAATGTGACAGGGTTAATATTTAATTATTAGTTATCATTTATTTTTTTCCTGTTTAGTACAATCTTTTATCAGGTCTTTTAAGGAATGTTTTTCTTAAGAATGTTATTGAGCATATTACATTGAGAGGTTTTTGAGTATGTAAGCATTAATAATGAGTACAAACTTTTGTATCTAAGTGAATGATTTTAAAAAAAATATAATACTATTCTTTTTTTACTAATTTTTTATTACTTCTATTATTATTACAATGGTGGTTGCAATTTCTGTTTTTATTATATATAAGTTTATGTTTCCCTTATAAAGTTTGTCAAATTCTTTGGTTGAGATATTTTTATCAGACAGGATGGCCTCTATGCTTTTGAAATTCATCATCATCATTATTATTATTATTTGTGTATGTTATTTTTCCTGCTTTGTATCCTGTAGAACCGGGTCCAAACTATGGTCCTTAGGCCCTATACAAGAATTGTCATTTAATTGATAGCACTTTTCTTAGCCCTACTAAGAGCATTCCATATACTATCTTCTGGGCAACTTGTATGTTGTGTTACTTGTTAATTAGTAAACTTGTCCATTCCTTTTCTCACGAGGCCCAGAGCTCCAATTACTATCTGTAGTCTTGGTCTTCATTCCCACATCCTGTTAATCTCCAGGTCCTTGTATTTGAACAATTTCTCAATTTTTATGAAGACGTTTCTCTCAGATGGTACTGCTATGCCAATAAGCATACACTTTACTAGTTACATTGTTATTTTGGGTAACTGTGTCTGGTTGGTGCTCATACCATCTCTCAGTGTTTTCAATTTTGTGCTTCTTGTATATTTTCCAGTGCACATATGTCACTACCTTGTTATGTCTGTGGGTACATTCATTTTTTGCCAGTTCTGGACATTCTGAGATAATATGGTCAACAGTTTCATCATATTTTCCACAGATCCTGCATTTCGGGTTAGTTCCATCCTTGATTATGTGACTGTGATAGGATCTGGTTGCGAGGCTTTGGTCCTCAGCTGCAATAATTAGGCCTTCTGTCTCAGTTTTCAGCCCGGTGCTCCTCAGCCACTGATGTGTTTTCTGTTGGTCCACATCTGCTTCTTTCATTCTTTTTATGCATTTGCCATGCAACACCTTGTCATTCCAGTTTTGTTTTTTTTGTAACCTCATTTGGCCAAGTTGTTTTACTTTCTGTTTTACTCGGTATTCACTTTGTCTTTTTTGCTGGTAGAATTTCAAGTGTATTAAGCTGTTTCTTGAAGAGTGAAGCTTTGTTGATGGAGTGGACTTGGTGTTTTACTATTTGTGTGGTAGGCTTCCAATCCGATTGTTGTAGTTTTTAGAGTTCAAGTTTGATTAGACCACGGCCTCCTAAAGCTCTTGGTACATACAGCCTATCAGCATCTGATTTCGGGTGGTGCATCTTCATTTAGGTAAACATTGTTCCATCTTATTAACATCGGTGTAAGGTGCAAGTCATTGTAGTTGAACATTAGCTTACCTTTTTTTTACACTAAATTTGTAGACTAAAGATGTAGATTGTGACCTTAAATGGGAAGATGTCTCAATAAGAGATAGCTAGATGGCTGGGAATTCAAACCATCCAAAAGAAATTTGCTACTACTGGAAGTAAATGCAATGAAAACTGAAAGACCACAAAAGTTAGACAAGAGAGATGAAATAAATGTTTGTGAGAGTCTTGGTAAGCAATCCAAAATTAACAACCAGACTAATGAGTGAATTTACTTGAAGTATTATCAGAGTAATTACGAAATAAAAATAAAAAAACAATTTGAATGGACATATAACTGTAAAATAAATAAATAAAATCATTAACCAAAAAACATCAGAATAGTAGGTTGAAAAGAGCAAAAGATCTTGGATGCTGGAAAGTGACAAAACATAATTTTTAATGATGAATCCAAAATTGAGTTGCATTCTAATGCAAGAGAATATGTAAGAAGACCAGTAAGAGAAAGAAACAATGCAAGATACATCACAAAAATGGTAAAATTTGGTGGCGGACATTTAATGGTGTGGCTTTTTTTTTTCAACTTCTCTATCAACCATAGAGCATTAACAAAAATGCAGTAGCTTATTTTCTGACCCTTAAACATCATAAAATGTACTGAAAAAGCATACTGCTAATCATTCTCAATTTGGGGGTAAAATTAACAAAAGTAATTCCCCAAGGTGACTCGGATGTTATGCATGCCAGTGTAGAAGTGAAAGGGAATTTCCTTGAAATATTCTGTCAGTTTCTAAGTTGACACATTTGATTGCACCATTGAGGTTGACAAATAAAGTAGTTTTCCACTTTTTCATGGTGGATTTTAAAAAATTGAAACTGATAAACTTTCAGCAACTTTAAAGTCAGTCATGTGGAACATTATCAAATACTTTTTTGTGTCTATTTTTTTTTAAATGACAGTTTACTAATAATATCTGTTGATCAATTGTTGATGTTTGCAAACAAAAACTTTTGTTGTAGATAACTCTTTAGGTAGAATTTTATTTCTGTCAAAAAAATGAAAAGTTATTTTAATTAAAGAAAAAAACTGTTTGTATTTTGTAGGATGTGGATAAGCAAGTCATTGCTTAGTAATTTGAGGTGGTGCTTAGGAGTTTCATTAGTTTTGCAGACTGAATATGTAATATCTTGAATTTTGTCCTGGATTGTAGTTGGCATCAGAAAGCAGATTTGCTAATAATTTTTGTTTTGATGTAAATATATCAAGTCAGAAAAAAAGGTATTTTATCCAATCCTGGAGACTTTTTGATTTTGTGAGAGCTCTCTTAATGTCTATCTTGCACCACTCTTGTTCTGTTCAGTGTTTTTAATCAGTTTTATATCATTTTTATAATTTTTTTTTCTTTATATTCTAATTATTACAAAAAAAAATTATTGCTTTTGCTACAGTATCTTTTTCAGGTGAATAGGCTTAAACAGTCAAGTCAAACATTACTGGCATGAATGTATTTTAATTTTAAAATTTTCTTTAATTATTGAAATAAATTGTGATATAATCCTGTAGAAAAATTTTGAAAGATAATTTCTATCTATTTGGACTGCTGATAAAGTTATTAAACTGGAGTATATGATTGATAAGTTTCAAAACCCTGAAGATACTACAACATAATATACTAAAAACTTAATTGATTTTAAGAATTGAACCAGATATTATCTGGTGAATGTAGGCTTAAGGTATTGGTGGATATCTTGCCCTGTGCAAGTTTTTGGTACATTCAGGAAAGTCAGTTTATCTTCTGTTTCTTTTCTCACTCTGAACTGTAATGAAAGTCTTATGGTCCTATCAATACTTGCTTATCTTCCTAGTGAGGCCAAAAGATGAAAGTGTCATCCATGTATCTCAGCCTGTTGGTTGGCTTCACTGGTGGGTGGTATTCTTCAAGCCATTTCTCACAAAGTATTCCATTCATGTATATTTGCCATTACTGAAGATAATACAATAGACACCTGAAAAATGTTGAAGGGTACAACAACCAAAACATTGTGACTATAACAATCAAGATGAAGACACTGGTTCAAATAGATGAGTCTATTACAATGTCTTTTGTATAGTTTATCTTGAATTGTTGTTCAAAAGAAATAAAATAGGAGCTGGGAAGAAAAAAATGTTTTCTTTTTACTGTTAAAAGATTTGGCAAATACCAACCCATTTTACATGGCCCAGTTTTTTCTAGAAAATGGAGTGTCTATTCTTTATCACTTGAGTTGCCCATGGGCTTCTTTACCAGAAGAGGTGGGTTTCTGATTGTGAAAGCCTAGGAGTGAGAGGGTTACAATATGTTATCTCTTTATTGCTACTTGTTATATAGTAAGTTCCCTTGTGAATTAATGAAGGCCTGTAGATTTGAAAATAAAGCAAAGGTGCATTATGAAACTTTGCTTTTTCTTCATCTATTGTTTCTTTTATTGACCCATATAATCAAGGTTGACAGGTGTACATTTAAAAGCAGTAGACTGTGTTGAAGCATCTAAAATGAATGTAAAAATAAAATAGATGAACTATAGATAAAAGTATAGTTGGAATAGATGAGTGTCATGGGCAGATCGCTTGACATGAATTGGTGTGATCCCAAACATTTTCAAGTGCAATCATTTTTTTCTATTTTTCCTTAAAATAAGTTAATGCAAAATGTGAACCCTGTTGTGCATTACTATATAGGTGTATCCATGAGATCACTAAAAAAAGAGCATAGTCTGATGAAAAAGACACCATACTTGACGAAAACAAAATTTTGTAGTCTAATTGTTTGTTACTATTAAGAAGAAAAAGAAAAGTAATTTTAATTATTTTAAAAAAAATTTCTGCCTTTATTAGAACATTCTAACTTTTGATAAAAAAATCCTTGTTTCTCGTCATCACCGGAACTCTAGTAAATAACATGGCAAATTTTTTGTGCATTTTTTTATTTTTTTATGACAGACATTAATTTTGAAAATCTTGCAAAAATAGAAATAATTGTCAGATTTTAATGAAACTTTCAGGAACTATTCAGGAATGATGGAAATTATTATAAATATGTTATTTTTTTAAAGTCATTATAAAAATATATATATATATATATATATATATATATATATTACCCCCCCCCCCGAAATAATTTAATGAAAACTCTAAAAATTCAATGTCGAAGCACGCAAGTCATTAGTTAAAAACACTATGGCTTTGAGGAAAGTAAATCATGTTTTTTTTTTTTTTAAATCCAACCTCGTCTACCTAAAATCAGCTCTGAATTGTAACATACAAAACGCAATAAAACAAACATATTATTTAATTTTAAATACTTTTAGTTTCTTTTATTTGTTTTTATGAATATGCATAATATTGTCTGAAGGCAAAAATCTTTTTCGATGAAAAATGAATTTTTAAAAGAATTGTTATTTCATAAATTATTTTATTATTTTTACATTGTTGTTAAATATTGTAAAATTAGTGGAAATGTCCAATCCTGCATTTAATGTTTTTTTTTAAGTACATGTATCTGTACAGATTTTAAATTGCACAAGCTTTTTACAATCAAAAAACCAACAGTTACAAAAATCTTACTGTTATAATTCAAATGTACGGAAGCCTGGAAGAAACATGATACAATAAAAACATCATGTGACTTGATTTTGTATATAATGACTTGCATGCTTCAACATTAATTTCTAGAGTTTTCATTAAATTATTTAAGGGGGGGGTAATATATATATATATATATATATATATATATATAAAATGATTAAAAAAAAACATTTATAATAATTTCCATCATTCCTGAATAGTTTCTGAAAGTTTAAAGACAGAAAATCTTTTTAAAAATAATTAAAAATTACTTTGTTCTTTCCCCTTAATAGTAATGTAAACATTTTGGCAATAAAATTCTGCTTTCATAAAGTTTAAGGCCGTTTTTATCATGCTATGCCTACTTAAAAATAATGAGGTAAATAAATTGTTCACGTAAAGGCAAACTCACTTATGACCTTCCGTACTATAACTTTCCTCATGTAAGATGTCACTCGTCAATCAACACCGCCGTTAGGAAGACTGACCTTCTCTCATTTGAAAGAACATTTTTTCAGCACAGAAAATAAGTAATCTTTGTTTCAAAATATATTAAATAAACTTTGTAATTTCTAATTTTCTTAAATTGATTTTTTAAATGAATTTTAAGCAGAGGCTTTCACTTTTGTAAACAAAAGTTTTAAAAAATGGCTGACGATTGATTTGCTGTCAATTTTGCTGATTCAAAAAATTCAAGATTTTTACAGAAATTTTGGACATGCTAGAAATTATTAAAAAATGTAAAAAAAAATATTCAAAAAATACTTTGATCTTTCCTCTTAATAATAACATAAACATTTAGACAATAAAAAATTATTTTCATGAAGTTTAAGGCCTTTTTATTCATGGTATGCTATTTTTTTATGGATCTCTTGAACATACCTACTATATAAAAATATTACAGATATTGGTAAAAAAAAAATGTGCAATTGTCTCTGGTTATTATGATGAATAGAAAAATATTTTTTTCTAATCGACATAATGATTCTGATGATTTAGTTGTCACCAACTGATATGAAACTAGCAAGAAGAGATTACAAGCAGTGTTTATTTGTTATTGCTATATGTTAACATTATCCAAAAATGACCACATAAGCTAATTTGGTTTGGTCCATAGAAATTATTATTTCAACCCAAAAAGTTTGGTTTATTAGCTAAAAATAAAGTTAATGAAATTTACTATCTTTTACCATCTTTCAGGCAGCTTCATAATTCTATCTTCATAGAACTTGTTTTATATTTCTCAACAAAAGAAAAAACAAAGTTCTACTTTTTATTTAAAGTCTAAAAGAATTTTTTTTTTTCATAAATAAAATTCTATAAAGTCCAAAATAATTTAATAAGTAGTTTTATGGGTTTTTTTTTTTTTTTTACCTTTCTTAAAATAAAAAAGCATGATATGTTGAAAATGTTCTATCTTCAATGTTAGAATTAATAAACAAAAATACACCAATTTTCAAAAAATGTTTTTGCAACGAATATGATAGCTTTCACAATCAAAAGTCATCTTTTTGAATGAAGCTAGTTAAAGCTAACAACAAAAACAAAATGAACTTCAGGTATTGAGTTAAGACAGACCCTTACATAATCCTCATTAATAATATGGACTGTTCCACTATTATGATAGTCTGAGATTGAGATATATACACACACACACACACACACACACACACACACACACACACACACACACACACACACACACACCAACCAACCAACCAACCAACCAACCAGACTATCTCAAAATTTAATTATGTAATTGTCAGTTTTAATTCAGCACCTGAAAATTGCATTGTGCATAAAACTCAGTGTTGTGCTACCGGGGTGTGTGTGTGTATCTATCTATCTATCTATCTATATATATATATATATATCTATCTATCTATCTATCTATATATATATATATATATATCTATCTATCTATCTATCTATCTATCTATCTATCTATCTATATCTATCTATCTATCTATATATATCTATCTATCTATCTATATATCTATCTATCTATCTATATATCTATATATCTATCTATCTATCTATCTATCTATATATATATATCTATATATATATATATATATATATATATATATATATATATATATTTGTGTATTTAGGCAGCAATCCTTCCATGCACATTTCATTGAATACAACAGACAAGTTGCTTTTATTTAGTTTTTTTATACAATTTCTCATGCAATCTAATAATTTTTTCTTTTCAGATGATAAATTATATAAAAACTGTCCGAATGTTCTTTTTATCTGAGCGCTTTCGGCTATACATTTAGCCATTTTCAAGGATTAAATATTTTAACTGTTAAATAAGAAATAGTTTGTTGCATGTATGTTTTATAAAATGTTTTCATTTTTCAAAACATGGTCAAGATATTACGTCCATGTTCATAGTTGATATTATTAAGTGTTGGTTTTTTGTTTTTATTAATAAGGTTTCCATTATTTTTAGCCTTTTTTTTTGCATGTAGATGATGGTATTATATTAGTGTTGTCAACAAGTATGTTACGAATAGTGTCCGGTAGGTCTCCATGGATATTTAAATGAGATCTAATTGTGCTATGGTCAAAAAGGTGTAGAGTGAGTTTGCGTGTCAAACATGTTGTAGTGTGGCCTATATAATTATTTATGAAGTTTGATTGATCAGGAATACAATTTCTTAATGGGCATTTAAATTCATAAATAATATTTGCCCTATTAAATATATATATATATATATATATATATATATATATATATATATATATATATATATATATATATATATATATATATATATATATATAAGAATGCGTTCAAGCATGAAATAGATTGCTGCCACTTGGTGTTGACCTCAGTGTCCACTTTCAGATTTACTGTATTTACATAGTCTTACCCATAAATATAGCATACCTTAAAACTATATTTTTATCATATATATCACACACACACACACACACGTTAAAAACAACAGGTATATTGTGTCAATTAATTTTACTAATCAACTTTTCCAAATTTCAAATGATCCTTTTTGGACAAGGAGGAAAGATATTGTACAAAGCACATCATACATTGCCTATGTCACAACACTCACCATTTGTCTCTACCTATCCTGATGATGAATTAAGAAAATTGCAGATTTAGGCTATATTTCTTCTGAAATGAACTTTGAACAATTTCAGATGGAATTTCCTCCTTGTCTGAGAAGGATCATTCATAATTTGGAAAAGTTTGTAGTGGTCTATTTGTTTTTCTCACCCCCATGTCAAACATCGGGTTTACCATATGTAGGGGTTTGGTAATAAGAATGGACAATTGTGTATGTCTGTTTATGGCTGCGTGTATAACATGACCACACTATTTATATTAAACGTAAAATACCACATAACATGAAATACAAGAAAGAACAAAATGGTTTTAAAAACATAACATTTGTATTTATTTGTGTCTTGATGTACATGCGTAGAAGTTAAAGATCTGTTGGAGTTATGTCTCTTAGACTGGGAATATTTTTATCTGAACTCACAAAAGTTGAATTATAAAGTTGAGAAATGCTGAATAAACTGTAGTTTTAGAAGAATATTTCAGAGAGAAGAGTTCTTGTTGCATGTTTTGAAATGTTCTGTATGTTTGTAATGTAGGTTGGAAAAGTTTGTATGTGCATGCGTGAATATGCTTTTAACGTTTGACCGTCCATGGTCTAAACGAGAATCCTTAAGATCACATTTTCACAGGAATTTGGAAGAGTAAAAGAGAATGAGCTGACTCATGTCTGCTATTTATAGATAATTTAATCATGTGACAGGATTGCAGCAAGTTGGCGAAAAACTTGATCACGCGCTGTAAAAATATTTGCACGTGAGTGGATTGCAACGCCCACTTGTGGGTTTATTGACCAATTAGAAGCTGATATTTCCTGAAAATATTTACTAAGCTGAGTAGGCTCTCTGATCCACCTTTTTGCACAAAAATGTACAAAATTATACATTGATAAGGAAGTGGTAGCGGGGGAATGCTACAAGTTAATCAGTAAAATTAATTGACACAAATGTCTGTTATCTTTAATAATATTTGCCTTAAAGAACATATAAAATATATGAGGGTTGCCGAAAAGATCTTGGCCAACCTAAGAAGCCCTCCCCTGCAAAAATTTTTCATCATTATTATATTAATAATAATACTCTTCAAGAAGAGAAAGTCCCTTTTGCTCAAAGTGAGCTAGTAAATTAGTTTTAAAAAAGACATACAACCTTCAATTTTAAGGTGCTTATTCAAAATCCAGATAGTGACCACAAACTTCTGGCTTATGGGGCGGGGGGGAGATATAAGAGTTGAATCAGGCCTGGAAACAAAAAACAAAAAAAAGTGCTCAATACACGTGTGAAAATAAAATAAAGGTAAAAATAACATATAGAGCTTTAACTTTAAAAATTAGGAGGTGAGTTGAATACGTGACCTTGGTTTCAACCTCACGGACTCATCAGGCAATTTCTATCAAGTGCCCACCCAACGCTTTATTTAAAAACAATACAAAGAAAAAAACAGATCTGAAGTCCTTGCCTTCATCTCAAAAGATTTTTATTAAGTGAATAAAAAATAAAAAAATCTAATTTTAAAAGCCCACTGTTATATTTACAATACATTTGCTTTCCCTCCACACCCTTCCTTACATTTACATCATTTGCTTTTCTACTTCTTTCCTATGTACATTTACGATACACTTGCTTTCCTCTTCTTTTCTCTTATTCTCTTCAACCTTCTTCTTTTCCTTCTTCTTTCTCCATACCCCCCTCCTTTCTATTACACTCAATATTGTGCTGTCATGCATTTGTTTATTTTGAAAAATAATAATGTAGCATTCTTTGTGTATTTTATTTTTTTTTTTAAATAAAGCATTGGATGGTCAGTTGATAGAAATCGCCTGATGAGGCCATGTGGTTGAAAACAAGGTCTACTACCCTCAACTACCCTCCCAATTTTTAAAGTGTGTGTGTGTGTGTATATATATATATATATATATATATATATATATATATATATATATATAGTTGAATAACATAGGAATATTGTGTCTAGTTATTTTTATATTTATTCTTTCAAGTTGTCTAATTGTTTTCTTGATATTGAGATGAAATCCATCAAGTAAGATGCCATAGATTTTTTTAACCCAGGCACTTTTGACCATTTCTAAGAATAAGATAATTTTCAGGAATAAATAACAAAGACGAACATGCTATTGTAACTGTGATAAACTGAAAGACACACTTAAACATGATTGTGTAGATAGGCTAAAAAAAATTTTTAAATCTGGTCTGTTGTCATAGTGATTTTAAGATATGCATAAACACCTCTGTTATACTTATTTTAAAATTTTATCCATTGTAATTATAGATTATTAAGGAATATGTTCTTGCTATTTTGTTTAAGATTTTCATGGTGTAGTATATTTTCTGTATTGTGAAGGTGGACATGAATGTGTTTTTAGATGTTGTTACAATAGCAACTGAATGAAAATGATTTAAGAAAAGGTTGAAAGTAATTGGGTTAAAAAAAAACAAAAAAAACTACAGCACCTTCTTTAGCATGAAACGAGCTGCTGTCGTCTTTAGTGTCCAATATATATATATATATATATATAATGCAGACACAAAGAGAGTGGGCTGGAAAGTTCATATGACTATGAAGGAGTGAAGTTAGAGTTGTGAAATCTTGTATGCATTCAATTCAACTCTTCTTATTAATAACTGTATCCTGTCATCTGATAAGAAGACTTAAAAAGTAGGTAGTAGTGACTTCTCTTGAAAATGGACAAAATTTGGCATTGTAGTGGCATCAAGTACCTACAGAAAAAGAGTTTAGCCACCAAGGACATTCATGCTAACGTGGTTGTTACATTAGGGTATGATGCTCCCACTTTATCAACAGTGTGAAAGGGTTCAGCTGAATTTAGAGGAGAAGGGAGAGTTTTGAAGATGATCCAAGGTCTGGACACCCTGCATCTGCTACCACTGAAGAAGACATTGATCGTGTTCACCACATGGTGATGAATGACAAACAGTTGACTATAAATCAAATAGCCAATGCTGTTATATCCCACAAGAGAGTTGAAAATATTCTGCAGAATGAACTTGGCATGACAAAGCTTTCTGCTCAGCAGGCGCCTCTTCTGACACCTGATCAAAAGCACACCAGGATGATCACATCACAGGAAAATCTGAGATTGTTTGAAGCAGATCCAGGTGGTTTCCTAGAATATTTCCTAACTCAGATGATTATTGGGTTCAGCACTTTGAGCCAGAGACAATCCATGTATTGTAAACATCCCTCCTCACCTGCTCCAATGAAGGCCAAGGTTGTTTCATCTACAGGGAAAGTTTTTGGGGATGCAAAAGGCATTGTGTTTATTGACTATCTTCAAAAGTGCTACACCAATAATGGAGAGTACTATGCCAAATTGCTGAGATCTTTATAAAAGGCTATCAAGACTAAACTCCCAGGAAAACCAACAGTGTCTTGTTTCATCAGGACAGTACTCTAGCACACAAGTCCTTGGTTTTAATGGCTGCTGTGACTTTGAACTGGTTGATCAGCCTTTCTATTTTCCTGATTTGGCCCCATCTGACTATCATCTGTTTCCCAACATGAAAAAACACTTGGCTGTTGATGACTTTTTTGGATAACAGGATGAAAGCTTCTTTACCAATTGGAACCAAGCACCGCAACACTGATGGAAGAAGTGCATGGACCACAAAAGGGACTATGTTGAAAAATAAACTTTATTTGGTCACATTCCATGATAGTATCTAGGTCAGTCTATGAACTTTTCAGCTAACCTTCGTATTTCTTTTTAATCTTGAATAAATTGAAACCGTCATATTCAGTATGTTACAATTTTATTTTCTGTCAATGTGTATATGGTTCATATACAAATATGTTTGTATGCACAAATATATTTGTTCTTCCTGTTTTTCTCTCTTTGTATAATGTTGTTATATAAATCTTTGTATAATGTTGAATATAAATCTTTGTATAATGTTGTTGAATATAAATCTTTGTATAATGTTGTTGAATATAAATCTTTGTATAATGTTGTTGAATATAAATCTTTGTATAATGTTGTTGAATATAAATCTTTGTATAATGTTGTTGAATATAAAATAATTATGAAAAAGATATAGATTATAGAGCTTCACTACAAAATCAATCCTAAATATTCCAATACCTATACATTATCGGACTAGGGGAGGTTAATATTAGGCTTGAACCCTAGATGGCCATACCCCTAAGCAATACTTTTTCTTTGGGTGGGGGCTAGGGTCATTACCTGCACTTGAGGTGTCCACAAAAGGAGAAGTACGAAAGGAGCTTAAACAATTTTTGAACAACTTCAAAGTCCCACATTAAATTCAACCTTGTGTCATATTTTGTCTGATGTGGGTATGAAATTAAATACCACCTTTATATTATTATCATTATCTTTATATCTTAAATTTTCTGTCTGAATTTCTTGTATGAGGAGTTATCTTTATTGACATTAATTACTTTTGGACTAATGCCCTCATCTTTGTTATTATCATAAGGTTTCAACCATTGTACCTTTCAGCTTTCTTCAGGTGTCTATCAATATCTCTATCAATAAGGAATTTCAAACTAAACTCTTTATTTAATCAGTTGGGGTAGATTGTTCTTGTCCACTATCCATGTCTAGAGATATCTTATTCTCTTTTTAGTATTGCTTTGTATTAGTTTCTATGGTATCTATACTACTTGACCCAGGGATTGAACTCACAATTCCTATGCCACCAAATTTATAAACCAACACTTGAATCTTCTAGGCTGTTGTCCCTTAGGAAATTCCCTGAAGGTTATTCAGATTGACAGACATCTGAAGAAGGCCGGATAGCACAACCGTTGTGATAACAACAAAGATGAGGATATTTATTTATTTAAAAACCTTATATTGTCTAAAATACAAAAACTGAATAATATTTGTAAGGTAATATTTAGTTTGGACTGTAGGCTATACTGAATATTCCCAACTTGGTGTATATTTTATATACACATTCATTCTCTCTGCAAAATTAAAGATTATTCATCAATGGTGCAGAGCAAGGTGAGAAAGCAACAAAAACAATGACTTCAATCACTGGGAAATAAATAGAACATGTTGACTATTAACGTCCAACCATTCTCATTCCTTCATTTTATATTTAGCTCTTCCAATAATTACCAGTTCTATATTCATTCTCATTTGAGTTGAAAGTTACACCATTGTTATCCACAAATAGTGAATGAAGAATATTTGTGCTACATGATTAAAATGAAAAATAAAATTCTCTCTTAGTATCATCATTATTATTTTTAGTTAGTCTAACTCTATGGAATTGTCCAATAAAGATGAATGTTAATCCTGAGTGAGATTTTAATCTGGTTGTCTTATAGCAGTCTGGTGTTTAGGGAATTAAAATGAACAGTTGATTTACCTACACCAAGAAGATTAATGAAGGATGCTAATGATGAGGAAACATGGGTAATTTTTAAAAAAAAGCAAGGTAAGGAATTATTGATGAATTGACATACTTGAAGTAGTGTCAGTAGCATGTTTCAAGAAAATAAACAGAATTCTTAAAGTCCATAGTTTTAACGAATTATCATGAAGAGGAAATGTTCATACAACAGATTAATTGATCTGACACAAAATAATAATAAAAAATGTTAAGACAAAAATAAGAGTTCATTGCTCACTGAAAGGTTATATGGTTTGTATACATTCAAAAATAGAGCGAGAGTTTCAAATACTTAGCTTTCTTGGACTGTTGAAAGAAAATTCTTTGAAGTACTGTGTTCTGGTTAGAAGCCAATAATATAATTGGTGAGTAATTTTACAATGGCAAGTACTTCAATGCTAGTTGTGAGGAACTGAAACAAAATCTTTCACATGACTTCAGGCACGTTTATTAATTTTTCTCTTCATTTATATCAAAATGAATTTCGCATAGCTACTTTCTTTTCTTCTCCTTGGCTCACAGGCTAATTTCTGTGAAGGTAAGGTTTTTATTGGTCAAAAAAAAAAGGTTCATATAAGCTCACAAATTTCTTTCCTTCTTCTTCTCGGCTCACCAGTTAATTTCTGTGAAAGGCAAAAAATCTCATATAGGTTCACAAATTTCTTTCTCCCTTCTTCAGTCCTCCGAATTTCAAGGGAGTAAGGAGTTATTTCACAATTCATTTTCTCGTGTGTTTTCAAACAGTAAATGCATATTTGTCAACATGTTTTTAACAGATCTAGTTGATGACATCTATTATTCAAAGCACAACATGAATTAAGTACTGTTGCATGTTGAAAATTCATGTCATTAATGCTGTGTATCCTTTAGTTAGTTTTATTTGTATTCATATACATTCATTTTTCTCGGCTTACCCAAAAACAGAAACATTGAACTCTAAATCCTGTTTAGGATATGCACTATTTAGAGTTTAATGTTTTTGTTATTGCATTATATATAGGCATTATAGGTATATGAAACAGGGTATGGCAAAAATACCTCCAACAAGACAGTATTTCTGGGGGTTATATGTAGGAAGTATTTTTGCTGCACCCTGTATACAGATGTTACTATATGGGTTCAACACTTATTTTACACAAGCAATATTTATTTTTCAACATGATCAATTTGCCAATGCATTTAACCCAACATTTCTCCATGAATCATATAGGATCAAAATTCAGCTAATAACTCTGTTAGGCATTGATATATCCTTATAAACCAGTTCTTTTAAATAACTTTCATATACTTTTTATTTACTTATAAAATTGATGTGCTAGTCATTTATCATTTTTGTTTCCTAATAATTTGTTCAAAAAGTTCTTAGCCTGAGCACTTCCCAAAATATCAGTATTTTTTTTTTTTTTAAAGAGCATTTTGGTTGATCTGAGAATTTTTAGCACCTCCTCATATAATCCCTTTCTTTTTGTCATTTTCTTAAGATCAAAGTATAATCTGTTGAGTTCAGTAGAAAGAAAGGCATAAAATGAGTTTCTTTCATTGTTACATTGTTCACAGCTCAGCTTCTTAAAATATGTTTAAGTTAAAGATATTTAAAATATTTTAATATAAGCCCTTCATTTTTTTATTTTTTTTATTAAGTTTAAACAAAGCAAACTGCAGTTGATAAAATTAAACATAAATGAAAAACAGAGGATCAATGAACTTAAAAAAATATATATTTTTACTCAATTGTACTAGACACAAATAAAGCAAAAACCTTTTTAAAAATTTCCAATACTTACCATTTGCAAAGAGAAATCTACTTTCATATTTGATTCTTAGAAATGTTGTTTTAAATCATAACCAAGCCATTTTTCCTCTCAGCTGCCACAGTGATGGTTATTTAAATCTTTACTAAGTTGAGTTAACCTGATGACACTTGGCTATCTTGTATCTAGTAATAATATTAGGTAACAAATATCACTTAATCAGCCTTTCCAAATATAACCTTTTCTTCATTTTCATCTCTATAGATTGCTTCTCTCTCTCCTTTTTCCAATCATATATTTTTCCTTTCCTTCCATCATCCACTACTCTCACTAACAAGACCACACCTAAAATTTGTCAACTCTGCGTTAATGCCATGGTTGGAAGACTATAGCAAATGTTGTACTTGAAACTCACAAAGTCATTATGTGCCTTCTTACCCTATGACTGAAAATGTTTCTTTCCTATATTCAAAATTCAACTGCATAATATTGAGAGAGAGGGAGAAAAACAGACAAAATATGAACGTATGTGTTCATGTATGCATATGAAGTGAAAATATGGTTTTACAGAAATCTGTTCCCTCCCACATAACACACATATAACGATATTATTACAGCGTATATATTAATATACATAAAAATTATAAATAAAATTATTATAATTTATATATTATAAGCACATATGTACTCACAAATTGTGTGCATGGATAAAACAATTTTAAATAATGTATGACTGTGTTTTTTTGCAGGGGGGTTCTGTGAATATTTCATAAAAATGAGCTTCCATTACTCCCGCCCCCCACCCCGAATCAAAGGACATTTGATAAATGTGTTCTGCTGGGCTACTGTCAGGATCATCTATAATTGGCTCAACTCACTTATTTGATTTTAAAATCATAATGGCATTTGCCAATAATTCCGTGTTGTTCATGTATGAACATGAAATTAAAGAGATGATGATGATCATAATTATCATCATCATCATCATCCATGTTGAAAAATGAATTTTAGTGTTTTAAAAATTATTCAGTGTTACATCATTTCAAAAAGGACAGATTATGAAATATGTTAAAAAAAAATAATTCCTTGCTGGATTATATGCAAGTTGGTGCTGAAAATCCCTTAGCCTAACCTGTTGACCAAAATCAGTATTTCAATAACAATTCTGACTTGGGAAGTATGTTGAACCAATAACTTTTCTGTAATCCCTCCTAGAACTGAAATTATGATGATAAAAATGTTTTTGGTTACTAAACATATTTTTTTAATTCAATTGGTTTTTTTTTTAAGTTTCTTAACAAATTAAGTATAGGTCTAAAAAGAAATTGAACATGGAATAGGCCATACCAGAGGTAATTTCACCTATCGCCACAAATTGCTAGGAAACCAAAACATCAATCTGAAAACTAGTCATGTTCTTAAATAAACTTGGCATATCACCTTTTATATGGATGTCATATATGGTGCCAAACCTGTTCAGAAATGTCTAAACTTTCAGCTGTATACAACCACTTCCAAAGATCAATAGTGAAAAAATGTTTTGAGCGAGTAAAGCCTGATGGTCTAGGCAAACATCATCCTTCATTGAACATTGTGGACAGGCAATACAGAATCATAAAGAACTGTTCCAAATAACAGAAACCACATTGCTTGAGGACCACCAACAGCAGCAGCAACTAAAATGGATAGCACATGTAACTCAGAAATTAATGACAATGACATTCAACACTACTTTAAATAAAAGGAAATTCCCATCCATGCTGGAAAGAGCAATAACAGCTACTGGACTTGAAAAAACTTCCTAAAAATTGTTTTAAGAGAAAGATTTTATAAATTTCAACTGAAAAGAATACTGGCTGCTCATTCAATGAATGCCAAATGTTTCCTTGTAGGGAAATGGCTAATATTACCATTACCAATACACACAAAACCTTATAAAAATATAAGCTAAATATTCAATTTAAATAATTTGCTTTTATTTTAAAAATTGATACTGAATCATTAACTGTCACAGTTATAAACTATTTTAAAATTTAAGCATAAATTTTCAAAGTTCATTTTTCCCCTTCTGACAAAATAATAAAGCTGATATTAATTAAGAAAACTGATGGTGATTTCTACTGGCTAATGATGAATTTCAAAGGAATATTTGTGGGTGTTGTCTGAATGACCTTATCTGAGTCTGTGAAACAAAGTTACCAGTTAAATTCAAAGTAACATTACCTTTCCTTACCCACTGTTAGTATCTTACATAATAACAAGTAACATTTTAGCTCCCTTTTCTTAGGGACTCATATAACACGTCTCTTAAATCTTTTATTTGTAAAATTAGTGAAATATCTCTACAAATCTCTGCAAAATCATTGGCAGCTTCTTTTAAAATATTTGTATTGATGTGCAAACAAAAAATTGATCGTTTAAATTTAATTTTTTCTGTTCATAATGTAATATGAATCAAATATGTTGCTTGTTTTGACAAAAATTGAATAAATTAACATGTTACTAAAATTTGCTGAAGAAAATAATTTTAATCTATGACTAATTGCTTCTCTCTCTTTTCCACATATTCTCTCTTCCTCCCTTCTTGATCAATTCTGATTGCATTTGCCAACAGAATATTTTCTTAGTCTTCACACTTCGCCTGTCGCCATCTCCTTTTCCACTGCTGGGCTGAATGTCTACCTAATAGGAAGCAGCTGTTTGCTGTCCTGGAGTGTGGGAAAGTTCTAACTTAGTTGACTTGTTGCTGCCACAAAATTCTGACTGCTGCTGCTACTGTCATTTTTCAAGTGTGGTAGTGGGTTAACTTGTTACAACTGAGGTCCCTTCTTTATAACAACAACAAAATATATGCTTTGTTGTCTTTTTCCTCAGTCATCTTTTTTTAATAAGATATCGTATCAACCTACTGCAAGAATCAAGGATTCTTATTTTTGTTATTTATGTATGATAAAATTGATGTTTTTTTCTTTTCATTTTATTCACCAGTCTACCATCATTGATGATCTGAGAGACATTTTGTCTCTTTAAAATGCCAAAATTTTGGCATTTTAAATAGACAAAATGATTTTTTGTTTTGACCTGCAATCAAATTTGATTGCAGGTCAAAACAAAAAATCTTTGCATTTTTTTTTTTTAAATTTTAAACTATTCTTTCTTTATTTTGAAATCATTTTACTTTATTACAAATAAAAGATCCCTGATGATCTGTTTTCTTTGTTTATATTTTAATTTATTTTTAATTAATTTTCAAAAGCCATTCTGCTTTTTGTCTTTATTCTGTTTTTCTTTGTAGCAACTGGTTTCTCTTCATTGAAAAAATTGCATATGATTTTGAAATTCAGAAAATTTAATCTACAATAACAGATAATGATTAAAGAATTACACTTCTACCCCATTGTGGCAAAATAGTCTGTTTTATGAATATAGATTTGGATATGTTACAAAATGCTGAGTTTGCTGTACACGTTTTTCTGCAAAAGTTGCTGAAGTGGGAATCAATAAATTCATAGCCTCTGGTAATTCTTCATTCTAAAATTCTTGATGACATTGTGGCCCACTTTTTTTCTCCAACACATTTTCTGCAGTTGTATCTGACCTTTTTGCATTGTCCACCACTACAGACATTTCCTCTATGAAATATCATATGCTACAAATAAGACATACCTTCATTCCTATCAATAATACGTGATTTTGGGAGAATCAGATTAATGACTTTCTCATGTATGTAAGAATTATGGTGGAAGTGAACAGGATAATGTTGAAAACTTTCATATTGTCCAGATCTATTTGTCAAGTTTGTCAATTTTTATTTAATAATCTTACAGTGAAGCCTTTGCTGTGAAGAATTACAATACTTGGTGTTACCATTTTGGCCAGGTCTATGCTGATATTAGCAATACCAAGATTGAAAAGAAATCAGATTGAGTTGATGATGCTAGGTATTTGGTTTGGCTCCAACTTCCAGATAGAGAAAAATTGATTGGAAGCACTGGAGAAGGTTGGGGCTACAGTTAATCTGTAGTCATGAAGGGAAAGTTTGAAATGTGCACTTCATAGATCTACACTGTCTTCCTTTATTGACTATAAATACTCCCACTCTCATGTGCTAAACTAGCTGAGATAAAGAGAACTTTTTGTTTAAACACTTTAAGCATTTTTGCCATATCAGATGAAATGCATATGAATTAGAACTATTACCAGAAAATAAAACAGCAGTGGATAGGGATCATTAGATGTTCATGATTAAATCTAACAAAAATGGCCTATGAATTCTTAATTTATGTCTTATATGTAAATTATCGACAGTGATAGAATATACTCACTATAAGTGAGAGTGTTGGAATGTAAAAATATGTGGTCTTATAAGATGGTGACTTCTTGATAATGCCATCTTTATAACTAAACACACACAATTTTTAGTGAAATTAATAACAACCAACCAACCTAGATCAAGAAGTTGTAATAAGAAAAATTGAATCTCCTGACAGGAAAAAAACCTGTATCCCTTTTTCCATCAGGGAAACCACTCCTATAGCTGAAGTGTACTGTTACCATTTTGGCCACTGGAGGTTTTCTCTTCTTGATAAAGCAACATTCATTTTACCTATTTAATGAATGTACATTTCTTGTTGGAACTTCTATAAATCTCTATCTGCTAGCTTCACTTTCATATGCTAAATATAAACCACACTTCTTTTTTTTTTTTCTTTTTTTTTAAATGTTTTTTTTTTAATACAATATTTTATAGTAATAAGAAATATTGTTTGATTAAAAAAAACATTAAAAATAGAAAACAGTATGGTTTCCAATTTCCTCTCTCAAAAACGTAATTCCAAATGCCAGTGAAGTACCACAGCATACACTACACTGTAAAAATTAGAATAACCTATGATGATGTAAGCAAGAAATTTGTGGGGAGCTGGTGTAGGGTACTTTCAGCAACAACCCTTGGTACTTGGGGGAGTGGGGGGATCAAGTATGTATTTTCCAGCTTGGAAGTTTGGTGCCTCTTAATAAAAATAATAAAAAATGATCTTAGAGACATAAGTATTTGTAGTTCTCTGTTGGTTAGTGATACTGGTATTAGAAGAATGTAAAAGACATCTGATTCAGTCTGCGAGCTGCCAGTGATATCTATTGCAATGAATCTAGGGTAGGGTTTGTGACAACTGAGAGGGGGGGAGTAGAAGTTTGAAATCTCTATGTTCCCACACAGTTTCAAACTCCTACTAAAATGTCAAAAAACGGGGTAGAGAAGAGATTTTAGAGGATTGAGGTTTGTGAGAAAAATTTGTATATGAGATTTTTTTTTGTTATAGTTAAATATTTAAATTGTGTCTTTTGTACAAAAGTAAAACGGATTTTGAATAAAAATTCTTCTTATTGCCTTTTTTTCATATACTGACCTCAACTATTTTAGATTTTTTTTAAGAAAAAATAAGCAATAAAGAAACTTTTCTTTTTTTTTTTTTGTTCTATAGCAGAACTAATGAAAAAATGCAAATAGTGTTCATAGCTTTGGTTGTTTGCAGTATCTGATAAATTTTGGCTTGAATTTTATAGTTGTAGTCTTTTGTAATAACTGCATACATCATACAAATCTGTGAATTAGTTTGCATACAAGTCTGTCTCTATAAATCTATCCACATGCTAGGTAAGAACACAAAAACTGATCAAAATTCCAACATTCTTGTCTTTCCTTTATATGCCATTTCCCTTCAAGATGTGGGCAATCATGGCTCTTCACCACTCCCTATTCTTTGTAACTCTTAGCAATGTTGTGCACATGCTCTGTACATGATATTCTCAGCATTTTTCTGTAGAACCACATCTCTGTTGTCTCAAGTCTTCTTTTTATCTGTGAGGAAATTGTTCAGCATTCACTGTCATACAGGAGGATGGATAGCAGTTTAGCACTTTTTTCTTTGTTTCTAATGAAATTTTCCTGTTTCTTAATACTTTGTCTTTCGTAAGACATTCCACTGCACCTTCAGATTTCAGTGTCACATTTTCTGTCATCTGCCATAAAACTTCTAGGCTAGTTAAATTGTTATATTTGCTTCATTCTGACAACTCCAATTCACAGTATGCATCTCTTGCTAAGGATCATACAATAATAGTCACTTTGATCAGTTGAATAAGGTCAAAAGTGACTTAAAATTTGCTGCTAACTAGGGTAATGGTTCGTTAATTGTTTTAAAATTAACAAACCATTACCCTAGTTAGCAGCAATACAAAACTGCTTTCTATTAATCATCTGAGAGACCCCTTTCTGCCTTCCATCAGCATGGCTGATGCTAACCTCCAGAAGAATGACTCATTACATCTTCTCTGGCTAACATTCTCTGCTGACATAAAGTAGAAAGATTATATTGAATCCATTACTAGGTCTGCTGCTAGGAAAGTTGGTTCAATATGTCATGCTAGACAATTTTTCTTTCCAGAATCTATCTTACATATTTATAAGTCTACCATTTGTCCATGCTTTGAATATTGCTACCACATATGGTTTGGTGTACCTGCTATATTTTTAAGAGATTATTGATGAAATCCAAAGAATCTGAAATGTTATTGGTCCTGATCTGGCATCAGCCAACTTTCCCACTGCCATAATGTAGCTTCCCTGTGCTTTTTCTATAAATACTTTTATGGTAATTGTTCTGATGTACTTTGCTCTATGGTACATAGACTTTATGAATTTAAGTGTAGTACTAGATTGGCAACAAGGTCTCTTCATTTTACTGTTGAATTGGTTAGATGTAAGCATAAATTCTCTAATAGTTTCTCTTCTCGCCTCTGGAACTCTCTTCTAGTTTCTTGCTTTCCAGCCAACTTTGACATTGCATTTAAATTTTTGAAGATCAATCATTATCAATTATTATATGTCTTCTTGATTCATCTTTTATTTTTATTTTTTCACACTCAGCAACCCCATGTGTCTTAGAGACTTTGTTGCCTTTTCTGGGTGGGGGGTGATTTTTAAAAATTGTTTAACATTTCTTCCTGCTTTTCTTTACTATCTTACCCTGCAGTTTTCTTTCTATGTCTGCCATCAATACTGTCATCTGCATATTTTATGTTAAGATGTTAAATATTAGCTGATTTAAAGTATAATTAATCTGATTTGAGACAAATATTATTTACTTTAAGTTTAAAATATTGCAGAAATACATTTTTTTAACCATACAGTAGCTGTGTTTTTTTACCAACAATAGCTGTTTTATGTGTTGGACAAAGTAATGACAGATATGTTATCACATCATTTTCCTCAGTTCTGTTTTAAAATAAAGTAAAACATAATTGAAGAAAATGAAGTGAGCACCTTTTTTATTTAATTTATAAGGACTTAGTAATTTTAAAAATTTAGGAAAATATTCTCCATAATCTAATGTTTTATTGTTTTTTTAGAAATTTTGGCTTTAAATTTACTATAGTCATGTATGGTCACCAGTACTTACAAAAAATGGTACATTTATACACTAATAAAAAAAAATTCAAAATTATTTTTAAAATATTGATGTTTAATGCTTTGTATTAAGCTTTTCCATTTATGATTAGTAAATATAGTTTTCACTTCATAATAATATCATCAAAACTGCTGAAATTAATACAAAATTTTAAAAGATTTAAAAATTAAATTTTCTAATTAAAATTAAAAAAAAAATGTAAAACAATTCTTGTAAAAGTTCATTTTTTCATTGAAAAAAAAATGTATTTCTTAAGACAATAATGCCCTTAATATATCTTATTTAAAAGCTATTCTAATTAAATAGTGTCATAGTTTTGTTGCATTTTTTATTCTATGATTTAGAGCAGATTTTCGGTAAATGGTGTTTAACTTGATTTAAATTCTCCAAGTAGTCCTACTTTTAACTAATATAAATATGAAGTTCCTGGAATTTTAATTTCAAAATTTTATAAAATTTAGTAAATGAAGATTAACAGATGTGTGTGTATATATATATATATATATATATATATATATATATATATATATATATATATAGTTCCACTTGCACCACACATTTTGATAGTGAACTCTGCCACCTGGAGCAGCTCAGTGATGAATCCTTGTTATTTTGCTGGGTTTGTGATTGATGATATCCTAGACCTGCTGAGGAAACTCTGTCATCCTGACAGCATCTGATCACTTGAATATTTCTTTTTCTCTGATCAGTGATGACATTTCCCACCAGATGCCTCTGCACAAAGTGTTGGACATATTGTTGTAAGAGCTCATATGCAGTATTGATTTCTATGTTCCCCATTCATGCATGTTTTCATATATGGCTGTTACCTCAATGTCAGGTATGATCACACACATATAGTATAGCCCAGAAATTTGGGGTCTCCCTCTGGATTTCAAAATTCAACTAAAAATTGAAGGTTGCATGCCTTTTTCAAAACTAATTTACTAGCTCACTTTGAACAAGAGGGACTTTCTCTTCTTTAATGGTTTTAACATATATTCAATAATAACAAAATTAACCTATTACTGCATAAAGATTATTTAAAATTTTTAAGTTTTTGCCTAATCTGTCTTGCCAGCTAATGGTAATCTTAGGGCTGGTGGATTTTAAATTCTAGGTAACCCTCTATCTAAAAAATTGGTTATGATGGAGGAGCTTACTGCTTTAAGCAAAATATGCTCAACAATACTGGGCCCTCAAAGCCACCTGTGATAGAGCATTATAATAAAAATATGTAGCTCCCAAAAGGTTGCACACAGAAAAAAAAAGGGTGCTCTATGCCATATTCAATGGCAGGGCTTTATATATATATATATATATTTCATAAATTTGATTCTACAACAACTCCAATGTTGCCTACAAAAAATATCATTCAAAAATTGAATAAATCTTGCCACTCAAATTCAACAAATGTTTGAAAATTTTTTTACTTGAGACAGTTTTCTAGATGGAGTTATAAAGCTCAAGTTATATTTAAAAATATGTGTGCATCTGCATACAATTTGTATGTTAGAGGTTTCTTCACTTCTCTCCTCAAATGTGACTGCATTTTAACTCCTGTTTCTTGAGAATCATTCCATACACATGCCCCACCTGCTCCTGCTCCTACCCCCAGGCTACATAATTTTTCTCTGAGAACAAAGATTCTCCATGGTAATGTGATACTCTCCTCCCTTGAAGCAAATCTTTACAGAATGACCTGTCTGCCATCATCTGTGTATGTACTGCTCGTTCATGTTCTGCACCGTTGTCGTCATCATTGCTTTTCTCTGCACATTCCCATTTGTTTGGCAAGAAATCTGACCACTTGTTGTTGTTGTTGTTCTTGCTTTTCTTCTTCATCTTGATTAGGAGTAATGGTGTGGGTGAGGAGACGCAGATTTCTTCTAGCTGTGCCTCTGAAAATGCTTTTCTTTTAAATGTCATTTTTTCTCTTTGCTCCTAGACATTTTTGTTCACAAAATGTTTTTTTGAATGAGGTTTGGGAGGAAGATGAAGTGGAGCTCTTCAAATTTCAAAGTAAAGTCATGCAAATTTTCTTTTTCAAGCCAGTTCAACTGGGTGAGGTTTAGAATTGATGTGAAGAACATTTGAAGAGAGTCACTTTTAGTTTATGTTTGATATTAAAACATATTGGATTAATATATAAGTGGTATTCTGTGTCTATGCCTTTATTTAAAAACTTTTGCCTAAATTTTTTTTTTAAATATTTGATATGAAGTAATTTTTTATTTGAATATTATATTTTATTATTAATTATTACTTTTTACTACCCAGTAACAAAAGTGACAAATAAACTCAGTGTGTTTTCTTCTCCAAAGTATCTAAGCAGACCTATTAAGAAAATGTTAAGCAGAAATGACACTTATTCATTGCAACCATAAAAAGTCACTTTTTATATTAAAAAGGGTTTCTAATATTATAATCCTGACCAGAATAATAAATATTTTAATATGAGAAACATATATACTGTTTATTTTTCTTTTCTAGTAAGACTGTTTTAATAAGCAAAGTAATCCAATAATATTTGTGGATCCTTGTAGAGTGGTTTGCAAAGTTGTTATTAATGCAACAAGAAATTTATAAGTTGATATATTCATCTGGTTTGAAAATTCCTGTAATGAATGATTCACAAAGATTCATATTTAGCTCATCTCTCAGTCTCATTATTATTATTTAATGTAGAAAAGAAATAACTTGTTAAAAAAGTTGTTAAAATCATATCACAAAACTTTAATTATAAATCATTTTAATCTCAGTGTCTTAGTTTCTTTTCTGTTTGTGGAAGAACTGATTGTTTTCTTTTTTGTCAAATAAAATGTATAAATTCTATATAGAATGGAACTTGAAAATACAAATACTTTAGTGTCTATCAAAACAGTATGCCATGGGATAATATGATATGTAAACTTTATTTAGCAGACTAACAGAATGACAAAATTCTATGTTTATGCTTTTCATTTTTCAAAAGTATTTCTTCAGACTAATGTTTTTATGTAGATGCACATGTAGAGGGAAAGAACGGGGACTCCTACAAATGTCAGTTGCAGTTTTATAATAGACTATAAATAATATGCAATCACTATTTACATTATTTGGACTATTGTCCTCATCTTTGTTGCCATATTTATCAACATTTCGGCCTTCTCCAGGTGGTTGGAATGTCAAACTGAACCCTTTATTTTGCTCGCTGGGGTAAACTGTTCTAGTTCCACATGCCATGTCTAATGGATGTTAGTTATCTCCTGTTAATTCCCCTCTCCAAGTAAATAGTGTACATAACACATTATCTAGAAATATAGACAGAACATGCAATCATTTTGAATTTTTTTTAAGTGCTAAAGTATAAAATCCTTCAGAAAGTAATATTGCATTCTGAATTAAATTAAATCACAGATATAATTAAGTTATATTATTGGGTAATTACTAATGATGGTAATGATGCTGTTGAGAAAATTTTTCTATTTTCTACTGATAAAATTATGGAGTTTTGATAAAAAATGAGAAAGTAGAATTAATGGGTTCCTTATTTCTAAAAGCCTTGTTATTGTGAAAATGTTTTAATGGGTGAAACAAATGCAAATCTAAAGGTGTGTGTGATCAGATGAGTATGGAGGATGAATGTTATGACTGGGTTTGTTTTGTTCAGTGAAGCTTTCCATTATCATGCTGGAAGAGGGCATTTTATCTATTCATTCAAATAATGTATTTCTGATATAATGCACCAATGGCACACTCAAGTCGTTGCACTAAAGGTCTACAGTAATAATGGTTTCTACCAGCTCTAGTAATTCATAGTGTTCATAGCATTCTACCAAATACAAAATAAAAACTTCAAGAAAAATACTCACTTTAATGTTTGACAAAAGTTGATAACCATTGCCTTTTGTTGCTTCTATCACATTATTCAAATCACTGCTTTCACAATAAAACTCGTTTTCAATAATCAATGCTAGTAAAGTTTTCAGCATATTTTTATTAGAAATAATTTTCAATAACTTATTTGGTAATGGGAAATTTTACTATGTAACTTTTTCATCATATTGTTTGTGTGTGTGTGTGTGTGCGCGCGCGCGATAAATAAATATATATATAAATAAATATATATATAAATAAATATATATATATGATAAAAATATAGTTTTAAGGTATGCTATATGTATTGGTTAAAATGCCCAAAATCAGAGACCAGTATATAAGTTCTCCACCGCCTTAACCAGGTATTGAACTCACACTCTTTGGGTTCTCAAGGACACATGGCATAGTGAATAAAGGTATTAGTTATATCCAGTGACAGGACCCAAAGAGAGTGAATTCAATACCTGGTTAAGGTGGTGGAGAACTTGGAGAGGGGAACTAACAGGAGATAACTGATAACTGACATCCATTAGACATGGTGCGTGGAACTAGAACAGTCTACCCCAGTGAGCGAAATAAAGGGTTCAGTTTGACATTCCAACCACCTGAAGAAGGCTGGAGCTTACAACGGCCAAAACGTTGTAATAAATATGCGACAAAGATGAGGACAATAGTCCGAATAATGTAAATAGTGTAAAAAATATATCCTTAAAATTTTACCAACATGAATGAAAACATTGGCTTGTACGATGCTGGCCATGGCAAGAATGGTGGTGTGAGTGATGCAGAGGGAATCTTATGAAACGAACCCTATTATCATCAGCATCTGATTGGATTCTTTTGGGCATTAGCTCAGGATGAAGAACAAAACTGATAGTGATTGGCTTTTGGCAGATTTCAGCAAAAAGTGGATGAGTGAATCAGGCCAATCTTTTTCGTCTCCTCAAGTCACAATGGATGGATCCCTGGTAGATCCCACTCCTGGTTAAGCTAGTCTCTTTTGTTCTCCTAGTTAACATGAGTGACTGTCATCCCCAGCCTCATCCTGGTTTTTCTCTTTTGTCCTTCTCAAGATTCTGGATCTCCCCAGTCTTTTATTCTCACTTTTTATCTTGATTTGATCAGCCTTTTATACTTTCCCAGTCCCAAATTGATTTCCATCTCTACCCTGCCATTAGCAAGTGAGCTTCTCAATTTTGTTTCTTGACAGAATACAGCAGCCATTCTTATTTTTGTGGGTTTGACAGGTCTATAGTTTTTATTTATGTTTGTTTTGTTTTCTTTGATTATCGTGTTCATCCCCTCCTTCATTTCATGTGGAAATTTTTATGTATTTTTGTTAAAAATATATATTTTTTACATATTCATGGTGGTTTTATTAGGTTCCCTGTGAAAATGTGGTATTATGGTAATGTTGATATTGGATGGACAAGGATGGGTTCTTGTGATGATTGCACCAATTGTTAGAGTGAAATTGGTCATGAGTTGGTTTCGCTGGAAGTAGGATAAACACTCTCAAACAGCCTTTCCCTACTTCCCTTTCGGTCTTGTGCCACAAATACATGTATTCATGTGTTAAATAAAGAAAACATTGGCTTGCATAGTAAAATTTGACTTTGGTAACCTGTTTATTATCACCTTTAACAATTCTGTGAAGAAAAGGGAAGTTTTCATTTCTGACAGGTAAATTGTTGCAAATACAGCCTATCTGAAGTTATTATGCAAAACAAATAAACCTCAATGACTCAAAGTTTTGGACCAAGATTTGTCAAATGTAAACTTATCCATTTCCATCCATAGTAAAATATTTAATTAAATTTTCTGCCATTTATAAAGGTTAGTTTTTGAGATATTTGGAATTAACGAAAAAGGACAGACTGAAGTTAATCTGTAGATTAAACTAATATTAGCTTAAGAGCTCTGAAATCTAATAAAAACTATTTTTCTTTTTGTCCATAATATATGTTGAAACCTGGTTAAAGGGAATGATCTAACACTTGCTGAAAAATAGAAAATAACAAAATTATTCAATGAGGGAATGTCCACATTGGAGATATCAAAGGAGCTTTGCAGAGATCAGCTGTTGAAATTATAAGTAAGTTGAGAACTTGAAGCAAAGGAAAAGGCTTTAAGAACTACACTTTCTCAAGATGAAAGTAAACTAAAGTGAGTTATAGCGAAACAAGCACTTTTGACCAGTGCTCAGATCTTTGAAAAGGCTGGAATTCAGTGAGTCCAGAATGACAAAAGGTGTTGAATATTTTGTGAATTGGGATCTGTAAAATATCTCTTAGGCCGTCTCCTCTCACTAAAATATATATTTTAAAGCTTCAAAATTAGGCCAAGAAACATGAAAATTGACTTTTCTAAAGTAATTTTCATGGCCAAATCTCTAGTGACATTTGATAGACCTGGTAGATGGGCCAAATGATGGACCTGGTAGATGGGCCAAATGATGGACCTGGTAGATGGGCCAAATGATGGATTCCAATTCAAACATGCCTGTGGCTAAAAGAAAAAGGCAACAAGGAGGCAGTAGTATTATATGTGCGGGAATTATTGACCAAACTATTATTGGAACATTGAAAGTCAATGAAGGAGTTAAACTGAACGGTGCTAACTATTGCAATTTTATGAAGAAAACTTTCTTTGCATGGTACAAGTCCCAGTCTTGCAGTTTCAAAGTGAAGTGTGTATTTATGCATAACATTGCTCCTCCTCATGTATCTAAGCTTACCTATGAATTCTTTGAGCATAAAAGATTTACAGGAGAGAAGATAATGGAATGGCCAGTATCAAGTCCTGATCTGAATCCAATCAAAGATCTATGGTCAATTGTGAAGATGAAATTATATGAAGGTGGCAAACAATATAACAGCAAATCAGACCAATTGGAAACAATTAAAACTACCATGTTGGAAATTGAACCTGCTGAAGTAAAAAAAAAAAAAAAAAATCCATATCAATGGATAATAGGTTACTGTCTGTTATTGAGAAGAAGGGTCGCTGTATTAAAATGTAAAGGATTCAAAAACTTATGTCTTTATTTGTTCTATTATATGTGTTGATCATTTTCTTATGATTTTATTACCTTTTTATTTAAGTAAAATGTGATTATTTGCTTTTGCCTAATAACTTCAGGTGGCAAATCTTTAGAATACATCAAATAACTTCAATAAAACGTTTTGATACTACCTAAAATTATAACCTGGCTTTTGTTTTAACATCTAAATTGATTGTTTAAAATGTGACAATTTTTTTTTTCAAACCAAATTTGAAGTATTGAAGTTTATATAATTTGCTTAATAACTGCAGACAGGGTGTAGTTGAATATTGTGCTCAAGTCTTTGGTGATAATTCAGTTTGCTTGAGATATTTATGTATAATTTTATTTTCATAATGTTAAACTCTATCTTTTTGTGCAACAAAATAACTAAGCAAATGCAAAGTAGCTTTTAATATACATATCTACTTGTTTCCTGTCTTGTGTAATAAAAGTGATAATGTCACAATTCTAGGGCTATTTTTAGAGGTCATATGTCAAACGAGAACGCTAAATCTTAAAATTAGTAAAAAAAAAAAAAATAATAATGATAAAAAAGACTGTACAAATTCTTCATGAAATATTTATATTCACATGTTAACAGTTACTGGTGTCAAATAGCCTCAATGTCTTCTTTTTTTTTTCTCTATAAAGTTTACATGCAGGGCTAAGTAAAATTAAAGGGAGATAAATGTCTCCATTTAATTCCTTTTCATTCTTATCAATAAGCTTTTTCTTAATTAATGAACTGCTTTGAACAATTACATAAAAATGTTAATGAAAAAAATTAAATAAATGTGTGGTCTTGATGTCAGTGGCGGGGGTGGTTGTTATAATAATGACAACAAAAAAGAAAGTCTGAAAAAGAAATGAAACTCTACCACTAGTTTAACACATCTCTGATAATTGTTTTTGAAGAGGTGTGCTTTAATAAAACTTTGAATAGTATGAAAATATGCTTTCTCTTTATTTACTATATGAATAATAACAATTGTATTCAAATAAGGATTTAAATTTATGCAAACTCTAACATGAAAAATTTCACATTTTGTCGGGAGGGAGGGGAATGTTAATATGAAAAAAACTTTATGAAGTTTATTGTTCCTAACGTCTTATAAACTTAACTGGTTATGAGATGTGAGACTACCAAATATTTAAAGCAAGTTGATTATTATAATAGAAGATGACCAGATCACAAATTTATCACATGCAGGGATAGATTTAATTATTTTATAAGTTTTAAGAAAGTAAATATTTAAAAGTCAATTTGTATAATAATATTGTATGATTTTGCAATGTTCTCATTCCTATTAATTTAGATTTTTTTCTTTTTTTTTTGTCTTTTATCTTATATTTGTGGCTTTTAAAATAGGTGCACACAGCTCTCACAAAGGCCTAAAATGATTCAATCAAAAATCTTGTAATCTTTAAACCTAATAGAAAAAGAAACAACTTATGGTCCAAATGTTGATGTTTTCCAAACTAAACATGGATTCTTCACAATCAACCCTATCAAGGGTGGGCTGTGTTGGATGTTTTTTTTATCCAAATCTCTCAAGTTACCCAGTGTCTCCTGTCTCTATTCTTCATCTTGAATTTGTTAATCTTTTTGGCCACAGGTCTTTTCATTTTTTGATAAATGTTGAATTTTCATTTACTTTTATTGAAGACACCAATATATTTGCAAATCTGGTAGATTTGCAAAAACATTACAATTTGAAAAATGATAAAAATAACTTTGAAGCCAAATTTTAATGTTTCAACAGAGAAATAAGAAATTAATGATGTATGTTCATTTTATACATATATATATATATATATATATATATATATATATATATATATATACACACACACACATCTTTAACACATTGATGAGTTTTATCTTTCATCTCGGTCAAGAAAGGAAACCTACACACAGGTAAATTTTTGTTTGTTAATGTATTTTTTGTATGTATATATACTAGTGAAATTATCTATGCTTACTGCATGTCACACATTATTTTTATTTTTTTTTTTTTTTTAATAAAATGATGACTGATTTTAAATCATTGTTATAATTTGTGAAGAAAAATGATCTTGCCAACGTGACCTCCATCTTCTGGCTTTCTACTATATTTTGGATAGGAGTGATTCCCTTGTTTTAATTTAAATTTAATTTAAATCAAAGGGAAAAATATTTTAGTGGGTGAGTTGTGTAAAAACAGTTTGATCTGACCCCTCTGATACATATATTGGATGCAATACTTGATTGAATGAATTGATAAGCAGATTTCAACATTGATATGACAGTTGAATTGTCGCAACAAATATGTATTGTAAGGCACTACCCACTGATTGGTGATTTCTTGCTTAACTTGGCGTCCCTATTGTCTCATTTTGATCTTGCTGATGTGATCTCCATCTTTTGGCTTTCTCCTATTTTGGGGATAGGAGTCATTCCCTTGTTCAAATTTAAATTTAATTTAAATCAAAACTGAAAAGAATTTCAGTGTGCTCCCCGGGAACCCCCTTTAATCAAAAGGAAATATACTTATCCAAGTACCATGGGTAATGTAGGTTCAGAATGTATATGGTTATATCTCCAAAACCCTAATAGGAGTTTGATAACAAACAGAGGCTACAACTTTTTATATATATATATATATATATATATATAATAATATAATGGACTTGTTGGTTTCAATGTATGAGGATCTGACAGCTTGTTTCAGTTATGAAATTTTGTGCTATAATCTTAAGTGGCACTTAAGACCTGCTACTGATTTACAAAGATGGCCACATATGGAGCAAGAGTGAGGATTGTGGGATGAGATCACTGTTAGATTGGCTGACCTTTTAGATCTTGCTCTCGCTTCATGAAGACGATTCAGACAAGCATATTGAAAACTGCTGAGTTGACTAAAACACATTAATCTCCATTCTGCTCCACTCAAGGGTGTTATGTGGTATATTGACAGCTGACAACAAATATTACCCTAAATATCTAATTACATTTTTATAGTCATTCAAATATTCAGAGCGATAACTGTTGCTCTTACTAAAAATAAGCAATCAAGACAAAAACAATGTGTGTGTGTGTGTGTGTGTGTGTGTGTGTATGTATGTATGTATGTATATATATATATACATACATACATACATACATACATACACACACAGACATTTTTACATTTCTTTGTAAGATTTTTTAAAAGTCAATGTAAGGTGCATGAAAAAAAAAATATATATATATATATATATATATATATATATATATATCTCCTGTACAGCCGAGTGGTAAAGCACACCAGATCAAATGATAGTTTCTCCTACCAAAGAAGAATGCAGGTTTGATTCCTGTCAAAGCATATTTTTTTATAAAAATAAAAATGGAGTGTTTGTTTCAATAAGAGATGTCTACTATAACAACATTTGAAGTAATAAAAATGTTGGATTAGGAATAAATCCATTAATTCTTTAGAGCTATATATTTGCACACATATACCATAGGAAGAAATACATATATATGTCTGTTTGTAGGATGTATAATAGTATGTGAAAGAAACAAAAGGGAAGAAGCTGAACACAGCAGACACTCTTTCAACAAAACATATCTATAATAGCTTTTCCCACTTTGTCTCATTATCTTCACATATATCTGGATATAAGCTTTTTTACTTGTAGTTTAGAGCAGTGATTCTCAATGTGCCCCCCCACACACACACACCTCGACAAATTTTTAAAATGGGCCTGGATGTGCAGATTGAAAAGAGAGGAGACTTGCACCTGAAGCTGAACCAAGGCCTGGAAGTTCAACTTGACAATCTGATAGATAGACACCAGCAGCAGTGGAGTCATTAGTCAAGATTTATATTTTCTACTAAATTTTGCTTTCGTAATTAAAATGTCTTTCCTGTTACATATAATTTCTATTTGTGCTTATGTGAGCCTGAATTTTGGGGGCCCGGCAGGAAGAAAAGGTTGAGAAACACTGGTTTAAATGTTGCTGAAATAAGGAGGAGACTCTTGACAACCAATCACTCATTATGTGCCATTAATTTCCTCTGTCAAAACCCATTCCAAATCCTTTAACTAAATCAAATATTTTCATTGTTTTTGTCTTGATTGCTTGTTATTTTTAGTAAGTGCAACAGTTTTTGCTCTGAATATTTGGATGACTATAAAAATGTAATTAGATATTTAGGATAATATTTGTTGTAACTTATTCAGCTTTACTTAGTTTGGCACTAAGTTACAAGTAGTTAATAATCAAAGTAACTCATTAACCATTGCCTCATGTCAAAATTATTTGTGGATATGAATCAAGGAATCTGATGATTGAAAGAGAACTGTAGTTAGTATTTACAAAACTCAAATTAGTTTTACATAAGGCCACAAATATTGAGCACTGAGTAAGGATCAAACTCACTAATCAGTAGTAATGAAATGTAAAAGCAGCCTACTATCCATTATGAGGCAGCCACAATGTAACCTGTGTAGTGGAAATGATAACATTAAAATTGATTTGCTTGTACAAAAAAAAAAAACAAGTGTCACTCAAGTTGAAAAACTTGACACTTGTTTTTTTTTTTCTTTATTTCTGAACATCCAAGATTTATTTACAAATTATTGACTAATCACATACTATTCACAAAACAAAAAAATCTGAAATGTAATTTTTCTTCTATGAAGTTTGTTTTTTATTTGCCAAGATTTATTTTGGATAAATATCTGACAAAAAAAAATTATTACAGAATTTTTAAAATTCCCATATAAGTGAAAAAAAAACAGTATTAAAATTATGGTTAGTTTTCTCTGTGTGGGGTGGGGGGACTTATCTGTGCACAATATGTGTGTCAGCTGATTTTGTTTCCCAATATCTTTTATTTTTTTAAATTTTATTTTGTACCAGTATTGAGTAATGGCATTTCAGCCAACAGTATCTTTTGTTGAAATCCTCTGTCTCACTTCATCTGTGCGTTGTGAGGTGGTGTCAGATGCAGGGTGGGAGATAAGACAGCCACAATCATGCTTCATTCTCAGTGCTCCCCTTACTCTTCTTAATGTCATATGTAACATTGTAACCCTAACAGCTGTAAAGCCTTGGTTCACACACTTTCCAACTCCTGACTATCAAGTTTCACTCCCATTTCTATAATCACAGAACCAGGCAAAGTTTGGATGAACTCTGTTGACCAATTTGTGCTGGTTACAAATATTTCTTTCAGACTCAACAGGGTCTGAATTGTATTTGTCTCCTGGGAAAAAAAATCTTTCCCTACAATTCCTGTCAATGTGCTTTTGTGTCTTAGAACAGCTTCCCACCACCCTAATCTTTTTCTTTATTTACTGATTACATCAGAATCCCTTTGCCTCCACTTCCACATGTTATGCACACACACAAGAAAAGCAGTTTCAGATTTAAATGTAAAAATTCATGAACTATTTATTTATAATCTTTGTAATTTATTTGAATGCTGCTGGAATCCCAGTATTTCTTTTTTTAAAGAACCAATTATAAAGTAATTAATATTTTTTAATAATGCAAAATAAGTAATCCCTGAATTTACGTTTTAATAGCGTCATTAATTATAAATTGATATTTGAATTAATTCAAAAAGCTAACATTCTTTTACATTTTAACATTCTTTTTACATTTTTAAGAAAATTATAAATCCAAGATTTCGTGTGAAAATATTTCTATTTTCTCTGCTTTTCTGTAAAACAGAGTGGATAAAAAAAAAAGAAAAAACAAGTTGTTTGATTAGAATGATTTTATTCCTAAGTTATACTCTTATTTACCAACATTGTCTTAAAACCAATTTCTGTTTACATATCAATGTGGACATTCTATAAACAAATTTAACTTTCATTGTTTTGTGGGATTGAGTATATTAAAATGTTATAAAATAAATTAACTTAAAAGAAATTTACTTAAGCATTTAAATAGAATTATTAAAATCAGCCTGTGCCAAATTTAATTTATTTTTTCCAAAGAAATGCATCCAATACATAATTATTCTAATGACAACTTGTAATAAGAAACTTGTCACAGTATATACAAATCTGGGCTATTTTCCTCCTTCAAGATGTTCACTCAGATGATATGGTCAGTTAAATGGTATGGTCACCCAGATGCTATAGTCAGCTCATTTAGAGTGGCAACATGAAACAATCCTGTTTTGATTGTGGTAAATATGTAAATTATCTGCAAGACCCATCAGCTGTTTCAATTGATATTTTAATGCAGCTATTAAATTTATTGTTACTGTCATATTTACAGTTATTTTCAATTATTTTACAACACAATCAATTTTATTTATTTCTTAGATAAGAATTATTAGTTTGTACCTGAAATTATTTGTAGAGGGTTATATGTATTAATTGCATATGGCAATATATATATTTGTGTGTGTGTGTGTGTGTGTGTGTGTGTGTGTGTGTGTAACAGAAAAATTTTCACTCTGTTTCAAGATCTTATTCATATATTTTAAGAAACTATATTAATAAATCTATTTCATAAATTGCTTATAACATTGCAAGTTGAATGTGAATGTCTAATATCATTGATAAATATGATTCATAAATACTTCACATTATTCCATTTTAATACTGTAGATGTTTATAGCAATGTTTTCTCAGACTTTCTGATACCCCAAACATCAGAAATAAACAAGTTGCTTCTAATTGAATTTGTCCAACATAATGAAAATACTTAAAAATGAGCAGAAATCATTTTGTTTTTAATTTGATATTTTAATATTTTGAGCAACACAATATTTTATCATACAAAATAAATCAATCATCAGAGTAATTTAAAATTTTGTCTACTTTGATATTTAAAATTTATTTGCTTTCATGCAAATATTTATTTCTCACAATCTAACCCCCAGCCATTGAAAAAAAAATTGTCCCACAAGAACCGATATTTTTTCTAAAGAATTTTCCCAATATTTATCGTCTTTTTAATATTTTGTAAAAAGCAACAAAATATAAAGATTTTAAATTGTTACTAATTCTTCTCTCTTCAGTTTTAGGCCAGGCAACCATTTTCATTTTCTAAAGAGTTACAATTTGATTCTTTGATTCATACTTGAGAATGTGTATTAAGAAAAAAATGGGTTAGCATGAAATAGAAGTTGATATTGTAATGAAAAGCTGTTCATTACTGACTTAGAATTAATATTTCACATAACACTTGGGTTTTCTTTTAACATTGTTTTGATTTCTTTATTTAAATATAAAATAACCAAGACTATAAATCTGAAGAATATTTTGAATTATAGAACAGTAACTTTTTTCTGAAAAGAAAGGGATAAAAAAAAAATATCAATGTTTAATCAGAATTTAAGTGGGTTGCACAAGGAATTTTCAGCAGCACCCTTTTGTATATACTCTTCAAATATATAAACTTGATTTGATATACGTTTGGTGAGGTGAGTGCATGATTTGTTAAGCAAATTTCAGTTGGTGCAAGAAGTTATTTTTCCATTAATCCATGCATTGTTTTTAGTGCCGAATCCGGAAGGATTTTTTGGCCTACACATCATATGGGTTCTGTAATTTACAAATTCCGATGTCAGGGCAATGCTGACTCTAAGCAGAATTGGTGAAAAGTTGGAGATATGAATCAACCAACACATTCTTGACAATATTCACAAGGAAAAGGTTAACAGTTTACATAGGTATGTTAATGTATCAAGTTCAGCAATAGCTGAATATTTAATTTAAAAAAAACCATCAGTGTGATCAGTCTTACAAGCCTGGACAGGGCTGAATAAGGGTAATACCATATATCACTTGAAAGTTTTGGAATTGATATACATTAAGTCTTTCCAACCATCTCACTGTAGACAGGAGTCATCGGTGGGCTTAAAGGTAATTAGTCTGTTATATTTTGTTTTATTTAGTCTGTGATTGTATATTTTTTTGTCCTTAATTTTTGCTCTTATGAGAGGACCAATAAATGGGTTTAGTTGGTTTTAATCATATTTCACTATTACCAATTTATGATGATATATATTTTTATTACTCCTCTTTTTTGTTATGAATGTCCTTTTAATATCTCTGTTTTTATTTTTCTAATAAATTTTTTTTACCCGTGAAAATATTTGTTATACATATATATCGTACTACATTATCTGGCAGTAATTGGAAATTTAATATTGGAAATGTTTTTATAAAAGTTCCTTAAAAAATATCCAAACTAGCAATATCTTTTCTCTGATTGTTTGAATCTGGCTTGTATTCCATCAGGTATTCTATGGGCCTAATTCCAACCAAACAAAATATCCAGCTTGCCAATAAGGTAACTGCAACATCCTTCTGCAGGTGAGAAAAAAATCATCTTTTTTTTTTTCTTTTCTTTCTTCCCCTCTTCCTCCATTTGATGGTAGTGTATCGGAATAATGAACTCTGATTGCTTAGTCCTTTTGCTTGGTTTTCTGAATCGTGGTCACTTTAATAACCTTCCATAATATCTTTAATAATATGGGGAGGGGGGTCAGTATATATATTTTTTTCTTAAGTATTTGCAATGGATTTAAAAGAACTGATGGAAACTTGGGCTGAAATTATAAATGATTTGCTTTTTATTTCCAGTGTCTAATGAGATTTTTTTTTTTGGGGTTTTAGTGCAAGCATAAGAGAATAACCAAAAAACAATTTTAGACTTGGTATTTTATGGTAGCTAGTAAAATCTATCCTGGTTCTATTGATCTTATTTCGAACCAAAGATGCTTAAGGTGATGAAGAGTTGAAAGATAGAAGCATTTAGATTTTTATCTTTATATAAAAAGGTACATAGATACAAGCAGAATGGAAATAGAGAACGTTCTATGGCAACCAGCTTAGACAAAATCCAATGGAAGATGAATTTTCTTTTTCAATCTTCATGGATTTGACTACATAAAAAGAAGTCGAGAATGTAAGTTATCTCCCCTGAACTTGCGCAAAATTGTAAATTAGCAATTTTATAAGATTGTACACTATAGACATTGATGCTGAAAGTTTTAATATAAGTCAACATCCACTCCCATCGATTATACTAATACTACTCAGTTGTCGTTTATTCATTGATACAAATATTTTTATCTTAATGTCAGCTTTCATCATTTTTTTTCTTTGCAGACGTCGACTGCCTGTTCTGATGGTCAGGTGTCACATGGCTGAAGATCTAAAGAGTGCTACAAAATTTGTGCAACAAGGACGTATCCTTTTACTAAGCTTTTGCATTTGGTGACATCCAATTAAGATATACAATAGAAATAATAATTGTGCATGAATACTTATTAGATAATTGTATACAAAAATGCCTTGATGCCTAATTGCATCAGATTTGCTGAGTAAATTTTGAAGTATAAAATCTTGCATTATTCCTATTCACTACAACTGGCCAAAATACTTGCAACTTTTAATGCATTAGTTTTAAATCATGACAATAGGACTTTGGTATGAGGGTTTGATAAGGTAGCAATGGGATTACTCTATTATAGCTCCAAAAAATGTTTTCAAATCAAGATTACATTTTGGGAAAGTAGGATCAAGATTGTAGACCCTAAGAAAGCCATATTCCTAATTATCTTACAGAAACCACTTTTTATCAAGAGTAAACACATGTTCAAGAAAAGCATCATTTTTCTTTTAAACAAGCAAATTTCAACAGTTCAATCCTAGAGTACAGACTTTTGGACTTCACTTTTTCTGATTTCTGCCATATGTCTGGGCATAAAGACACATGTTTAGATCTGAATTTTTAGATTCACCATTTTATCTTTTAATATGGCTTGTTTATTGGTTATAAAATCCCTTTGAAAGAACTGATAAATCTGATAGCTAAAAAAATAAAATATTAAAATTACTAATGGCAAGTCCACTAAACTTTAATTTGCATATCAATAAAATCTTATTTGAAAATTGAGATTTCCTTACTGTTTGCAGAGCGCTTTATTCAATAATTTCTTAATTTAAGCCATATTCATTATTTCATAATGTGGCAGTAACAAATTCTTTACATATAAATAAGGAATAAATTTTATTAATATTGTACAGCTTAAAGGAAAGTTACATTATTGTAATAGTTTGAGCTTAGATTTTATGAAAATGACTACAAATATTTTTCTGAAATAATTTAAATGAAATACTTTAATTAAATTATATTTGAATTCCAATTTTTCTATTTTCTACTAATTTAATTATTTTATTATTATAGTGACATCAGTTGTATATTCTTGACAAAAAAAAAGAAGCACATTTGTTGTGGTTCTACAATACTGGAGGCTGCGTATTTTTGTTTCTTTCACTGACTTCCCAGTTATTATCATCATCAGTCCTCATTCTTATTATTGTCACTCACTCATTATTAAACTGCTTTAGGTTTTGTATCTAAGTGTATGTGGAACCAGATAGCCAAACAATGGTGACTTTGTCAGCGACAAACACAGGATAATTTATGCAGGTGGTGAGAAGAACTAGATAGCGAACTTATGAAATGCGTTCTCAGATACCACCAACTTTCCGAAAGAATTCTGGTAGTGAAGCTGAAAGGGAAGCCTTTCAACATGGCTATTATAGTAGTGTACACACCGACAGCACAAAGCAAGGAAGAGGATACTGAATCGTTCTACTCCATGATGGACAGTGCCAAGGCTCTATGCAAATCACAGGAAGTCATCATTATCATGGGAGACCTAACTGCCAAAGTAGGCAGGGAAAGGGAAGGGGATATGGCAGGAATATTCAGATTAGGAACCTGCAACAAACACGGAGAAAAATGGATCCAATGGTGCACAGCCAATGACCAGCTAATAGCTAACACATGGTTCCATGAATATGGACATGGAGGAGAAACTAAAAACCAAATTGATTATATAACCATCAACAAGATTCAGGGATGCAATGATTCACTGCAAAACCTGCCCAAGTGCCAACTGTGGAAGTGATCATCGCCCACTTCTATGTAAACTAAGAGTGAAACTGCAGAAATTGAAGAAGCCTAACGCAGCACCCAAACTGCAATACACAAACTCGTGAGCGATCCTAACCTAAAAGAATAGAAAGACAATGTGAATAGAAGATACAAAATGGAAACTCAAAATGAGACGCACTAAGAGACGCTTTAGTGACATCATTTGCTGAGACAGGACGAAGGAGGAGAAACGAATGGATGACTGATGAGATTCTCTACTCGATGGGAAGAAGACAGAAAACTCGGCCAAGATACGGAATGGAATACAGAAAATTATATAATGAAATGAGGACCAAATGCAGGCAAGCTAAAGAAGAATGGAAATGAAAAATGTGCAGAAACAGAAAAATTGAGTACTACCAACAAGAGAAATATGCACAAAGACAACTAACAGGATAAAAGACATGCTCATCAACAAATCAAAGGATGGAATGCTCATATTAGAGAAGGAAAAAGATTTTCAATGCTGGAGCAAGTATATTGGATAACTCTTCCATGACATAAGGGAACAACCAGCAATACACAGAACTACCGACAGACCTGGAATTCTGAAAACTGAAGTAAAAGCCGCACTGGCCAAATTGATCAGAAACAAGGCAGCTGGACCAGACAGAATTGTAACAGAAATGCTGGCAGCCTTAGATGACTTTGGCATAGACAAGATCATTGAAATAACAAATGAAATCTACAACAGCAGATCTATCTTTGTAGCTATGCCTAAGAAAACAGGCACAAATGAATGCAAACTCCACCGAACAATAAGCCTAATGAGCCACGTGACAAAACTCATCATCCGTATTCTAATGAACAGAGTATGCAGCAAAATCGGCCCAGAGATTGGACAAGAACAGTGCAGTTCATTAAAGATATCGGAACAAGGAAGGCGATATTCATGCTCAGAATGTTCTCAGAAAGAGCGATACAGATGCAGAATGATGTGCACCTATGTTTCATAGACTACGCAAAGGCCTTTGACAAAGTATGCCACAAGGATTTGATGGAATTGCTCTGCAACCTCGATATATTCAGGAAAGATATCAGAATAATCAAGAACATACTGGCAGCAAACAACATGCATGCACATAGGGAACGAGTTCAGTGAATATGCATAAATAGAAAGGAGCATACGGTAAAGATGCGTCTTCTCACCCGGCCTGTACAGCGAGGCAATTCTGAGAGAATTGGAAACAAAACCGTGATTTAGCATTGGTGGCCACAATATTAACAACATAAGACGACTCAGTACTGATAGCAGACATAGAAAAGAAATTACAAAATCTCCTACAGAAGGTAGTGACGGAGCGTGAGAAGAAAGGACGAAAGTGCGTGGTCATCAGTAAGAGGATGAGCCCAAAATGTGATTTGAAGGTTTGGAACACTAGAATCAAGCTGGGAAGCGTTTTGACACTGGCCATCCCAATACAGCTATGGATCTCAAAGACACAATCCAAAAGGTGGGCAGAGTACTTCAAGACAGGAGGATTTCTTTGGCAACAAAGAAAAGAATACTGAACTGTTATGTGACATCTGTCCTTCTTTACGGCAGTGAATGTGGGACAATTTCCTCAAAGATGAAGAGACTCGAGGTGACAGAAATGTGGTTCTACAGAAGGATGCTAAGGACCAATTATGTGAACAACGATGAGATCTTAGAGAGGTTGAAAACAAGGAGGCTTATACTTAATATCAGGAAGGGGCAGCTCAAGTTTCTGGGACACATAATGAGAAAGGAGGGCCTGAAGAATCTGATACTCATGGGTCAAATCGAGGGAAAGAGAGACAAGGGAAAACAATGTGTGATATACCTGGCAGACTTAAGCAAGTGGATGACAGAATGTGGTCTGAGGAGGTAGCGGAGTGAAGGAATTTGTTGAGAGTTGCAAGGGATAGAGGCAGGTGGAGAGCCATGATCGCTTATGTCCTGAAAGGACATTGCGCATAAAAAGAAAGAAGTATGTGATTCACCTTTTTGTCTTTATTATCTATATAAATTTACAATTAAATATTTATATTAAACCAAGATCAACATTAAAATGTCAGATGAGTGAGTTTGCTCTCTATGGTTCACTGTCCAAAATATCTTTAATAGAAAATTCAAGTCACTATGAAGGAAGAGATAATTATATTTAAGATGATTTCATGCCACAAGAATCTTTTAATGGAGGTGAAAACAGAAAAGTATTTGGTAAAATAGATGCAACATTTCTTTACCCAAGTTCACCGAGGAGTCTATACAACCTACTAACATAATTCCTTGTTATTTTCTTTAACTTTTTTATTTAAAGATGTAAGAGTTGGACCAGAAATGATCACAGATCCTGCTTTTTTACTTACTAGGCAAGTTCCAAACCATTATCATCATTTTATAATTGCATGATATTTTTATTAAGGGCAGGAACTGTAATTCAAGAGACACACAGCCTGCTGTAGAATAATGGTTGCTTAGTCATGAAGACCATTCTCACTTTAGTGATTTTGTCAGTTCAAATTAAGCTTTTGAAATTTTCTAGAATGTAGAAATTTTTGCACATTATCATTTACTAAACACAGTATTGCTTCTCTTAAGTCTTATCTCCTACTACTTTCAGTACACCAATATTAACAATTCTATTTTCATTAAAAGAATAAATATAACTGGAGATGTAATCTGCTATTAAAAGTAAATAATGCTGTATCAGAATATAATGTTGCAGTTATGGATAGGAAACAGGTAATGAAAACATGGATGTTACTAAAGTAACACAAGAGGAATTTTTTTATTAGCTAAAAATTAAATTTTTAATCATTATTTTTTTTTATTAACTATGATTGGCAATAATTTTAATTTGATGATTTCCTGTCATTTTTATGTCCTTCAACATTATTTTCAGTTTCTCTTACTTTTTTATTTATTAGAAACATGGAAGATTTTCTCACGTGGACAGATACTTCAGCTATCAGAAAACATGTCTTGGAATACAATGATATGGTGAGTTAATTTTCCACTACTTCTGTTTTTAATGAAAAAAAAAAATAATGAAGTTATGTATGCACTTAAGAAATTTAGCAAAGAATGAATCGAGCTTCCTATTTTACATCAAAACCGAAGAACATTATTTAGAGAGCCAAGAAAAAATTTTAAAAACTTTTTTTTTTCTTCATTTGCTTATTTATTTCACTAATACCGAATTAATTTTGTGGCTTAGCAAGCATGAAGGAGTTGTGTCCCTGTGCCATAAAGTTCCCATGTCCATTGCAGTCAGCTTTGTTTTTGTAAAGCACATCAATTCCTAAATCTCAACATTTTAAACTATCCCTTGACAGTCCCTTTCTCTCAAGGGCTTTTCATTATAGGATAGTCCAGAGTTGCATAATTAATTTTGCTTTTTAAATTATCTCAATTCATATAGGCTGTTGGTAAGAATTTACTTATACAAAAACAAAATGTATACTTCTTTACTTGAACTAATTTATGAAAAATCTTAAAAAAAATAAAAATAAAAAATTCTCATTTTTAATCTTTGTTTACTTCTAAACTTGCCAGCTGAAATGCATTGATCCCTACTGCCCAATAATTTTATCTATTGGCAATACTGTATGTCCCTAATAAACATTTCTTTTCTTTTCAGAGAGATGATTTTGACATGTGAGAACAGTGGACATTTTTTCTTTCATCCATACTAGAATGTAAATATAGCAATGTATACTTAAGAAATAAATACATTTTATCAATCATTATAAATTGTGTGGATTTTACCAGTAAGTGGAATATGAATTCTTGTGGTTGTAATTTTACCAATTACAAGTGAGTGAATCTATATATCCAGTGTTGATTGGAAGAGAAATTAACTTTTAAGTTGATGCAAAAAAGGCTTAGAAAGCCAAGCTATCATACCAGAAGTACTTTCTTTTATCTAATGAATTTTGAAAATGAAAATTTAACAAGTAGGATTTAGTGAAACAAGAAGCGCCACCATTCACTGCTCAATAAAAAAAAAAAAAAAAAATTGAGATGACACATTTGAACCAATTCAAATTTGGCATTAAATCCCATTCACCCTTTATACCTTAACTATGTGCTGAGGCTAATTCTTAAGGTCAACCTATCCATGTTACTATGCACTTATGTAAATCAATTTGTAACCTAACACTTGAAAGCAACTTACCTATATGAGGCAGCCAATTTATTTATATATATATATATATATACAAGAGCAGTTGACATTGCCACCCACTCCAACACCATTCGTGAGGTACTGCTCAAGGATGTTTGCTGTCTAATGAAATGAGAGAAAAAAAAAATTTGGAAAACCAACTTTGTCTGCAGGCATGTGACCAACTGAGATGCCCTCAAATAAAAAAAATCTTAAATACAACACTGAGTAGGAAAGATTGATTGGGAGAGTTAGATGCCCAGACAGGCCTATGGGAGGGGGGTGTCTTGCAATAATGATAATTTCCCTTTCAAATCAGGAAAATTGTTAACAACAACATTATTTCCCAATTATTTTTTTTATTTAATAAAAAAAAAAAAAACTTTCATTTTTTTTTTTTTTTTGTAGCTGTGTGTTTGTTTATTTCTCCATGCCTGAAACATGAACAGAATAGATATGGAAAAAAGATTAGCAGCAAATAATTTTTTTTTTTTTAATGAAATTGTGTGTATATATATACACACACAGTGGATTCTAGTTAAATGGAACTTTGGTTACAAGGAATAGCCACTTGGCAGGACCAAAATTGGTAGCCCTCATGTGTTCCACTTAAACCAAATTCACTGTGTAGCTTGAGTACATTAAAGAACTCAGTACCAAAAGTTTAAAAACAGTGAAATTTTCTTGTTCAACTTTATTCTTTCTGTGTCAAGAAGAATTAAGCATTTGCTCTTGAAAATTACTTGGATTGTTTTTTGTATGCATAAATGGCATGTGGTGTTTAATCTTTTCTTTAAGAAACAGAAATCAAACATACCAAAAAACTAACAAACATAACAAATAAGACACAGCTGGAAAAACTTGCCCAAGAAGATTCACTGATGAAAATTATTTCCATGTTTTCCCTTTATCCTACTTTTTGTTTTTTAATCTTTGCAAAGAAAGAAGTTCCAGGTTCTATGAAAATAGTGTTATGAAGATTCAGTGTTGTTTTTTGCTGTTGATTCTGGTACATTAATGGCAGAGGTCATAGGTGAGACAACTGCAGCATCACTTGTCTGCTCAGGTTCTGCAATGAGTGTTGTTGTCGCTGCTGCAGCAGCTGCTGCACTAGTTACATCATTAGGGACTGGAACAGAAGGTGCAAGTGGGGCTGATGCTGGAATCAAAGGAACAGTGGTAGTTGCAGCTGCTGGCAGTGAGATGGGTGGAAAGCTCAAACCAGATGACAAGTTAATAGGAACAGCAGGAGATGCAGCTGCCAGTCCACTGGGCAGAGTTGTCAGGTTAGTGGGCAGGGATATTGGTGGCATCATTGTTGGTTGGAGAGGTGCCATAGATGCTGAAAAGAAATTTAACATTTTTAGGTAATGTTTCCAGGTAACCATCAATTTTTTTTTATTTAAAAAAAAAAAAAAAAAGTGAAAATTTATGGAGGTCCCTAATTAACCATCATCACTACTCTTTTTGGGTAATGTATATAATGTGCACCTTTCTCTTTTTCAGGATAATAAATTAATGTTTTACAAAATTGAAGGAATTTGTAAAATTAAAGAAATGTACTCAACAAATATTCTCAAATTAACCTAATTTCATTTTAATATTGTTACCCATTCAAGTACAAGTCTTTTTGGTATCTTCAAAGGCAGGTAGCAATTGCTTACAAAAGGAAGCCTCACCTGCAGCTCCTGGGTTTATCATAGCTGTGGAAAATGCTGGCATAGATACACTTGGAAACCCAGGTATTGAGATTGGTGTTGTGAGAGGCGGAAGCGATGACAAGTTTGGAATATTTGGCAAAGCTGTTGGAGGAGGAAGAGCTGGAAAAAAAAATTAAAAAAAAAAAGGGAAACAAGCAAATCAAAGAATTTTCATTTAAACTATTTGCTTAAAAACCCACAAATATCTCAAAACAGTTCAACCAAATGACAAATTCTTTGACTTTTTCCTGAAAGGTTCTATAAATTTGAAGCAGAAAGATTAACCAATATTTTATGAAATAATTTTTGTTGCCTTATTGGGTTAACTTTTAAGTTTATTATAAAATTTAAAAAAAAATCTATAAATGAAATTTGATGGCAGCTTCCTACTTTGATATTTTTATAAATCTTTCCTCAGCTATGATGGTTGATGAAAAGTTATTCCCTCCACCACCCCCTCAAAAAATTGGCAGTATTTAAGAAGTTTATCTATTTCACTATACCCTGAAATAATAGTATTCACAAGTAATACATTCTTATAATTGAGAAATTTGCATATGCCATAAAAAGGTTTAAGTGAAATCGTCATAATTAAAACAGTTCAATAGGTAGTTTAGTACTTTAAAATCAGTCAACATGACTGATTTACGTTTAATCCTAAGAGGTAGCATATACAAGTGCATGCTTATACATAAAAATTGAAAATGACATAATAAAGCTTAATATATGAATTGTGTTGTCTACTTACTGGATGTTGATCCAGGAGGCAATGTGAAAGTACTTCCTAAAGGTAACTGATTGGGTGCACTGGCAGCTCCAGCCACTGCATCAGCTGGATTGTTTAGAACAGGTATTGTAGGCACGCCTAGAAAGTGATAATGACAGGCAGAAAATGCTAAGATTTGGAGGCTCTTCCATTTTCTTACAAAATAAAACATTATCTACATTTTTTTTTTTTAAACCCTCATGAGACTGGAGGCAACAATGTTAGAGATGCTTAAAATTAGAAATGCCAATGTTATATGATAATGTAACAAGGCCTAAGAAGGCAGTCACACACTCAACTGTATGTATTCTTTCAGTTGTAATATAATTTCATCTCTAGACAAGTCAAAGTTAATCTATAGTTTTGAAGATATGTTTGCAATACAAGAAAACTAATTAAAACTACTGTATTGGCAAATACAGAGCAACCTTGATTCTCGAACAGAAAATTTGAGATGAAAATGCCTCAGTTATCAAACAACATTGCCAAACTGAGTTAACCTGAACAGAATCATTTCTGAGTTGACTGCTGTGTTGTATACATTCATGTATTGTACTGCACCCCCCCCCCAATTTTTTTATCATAGATACCGATAAAGGAAAAAGACAAGTTGAGAGAAAAACAATTGAAGTATGAACTCATCACAAAAATGATATTTGTCTGTCAGATCTCGCTGGTATGCCTAAATTGACAATATCTACTATTCTAAAATACGAGGAAATGATAAAAGCAGCTGATGTTGCAAAAGGAGTGACTGATATTAGTGATCAAAGAAGTGGAAAAGTTATTGCTTATTTTTATAAATGAGAAACAGTTAGCAGGTGACAGTATCAGTGAAGCATTTGTGAGAAAGCATTAGAAATTTGTAATGATCTAGTAAAGAAAACCCCCTGGTACAAGTGCTGAAAGTGATTTTTGAATTCAAAGATAGTAGAGGCTGGTTTGAGAAATTTAAGAGAAGTGAAATAAGGCATGGAGTGGTGGTGAGTTTAAACAAAGAAGAAGTTGAGAAATTTGAATTGAGTTTAGTGACTTGATAAGGGGAAGGAGGTTATCTCCCCCAACAGGTGTTTAATGGGGATAAAACAGGATTATTTTTTAAATGAATGCCAAAGAAAAAGCGTTGCCAGGGCACAGGTCAATGAAAGATAGACTCACTCTTTTGCTATGTGGCAATACAAGTGGTGATTTCAAGGTCAAGTCATTGCTTGTTTATCATTCCAAAAATCCAAGGGTTTTCAAAAAAACAAAAAAGAAAACAATGTCATGAAGAGTGTATTAGCCTGCCCCATAACAGGCAATTTAAAGTCTTGGGCTATCAGACAATTTTTTATTAAGTGGATTCATGAAGTTTTTGTCCCGCATGTTAAAAATATCTGCAAGAAAAAAAAAACTTGCCACTAAAATGCCTTCTCGTGTTAGACAATGCTTTCACTCACCCTCCAGAGTTGAAGAATTTGATTTTATTCAGGTCAAATACCTACCACCTGACACAACTCCTCTAATACAACCAATGAACAGGTCACTGCAAACTTTAAGAAACTTTACACAAAGCTCTGTTTCGAAAGTGTTTTCAACTCACTAATGGCAGTTAACTCTCAGAATTTTAGAAAAATTATTTCAATATCCTGAATTGTGTTAATCTTATTGATAATGCATGGAACCAAGTGAGTTACAGAACCATGAATTCAACATGGAGGAAACTTTGGCCAGACTGAGGTACCTGAATGAGACTTTGAGGGGTTTGAGACAACTACAAATACTGCTACTGTCAAGAAAATTGTTATTGTTGATATTGTCTCTATGGGAAAAAATATGGGCTTCGGTGTTGACAGTGGAGATATTGAAGAACTGGGGGAAGACTACTTATTACCGAAGAGCTTGTACACCTTCAAAATGAACAGCAAGACTTTGGCTAAGGAGAAAGGAAAGGAGGATGTTCCAAATTCCTTAATCAATGAAATTTGTGCTAAATGGGGTGATATGCAAAGTTTTGTGGAAAAATGTCACCCTGATAGCAGTAAACATTTTCAATGTCTAATTTTAGAAAAAAATTACAACACAGACAAAAACAACATTGGACAGGTTTTTACTGAAAGAAGAAAAGAAACCCCAGAGAAAGATTTAACTGAATATAGAGTGTAAGCAAGCAAATAAGCATTCATCTGGTGCTTGGAAATAAATTAATCTCTTTTATATTAATTGTAATGGGGGGGGGGGAAATGAATCAGTTCTCAAACAATTTGGTTTTAGAACAGACTTTTAAAACAAATGGCCAAGAACCGAGGTTGCTCTGTATATTGGATAATACTAATATTTCTTTCACTTGAACTGAAACTATAGAAATAACAATAATCTGATAACCAACAGTAAGGAAATTTCTAAAGATCAGTTTTAAAAAAGAATTTTCAGTCATTATTTTCAGTAGTCTTAAAGAAACTAAATTAACTCATCAAGTAAATATTGATTGCCTCCCATTGATTCAACTTTTTTACATTTTACTTTCACATCAACTACTTCACCAATTCAAAATTGACTTTCTAATAAATGTGTGAATATAATTATGCATTTTTTTTGTTGAACAAGCCTTTGTTTAACAAAAATACATAAAACACAAAGTCTTACCTGTATTTAATGACATGTTTGCAATTCCCTCAGTCAAACTTGGAGTTGTTGAAGTCAAAGAAACCTGGAAATTAAAACAAAAAGTTTCCTCAAAACATCACGAAAAATTGAAAGAAATACACTCAATATGTAACAAATGGTAATTAAAGGGGGGGGGGGGTCCAAATGATTTTCTGCTTCAAAATGTAAAAATAAAAATAGTGTGGTTATCTTGAATGAAACCTGCACAATTGAATTGTGACTTACCTAATAATTGAAAAATTACAAATGAAAAGATTTTGGATTGGAATTATATTACTTCCCAGAACAAATTTATGGTTTCTTATACCTCATGTTTTCTTCTATCATGTTTCAAATACTAATAATATACCAATTAATGCCTTTCACATACTGAAGCATAAATTATTGGCAAATGTATTCATGGATTATCATCATGTAACAATTACAAGTTATTATATAATTGTGATAAGTGATTCTTGTAAGTGTAGCTTAGATGTGGCACAAGGTTGAAAGTATGGAGCACCTAGTGAGGATCGAATTCTCTATTCAGTCATAATTGGTCTAGTGAGACAAGCTTGCTAAACATTACACCACACTGAAGTACTGCGTTGTGAACAATGTCTATTTTACAAATGTAACTAACACATTCTGTTTACTCAGGAACTACTTAAAAAAAACTTTGATAGGTTAGAAAGATATTTGCAGATATTTCAATGCATACTTTTCCTTCAAAGATCTCTACACCATTATCCAAGAAATAATTTTATGGGTAATGCCTCTGCAAGACATTTTATCATCATTGCTTTCAATGCCTACAGAAATGTTCAGATCAATTCACAAAATTAAGTGCATTTTTTGTTTTTAAGAAGTATTCTTGGATAGTTTTTTTTTGTACTAAAAATTTGAAAAGTTTCTGTAATATCTGCAAATAATTAAAAAAAAAAAACCTTAGAAAATATCTTATTGCCAGCAGATATCATATCCTTTCATATCTTCAAAAGAATTGGTTTAGGTTTTAAAAACCCAGATATTATGAGAAAATGTTTTCAATACATAGTTAAAGTGTATTATAAACAAAAAGTGTAAGTTTGTCTATATGATTGTTCAAAAAACTTCTGTGAATAGAACAAAAAGGAAATGATTCCTGTGGTTTGATCATTAAGTATAAATTTAAAAATTGTCTTCATATTGTTCATTAACTAAAAAAATATAAATTTGTTCATTTTTAAAATAAGTTAAATTTTCCATTAGTAATGGCTTTCTCATAATACAGAAAGATTTTAATGATTTTGTAAATTCAAACCGTTAATGGATTTCTAATATTTTGCATGTGATGAGGTAAAAAAGTTTTTTTTGTTGTTTTTTTTTTTTTTAAATACTAGTATTGATATATGGTAATATTTTACAAATCAAATTTCATAATATGCATGCAAAGCACAGTCTTTGGCTTGTTCTTTCCAACGTTTATTTACTCCAGGAAATGATAAGAAATGACTGGACACAAAGTTGATCTGATTCATCTATTGCTACTCTTCTGTTGAATGACCAAGTTGGTTTTTCATGTTTCTCTAGCAAATAGTAGATTACATTGTAACTAAACTTCCTAAAAGATGGCTTACAACTAGATTTTATAAGAAAGATTGTAGCTATTCAAAAGTAATATAACAAGCAGATGATAAAACAGCATCTTATACCATTTTATACACTTTTTGAGGTAATTAATGCATTCAATTTGCTTGTTGCATTTATCAATAAGATTCAAATTTATGGTGTAATTACTGACTGCATCAGTTTTGTAAACATGTTGCTTAGTTTTGAAATCATTCTTCCCTGAATCTTCCATTGTACTTTTATCAGCATTGGTGAACTTATAGGCACTTATCTAACCATTGAAGTGCAGGTAAATTGTTTTTTTTTTCAAATTTAGACATGTTCTTTCTATTCATTCACAAAGTCCCACATACCCCAATCCTCTTGTCAAATAGGTAATTACACAGAGCAAGACTAGTACAAGTTATCCATGCACAATATGTGCCCTTTATAAGTCATCAATGAACCAACTACTGAGACAGAAAAACATAAGAGAGAATTGAGAGATATTGATATCACTTGCTGAATAAATCTTGATCCTATAGGAATGGTTCTTGCTTGAACACAATTCGACCTTTGAAAAAAATAAGTGATTCATCAATCCCTAACTTTTGAAATGGTAGGAAAAATTACCAACTTTATTAATTTTGAAAAGGTAACATTTTTCATTATCATTTTGAAAAGAGGATGTATTTTCCATTACCAATCACTCAAATCTGGTTCATCATTATTTTCATTTTGAAAATACCTAAGAATATTTCGATAACCAGCATGACAAGTACTTTGGAAAAATGAAAGTACCTATCAAAGGATCATTTTCTTAGTATTTGCTAAAACATGCCTTTGCTTCTACCACACAAAAAAAGAAAAAAAGTTATCTTTATCATCTAAATCTGTATTTATCCAACTTTTGCTATGTGGAGTAATATTTTGATCACATTGAATGATGAAAAATGTCTAAAATCATAATTTCTCTTGCACAATAACATTTGCAATGTCATTATGAAAAAGTTAAAATCTGTTCATGCTGATATGAAGGGTGTCGTACAATTTAGCGATTCTTTAGAGGCTTCCAATATGCACAGCAGTGTGAAGCAGAGTTTTGTGTCTGCGCCTACCTTATTTGACATCTTCACAGTCATGCTGAAAAATACATTCAGAGCTTCAACTGAAATTGATGTCATCTACCTGCACACAAGAACAGATGGGAGGCTGTTCAGTTTATCTCAGCTGAAAGTGAAATCCAAAGTCCATGAGGTGGTCATTAGAGACATGTGCTGTTTGCAGATGATGCGGTGCTGGCAGTGCACTCTGAAGAGTAACTGCAGTGACTAATGGACAATTTTTCGAAAGCCTGCCAGTTCAGTTTGACCATCAGTCTGAAGAAAACCAACACGATGAGACAAGGCATTGAACAGTCTCTCGCCATCAAAATCAACTGCAACCTGTAGGTGGTTCATGAATTCACATACCTCAGCTCCACCATTTCAGACACCCTCTCCCTAGACACTGAGGTCAACAGACAGATCAGACAAGCTGCCACTATGTTTGCCAGGCTGACCCCGAGAGTCTAGGAGAGTGGAAAGCTTGCTATGAACACCAAAACTGCAGTCTATAGGATGTGTCATCATTACAAGATTTGGAGCCTCTACTCCAGACAGGAGAAACGCCTCAGTGCCTTTCATTTTCACCAAGACGCATCAATGCCTAGGTACCCAGCTTATACACCCTTCTCCAATAGCACCAGCTCTGCTGGCATGGACATATACACCATGTCAGATGGGAGGATTCCAAAGGTCCTTCTGTACAGGGAACTGACCACCAGCACAATGGCAATCACATCTTTATTTCAAGGACATCTGCAAAACGGACATGAGACACATGGACACTGAGAAGTATGAAGACATCATCTACAATCACACATTCTGGAGAGCTGAGGAGAGGAGAAATGAAGACTTACTATTGGAGAGAAATGTGCTCAATGGAAAGAAAACAAGGTGACATCAGGGGAGAGTGACTTCACATGCATTCATTGCAATCAAGACTGCCACTCCCATGTGGGCCTATACTGCTATAACAGATGCTACACCACCATCAGCAGCTGAGGCATAACTCTTTGGGCATAAATCCAAAGTCTCTCAAGACCGATAGATGCTACCTATAGATGAAGTTAATGCTGTGGTACATGTGTGGATGTCAATCTGAGGGCAAATAGTTAACTTCATGAAACCTAGAGTTGCCATATAGTCTCAAATCATGAATGAATTATATTCGTATCATTGTAAAATTTTAAGCCATTGACTGATGATATCTCAAATGAAACATCAATTGTTGATGCCCACTGTTTAAGGTTTACCAGGTAACAAACTAAATTTTAAAGGTTTTCATATTGAAAACAATTAGCAAAGCACTACACAAGTATTAAATATGTACAAGTACTTTATATCATTCTTTAGTTGTCTTTTATAAATCCTTAGAGACCAAGCAGTTTTCTTATATTCTTAATTGTGACCTTGAGCACCCACACTCCCACTCTAGAACTTACTTCTGAAAAACCATCTGCACTTTTAGTAGTAGTAGTTGTAATTGCTGCAGCTGCTGCTGGGATTATAGGTGTTTCATTCTTCTCTGTAGGGAATTGACGTTTTGGTATTCTGTGCAAATAACCAAAACCAATGCCGCATCCAAGACTGCAAAAATACAAAATTTAGAAATAAGCAAAACACAGGAAACAAATTTATCATTTCATCTTTAGAAACCATACATATGCCAAAAGCAGATATTCTTGCTGGAAATATCTGTCTACTTTAACAAGATTGAATTAAGCTCCTCAAAAACCAAGGAGAAAGAAGAGAATATGTGAATAATGGTTGCTAAGTAAAAGCAAATAGACTTTAACAATTTAGATGTTTATACTTCTTGAGTTTTAATGATCATAGCAATAAAAATATTTCAATACTTCCTACAGAAGCCTTATATCAGTAACATATTTCTAAGACTCGTTTTCCTTTTGTAAAAATAATTTCTAAGTTTTGTAGTCATTACTGTCCTGTTTTTGATGATTTGAAAATTATATAATTTCACAAAATTTTGCAAAATAAGGTACATTTATGACAAAAGGTATTCATATTACAATGAAAAGAATGTTTTGTTGAATTCCTCATATCAAATTTTGTAAGGTTTCAAAGTTTCAGGTATGTAACTTGAATGGATACTTTTTTATTGTAAGTTCAGTATGTTATACTTTTCTCTTGTTTTTGCCCTATTGTCAAATTGCGCTTCTGACCGTTTTATGTGGTGGAAATACAGTTTTTTTTATGGAGGTATCAGAATTTGCCCTTCTGTGTCATATTTTTATGATTTTGTTTTTCAGAACAAAGGTTTTCCAAAATTTAGGCTGGTTTGATCTAAGAATTATTGATTCCATTAGCATTAGCTTTCTTTTACTTCAAGACTACATATGATTTTTAACTTGTTTGAAGCCTGCATCTTCAGTTATACAGTGTTAAATTTGTTTTTTTGTCCAATAACATGAGACAAAAAAATTTCTAAATTATGAACTTTGAATATTCATAACAATTGCTAATTGAGCTACCAAGATAAATTTGGTACCATTTTTTATGGTTTGTCAAGTATTAAAGGTTTTTAAATAAACAAATAAATTTATATTAAAAAATTTTAAAATATTGAAAATAAAATTTTAGTTAATAGTATTAGTCAGGCAAAATGAGTCTTATTTCCTCTAAGCAACTGAAATTGATAGATTATACATGTGTGGATTCTTTTAAGAATAGTTCTTATGTTTTCAGCAGTTAAATAAAAATTAAAAAATAAGTGATTCTTCTTTTTCCCATAAACATTTTTTCTCAAAAGATCATTTAAAACAGACTTTTTCATCCTCTTCTTTGAGTTGTGTGACATTTTCAGACATGTAAAAATTTCAGTTTGCATAATTCTGTGGTTGTTGTATGTCCTTTGAGCTTAACCCTTTCATATTTTTCCCTTTGGCACACACACACACACACACACACACACACACACACACACACATGTCTATTTGGTTTTCTAGTCTTAGCCACATAGTCCTATAATGAGAATGCATCAGATTTTTTTTTTCCCCCTTTGGTTATATTTTTTATAAATGGCTCAAGCCAAAATATTTTAACACCCCTTCATACATAATGCATGCCTGGATAATCTTAAAAGAATAAAAACTTCACATTAGTTATAAACGAGCTATCATCAGATGTGTGTTTGCACCTTTTCTGACGAAATTGTTTTCATTTCACATAGGGATATAGTTTAAAGTCTATCTTAAAATGTCAAAATCTTTTTCAACTCTAGAAAAATAAAGCAACAACATCTGAATTAGTGTTACTGTCATTGCTTCTTTGGAAACCAACAATATAACAAGCACTATTTGCAGGCATATAAAATACATATGAAAAGAAAAAAATAGAATAGTTTTTTTTTCCTTTCCTCAATCGAATGAAAAATAAAAACTTGGAAAATGATATTGAAATAGAAAACTCAAGTTTAAAGTTGTATGACTTCTGTTAAAAGAATATAAAATCAAAGCAAATACATGGAAGAAGCAAAATAGTATAATACTGAAATATTTCAAAATTATAATATAACACAAAAATGAACAATCTGGTGATGTTTCCTATAAACATTAAAATATTTTAAAATAAATTTTAGTTTTTAATTAGAATGTTGCTATATTTGATAGAACAAAGTTAATTATATTTAAACAAAAGTCACTTGTACAGTTTTATTAGTTTTATTTGGTATGGTTAATCTTATTTTTTGATGTCAAAAATGGATTCATTTTTATTAAGAATCTTTGTATATCTTGAAGTTGCCTGAACCATGTATCAGCTCAGCTTTGTGAATTATTGGCACATTACTCAACAAATTTCATCTAGAACGATTCTTTTATCTTGAAGCACAAACATGTACCCCCACATCCATTCCTTGAATAAAAAACATTAATTACAAGCCAGAATATTTCTAGACCTACCACCCATATTAAGAGGAAGATAATTTGAAAACAACACATTTTATATATTAATACATACACTAGTCAAGGTACTTGGCATTGACCAAATGTACATTTGTATAACTGCACACCCCTGTCTAGAAATTTCTGCCTGCGTCCCTGCTTGCATGCATCATCCTTTAGTATACTAAGCTACTCCCTCACCTCATCTTTTTTACAGCATGTCCTTCGCAAGTGTTTGATTGTTCTTAATAAAGGAATTACATTGATAAAACCTTCCTGTGTGGTCATTACTTGTTTCAATGTTTTAGATATTCAGTAAATTTCCTATGGCCGTAATAACTTTCAAATAGTATGGCATTATTCACAAATCTAATAATCAAGCAAAAACAGGGATGAAGCATCAGAGCTTGATTCAACTACAAGTGCAAACGCATGAACGCCCCCCTCCACCCTTCTTCGCATGTTTAATAAGAGGTTCTTTGGGAATTTTTCCATTTTAACACTTCAATAATCCTTCTCAAACAATCTATGCATCAAAGGTTGTTCAAATGCCAATTTAGGATGGAATCATATGAAGAAACTATTGGCTAAATGGCAAAAGCCGATTTTAGACCTGGTTCGTGGCAGATTTCGTCCACTTAACTGAATTAATCTAAACCAAACATTCATGCGAGACAATTTTTGTGCCATATGTACTTTACATGGCAAATTTAGAAAGCATCGGATGAAAAATCAGGGAGTTATGGCAGAAAAGCCGCTTTTTAAACAGTTTTTCATGATTTTTCATTATACACAGGGAAGCGAACAGGAGTAAAACCACACTATCTTATTTCTTGCATGATGGCAAATTTTTTGTGACATGTTTGAAGAAAATCAGATAAAAAATGAGGAAGTTATTCAAGTGTTTATTTTAAGTAATATGAAAAACCTATTTTTCAATTTTTTGCAATTTTGTGAAACCAATGTCACCAGAAAACATCAAGCCCTCCACATCATCCCCGTAACTTGAGGAGCTGATGTTTTGCATTAAGTGCAAAGAACATCAGCTCCTCAAGTTAAAATTATGTCCACATGTAACTTTGCCTTGGTTTTTGCAAAAATTTGTACCCACCTTCAGTTTTATCGATTTTTCTGCCAAACTCAGGGGACATGGATTTTAAAAAGTTGGTCTGGACCAACTTGGTAAATTTGCAACATGTGTGTAAATTTCATCAAAATCAGTTGAGAAATGTGGATGCGCATAAATGCCATACACACACAGTTTTCTGTTTTATATATATAAAGTTCTTGAATAGTGATGTATTAAATCAAACTATGGTAAATTGCAAACATTAACCTTGCAATCTTGCTAAACTTCATAACTCAATAATCACTCCTCTCATATTATATTATCTTTATATAAATATCTTAATGTTATCCTTAGTCATTTATTCTATCTTTAGGTATTATACTGGTTAGTATTCGTAAATTACTGGTAGTATGCTTAGCCATGAATTGGCTTATTACAAGGTAACCAAAAAAGTTCTGTCTGTTTTTGATTAGTCATTGAATGAAGTTGAAATATATACGAAATGCATGTAGCAATTGTTTTCAAATTTGGACAGCCGGAAGTAGGAACATCAGACGTTATAAAAAACAACGCGCACCATGTCCGGCCATCAATTATAAGCCGGACAGCTGTGAGAAGGATGGAAGTGTCTAGAGATCTCGTTCGGGGCTGTTTGCTTTACGACTTCAAAGTGGGCTTATCAGCAGCTGCATCAAGTCGCCGCATATGTCAAACATTTGGGGATAGTGCTGTGGATAAACGTACTGCAAGGCGTTGGTTTTGAAAATTCAAGTCAGGAGATTTGTCTCTCCATGATGAGCCTCGCAGTGGACGACCACAGGTCTTGAATGACAGAGTCCTGAAGGCGGCCATTGAAGAGGACAGTAGTCTAACGTGTGGTGAACTTGCAAGACAGTTCAACGTTTCCGATGAAACAGACTTCACCTGCACCGCCTAGGTAAGACGTACAAACTGAGCAAGTGGGTTCCGCAAATGCTGTTGGAGGTCCACAAGGGACGAGTGGCAGCCTGCGTATCGCTGCTTTCTCGCCACCATACCACATCCTTATTCAATCGAGTGCTTACCAGTGATGAAAAGTGGGTTCTGTACGAAACTCCCAAGCATTCCAGACATTGGTTGTCTCCTCAGGATGCTGTCCCTCACACCGCAAGACCACCTATGCACCCACGCAAGATTATGCTTTGTGTCTGGTGGACAGGTCGTCAAGTGGTTCATTATGAACTGCTACCAACAGGCCAAACGGTCACTGGAGACCTATACTCGCAGCAATTGAAACGTGTGCAACAGGCATTGTGCCAGGAGCCAGCACTGGTGAATCACAAAGCTGTGCTTTTCCTCCATGACAACGCCAGGCTGCATGTCGCGCGAGTGGTCAGGGATACCATACAGCAACTTGGGTGGGAGACTTTGTGCCATCCACCTTATTCACCTGACTTTGCGCCATCCGGTTACCACCTCTTCCACTCCCTGGATAATCATCTTCGTGGGAAATCCTTCACCAATGAAGCAGACTTGCGCAAAGCCCTCACAGACTTCTTTGCGTCAAACCACCGAGTTCTACCACAAGGGCATTGAACAGCTGGAGACACGTTGGCAGAAGGTGCTGGATGGCGATGGCGATTACTTCGAAGACTAAATATAAGTTACACATACTGTGAAGCGTTTTCTTTTTTTCCTTTAAAAACAGACAGAACTTTTTTGGTTACCTTGTATTTTTCTCTTCTCTTATTTTTTCTTCTTTTGAGACACAACATTGTAGCGAAAGTGTTACTATCTTGTGGCATTTCATTTTCGTTCAAATTTAATTCTCTTTTTCAGCATGATTTCATTGGCTTAACTCATTAACAACTTCTCATATGTTATATTTTTAACTTTCCTCTTCCTTTGTATCTGTGTAATTTTGAATATACTCTTCTCTTTCTTTTGCCTTGCTTTTCTTTCCTCTTCCTTTTATTGATTTCTTATTTACTTTCCTTTTTTCCTTTATAAAAAATCTTTTTTACCTTTTACGGAAAATGAAGTGTTTCATAAATTGTAATTTTAAATAAAATCGTTTGTTACCATCATTGTTAACTACTTGAGACGTTTATTAATCATCAAAACAAAATGTACAGTTTTGTAGTAGTAACTTACATGTTCTAATGTAACAGTGTACTATTATATATATATATATATATATATAAATAAAAGAAAGAGACAGAGAAAACTACCTTCCTTCTCCTCCCCACTCATTATTTGGAGTGATGGTTACTTCTCGGCAGCTGTCAGTTTCTGTATTGTAGACATATAGCTTCAAAGGTTTGCCTTCATGGGATTCAATCAAAGAGAACAAATCTTCAGACTGTTGAAGACAAAAGCAAAAAAAGGCAAAGCCAAAAGGTTCACTTGACCAATGTAAAATTTTGAAATAAAAAAAAACAAAAAAAAAAACTTATGGGTAAAAAGTTTACCCTTTTCATTTCATATATAAAATAATTAGGATATTATATGAGCTTAAAACTATTTTCAATACATTTTTTTCATGTAACAAAGAAAACAGCAGAATGTTTTAAAATGATTTATACAGGCTGCAGCAGAATTACCTCCCACATAATGGTAAGACATTAGTGGCAATGGTGTCTTCATCTAGCTAATGTCTTACCATTAGGAAGGGAGGTATTTCTGCCGTAACCTGTATAAGTTTGTTCTTACATTTGATCATTTAAGTGGACTAACCCTTATTTAAAAATAAAAACTTAGATTGATGGGAGAATCTTTCAATTTATTTATTTATTTAAAAAAAATTTTATAACTGAAACTTGTTACCTCATGTAAAACAGAGTCAGCTCCAATGATATAATCTGTATTAGACCTGAGGCTGGCCAGGTCAGCTGGGGAATTGGGATGAACCTCCTGTGAAATGAATAAACCATTAACAAAAGGCAAAGAAAATACAAAATTAAACAGAAACAACTACATAAATACTTGACAACACTAACATTACTCAATATTCTTCAAAAGATTTAATTTCACAAATTAAAATTAAAAATTAGAATGAATTTATTAAGTTTCAAATGATATTCACCATTTTAAAACAACAAATATGAAAAAGTTTATAAGGTCTTTCATGGTAAGTTTTTTTTTATAAATAGAACCAAATGACAACTGCCAGCATACAATATTATATGAAAGATAAGAAAAACAGGTGGAAATCTATTTAAAATTTATAAAAATTAGAATGTAATAAGGAAAAAAAGGGAAAATATAAAAAAGATATAAGATAGTGTGTGTGTGTGTGTGTGTGTATATATATATATATATATATATATATATATATATATATATATATATACACAACTGAAAAAAACTATATACAACTGAATAAAACAACTGAAAAGTTGCAAATTAAAAGAAAAAAATTGGGTGTTTTTTTGTGAAAGTATTTATTTATGTTTTTATATATTTGATATTTCAGACCACCTCAGTCCTTCCTCAGAAATTAATTGAATAACTGTATTTGGGAGTTTAGCAAGATTGTAGTGTTAAATCCTTAGTATGTCTACAGAAAACGGTAGTCTCATATCTTTGGTTTAATAATTGGTTATTATTTAAGAGTTCAATGATACATATTTTCTCCTGTAAACATAGGAAGCAAGGTTCGCTCTTTGAATTGCAGGTTCTGGCTTGTCTTAGGATTTTCCATTTAACTTTAGGTGTTTTTCCTTCTTCCTTGAGTTTCCAAAAATATTTCGAAAGTGATGTCATATTTGGCTGTATTTGTAAAGTTCAAGTGGTTGTAATACCTATCCTTAAAAGGTCTGCTAGTAGACCCCACATACAGCTTAATATCTCCGGGGTTCTCATTTGATGAGATATAGGCCATATACACTATGGATTTGGTTAAGCATCTGTTTAATAATGGACATTGATCGGGGATTCTACAGTTGCATAGTCTTTTTTCTTGGGGTGTATTAGAACTTGTATTTAGGTTTCGTTTATTATCACTATGTAGTTTCGGTATTCTATTGTTATGTGATTTAATAATTTTATCTAAGTTTCTAGAACAGCTGTAGCTAATTTTTAAGGTATTGCGGTTGAAGATCTGGCTTAATTTACTTTTTTTAGGAAAGTGTTTGTTAATTAGATTTAAGAATTTGTGCCCTAATTTGGCACGGACTAACTTGTTGAAGGGAGGTGTATACCAAATTATTCTCCTTCCTCTATTGTTTTTTTTAGAGTAACTACAGTTTTCTCTATATTCTATTTCGGAAGATCTGTAACCACTGTCGGTAAGGATTTTGTTATAGATAATTTTGTGTTTATCGAATATTTCTTTGCTAGAAGAGTGCTTGTTTATACGGCGTTCAGCAAATGATGGAATATGTTTAATAACTGGCGCTGGGTGATTGGAATTTAAATTTAGAGAAATTCTTTTCAATTGTAGTCATCACTAATTTGGTAGGTAGTATTATTTATCTAATTTTATCAAGGTTATTTGTTTCACTTTTTTGTTTTCTAAGCTTTTCATTTCATATATAAAATAATTAGGATATTATATGAGCTTAAAACTATTTTCAATACATTTTTTTCTCATGTAACAAAATTTCATGAAACTTTTTTTCCATTGTCATTCTCTTTCCCACAGGATTATATATAACAAGAATTTGTATCAATTATATACACTTGAAAAAAGCTGAAGAACTGACAGGCTGAAATAATGTTGCTAAAAACATTACCAAAATATTTAGCAAACCATATATAAATGACAAAAATAGTTAATTTGCATAGAAATAAACAATGAAGCTTACCAGAATGTGCCATACATTCTCATTAGCACCTTCAAATGAGCAGAATCTGAAAGAAAAGTTTAAATTAACAAATTCTAATAAAACCAAAAATGACTTTTGGTAGCTTAGAACAAAATCATTCTTAAATTTTAATAAGCAAAAAAAATTTTACTTTACAATTGTGGCTTATTTGCAAATAATTTTGGCAATTATATATAAGAAGAGTATGCTGAAAAGTTCTTGGCCTAACCAACCTCCCAAAACCCGAACAAATGACCAAACATCAGATATTTTTTGTTGGAAGGACATCTTTATTGAGCTGAGAACTCTTCAGCACCTCCATGTATACGTTTTTGTAAAACATCATAATAGAGTTCAAGTTTCAGACACCTTATAGATTTGTTAAAAGAAAAATGTAAATTCTGTATACAACTACTCAAATTCTCACCCTTAATTCAAAAATTAATTTGAAAACATCCAGATAAATCTTTGCATCCACATATAATAAAAAAAAAAAGGTCACTGAAGCAATTTAATATCTTGACATTTATAAAAATATTGCACAGGGTTTTAAAAGAATTATCCTCACCGTATACTGACTCCAAGCAAGCCTTGCCCTCCCCATTTGTGGCTTGGTGTAATGGTCACTTCACGAACAGATTGACTCTTACTACTATAAACAGTCATTTTCACAGGCTTCTCTACATTGTTCTTGAGTAACTCTTTTAGTGTGTCATTATCCTGGTTCTGAAAATTTAAAATGACCATGTATTAAGTTGAGCAGTAATTGAATATTACATTAAAAACAAAAAACTCATACCAAACACTTCTGAGCATCTTATGCTTAATTCACTTCAAGTTACAAATCAGTCAGGTTTTTGTCAATACATATTCAATGTCCAGATTTTAAAAATATCACTCTCTCTCTTAAGTTATGCTCCAAGCTTTGATTGTCTGACAACTATAGCACACTACTTGCTTTCTCCAAAGTGGTCAATTTCTTTTATCATTACAAATGTTGTAAATGAAAATAGATTCTTGTTCAATTAAATACTATCTTTACCCTTTACTGCACCCTTGACAGTCTATTCTCTTTTAACAGCCATTTAGATACTTATTTAGGTAACAAATGTAAACTGATCTGTAAAATCTATAAATGTTAAAGAGGTAAGTATACGCAGACATTTTCCAAGATATTTACTAATTAAATACAGCATTCTTTCACTCATTCTCAGTTAGATTTCATATAAATGCAGTTCCCAGAGGAGTCTTGATATTGAATCAAAAATGTCTCACAATTTGTCTTCTTGCAGCAACATCACATTAGCCATCAATATCAGAGTTGCTTTTCAGGATAATTGTGAGAACATTTATGGGAGTGGGGGACCTTGTTGGATATAGTGAGTTTATTGTCAAGTGTTTGAATAAAATTAAGAGAAAATATTTCCTTTGCTAAACAATTTACACCATTTCCTCTTTCCATTATAGGTAATCTTTCAATGAATAGTGGCAACCAAGTTTATTTTACCTATTTTTCTGGGACTGTAGCATTTACTAAGATTAATTCTAATCCTTGCACAACAGAAAATTTCCTACAAACAACACTGAAATTTAGAAAACTTTCTTAATTTCTCCTTCACTATTTCATGTATATTATGGTCCTTTGCAGAGTATAGTTTTTTTTTATGAAAAGAAATGCTAACATTTATCATTTAGCAGAAAATTCAATTGAAAGTACAATTAATATCCAAATAAAAAATCATTTCCTTTTCTATAAACACATTTCACTGGAATTTTTATCATAATGACAGGTTATAAAAGATTTTCTTTTTTTATGAATTTATATAAACTCATAAATATCTCAAATATTCTTTCATGGGCATAACAAAAAAAGATATCTATAGAAAACCTTCCAGTACAGTGGAGAATTACCATGTTTGAATGGCACATTGAAAGAAAAAAAAACTTAGTTGTGAAGGTCAATGATTTTGCTGCATGACAATATGAGACAAATATGACACAACAAATAAATATGGAGCTGAGAAGAGGAAATTCTTGCACATCATCTTCAAACTTATCACCTTCAGATAAAATCACTATCATTTGGCTCCATATAACGCTCCTTGATTAATCAGAGATTCCAACAAATTCAAAATCTCAAAGAATTCATCAAATCAAAACTATTCTTTATAAAAAAAAACAATTTATGCTCATAGAAAAATCAAGAAAAATACTTTTATGATGCTATGAAATTATAAGATTTTGTCAAAAAATTCTGTAAACTTTTGCATAAACCCAATATATTACCATTCAAATTTTACTATTTCCTACCTTTTCTTAAATTCTTTACTGAAAAATAGACACAATACAAAAAATAACTTGAAATTAATCTTAACATTTCAGAAAATACACATACTCAGTCCTAGAAACTAATATTGATAATCTGAGAATTAAATATTGATAACATTTACTCTTAACGGTTTGGTTTGGTTTGTTTTATGGCATATCAACCTCAATGGGTCATCTAATGCCGACAACTTTTTTCTTTTATTTTTTTTCCTGGTAATATTTTTGTTTTGTCAAAAATCTATTTCTGTTAATATTTTTTCCTCAAAAATCTATAGCTGGTAATATTATTTTTCCCAAAAAAGTACAGCTGGTAATATTATTTTTCCAAAAACGTATAGTCACCAACACTATTCTTTCAAAAACGTATAGCTGGTAATATTATTTTTTTCAAAAACGTACACCTGGCAACATTATTTTTTCAAAAACGTATTATCAGAAGCCTTGCTGTTGGACATAGTTTATCGTCATACCCAGGACTCTTTACCCTTAATGGAAAATTAAAATGTATAACTCAAATTGTACAGAGGGTCCACTTAGTATCTACTGGAAATGTGTGATGATCTTTAGTTATCCCTGCTGACTTAGAAATATATCTACCTATTATTATGTATCACAGATGAAAATTTCAAACAGGTACTAGGTATTATCTGATTGCATCTTCTTAATCTACATGATTAAAGAAACTTAGCAGTTTTTATTTCGTCAAAATATCTCAAACCGTTTAATTTTGGCAGATTTATTTTTACACATATGCTCGACTTGAATTAGGACAAAATACCATATTTGGACTCTTATATTTTAAAAAGCAATTAAGAACAACAGTTAAAATTATACTAGCTTGTTAGGTACATAACAAAGAAATTAATAATAAAATTACAGATAGTATCACTGCATATTTCTTAAATAAATTCAGTCTGAATATGCAAATTTTATAAATCAAAACTTCTGCACCGATGTGCAAACAACTCATAACCTGAGGTTTGACATTTCATAAAACTGGAAATAAGACCCACATTCATATCAAATATCACATTATGACTATACCGGTAACATGCCTAATTTTTGGGGGAGTGATAGAATGGATATATATTAACCTTTTGTCACAAGGTATTTGAAAGGCCGATTTTAGACTTGCTTGAATTGTGTCATAAAATGAATACTTCTTACACTAGAAACAACAAATTTCATATCTAGCCATTTCTGGGGGTGCTCTTTCCATTTATCATGGTTAAAATGACCTAAAACCAACAGATTAGAATGTATATGGAGCAGATGCTGAACAAGTACAGTCCTGACTCAACATGTACAATTCCTGGACTGTAGAGAGAGAGAAGCTTAACACACACCAAGCAATAAATACCCACTAATGATTACTAATAATCTGTATGAAATAAATATTACTAAGAAATAATAATAAATTAGGAAAATGAATATTAAATCATAAATTTGTATCTAGATAGCAATAAATCGTAACTAAAATCCATTCATTAGATAATTTAAAAAGAAAATTGTTTGAAGGGGTAACTTTAAACAAAATGTTACTTGGTAACTGAAATGCTGATAATTATTGTGAGAATACTGCAAAAACATAAAAGACATTCTAGAATTTTTTGTAGAATGTTTTTTTTATCTCATTCTTTGAATATGAACATTTTTCAATAGTCCTACTTTTTTTTTTTCATAATTTGAACCTGAGCGTAAAGTAAACAAATCGATTTTTATTTCATATTTTTATGACGAAAATGGTTTTTAAATTCCATTTACATTTTACATATCATAGAAAATTAATATTTAAAACAAATTCTTAGCAATTTTCTTGAAGTTTGTCCATAGAAAACATGCTGGTCGATTCTTTTGTGTCCGTGTTGACGCTGTGTATTGAATCTCACGTGGAGTTGAAATGATGGCTGAGCGAGTCGCACATGGTTACACATAAATCGCACACGCGCAAAATGGAGTGATCGTTTCATATTTGATTTTGATTTAGTTTCATAGATTATTAAATGAGCGTTTTAATGATATATTTTATGTGTTTTTATTTTTACAAGAAGCATTTGAATTTTACAATCAAACTTTTCATTTGAATTGTTTACAAACTTCTTATTAAAATTAAAAGATATAAAATATATGAAAATGAAGCTTAGAATGTTAACTTTCAAACTAACGTGTTACCAAAATTGTAATAAAACCTGCGGAGTGCGCATATTACAAAGTTTGAGGAAGTCTAAACTGCCGTCAGTGAAAAAAATGGCCAAAATTTTGCGAAATCACCAAAATGTCTATTTTCAAACTGTAATGTTCATCGCACACTGTAGTACATATAAAATAAATAAGATAGAAACAAAGTTCATGAAATCAGCTTTTATTTCGTATGCATTATGTTTTTATGGAGATATTGAATGAAATAACACGGCGAGTTGAATATATGCATTTTTTAGTGTTTAGTTAAGAATTTCATCGGCTGTAAGCTGAGTGGTGGGATACCTACTATTATCATTTAATTTTTGTTTGTTTTTACATCTGTTATTGATCCCTATCACTGTTGACAATGAGGGCGTAACAGCTTTTTACTGTTGCAGCCTGGGTAGGTAAAACATAGAATAGATTGTCCAAGAGCACATCCACTCACTCTGTCAACCAGCATGGTATGTCAACAAAATATTATTGTCAAACAATAGGACAAAGTTCTGCGAAAAGTGAATTGATGCCTTTTCCAGGAGTTTTAACATAAAAGGAATACAAGTTACCTCAACTAAAATTTGAACTTTGAAATGGAACAATTCCATTTCTTGCACTGTCAACCTATCTGTCATCTTTCATTTTTAATATCTTTTGATAAACACATACTAAAACTTTTTAATGTTGTAGGTCTCTCTTCATCTATATTCTCTGCTATAGAAGTAATCTGTTTTAGTTGATACTCTTCCTCTTAACATTCAGTATTATATGCATAGACTTAATCCCTTAACATCTTTAATTGATACAAATCCTTAATGTAGTAACAGCTCTCAAATTATATTTGAGAAATTTTATAAATTGAAATACATGTCAAATAAATTAAGTACAGTTTATTTTTAAACTCAAATGAAGTAAACAAAAAGAGAAAAACTCACAAGCCGAGTATTGTCAATAGCGACAATAAAGTCAAAAAATGCTTCCAATCCTGCTTTGAAGCCTGGAGAACCATCTTGAACCTGTTCATGACAACAACAAAAATACAAATAAAGTCTGATTAGGTGTGTGAATCTTTTTTTACAACAATAACAATGATGAATACCAAAATTACAATGCTGATGTCCTCTAAAACAGTATCAGAAAAAATAGAACATTTTTTTCTTTTTCTTTTAAACACAGAATATATAATGAACATTTTTTGCATGTTAAGATAAAAAGCTCACAAACTAGTTTTTTTACAATCAATTTCATAGGTAGACTAACAAAAGACATTTTATTAGAAGCCAAAGTCTACATTTAAATGTTTTTATGCTTAATTATTATTCTTCTACTTCATTAAGGGAATAAAAAAAGTGTATGTTTTCACTTCATGGAAAGAGAAAATACATTTTTTTACATGTAACAAGCACAAGCAAATAGATCATGTTTGCCCATATTATCTTTAAAGATATTAAATTACACACATTCTAAATCTAGAAAAAAAAAGGTGCTTTATGCACAAATCACTTTATCTAGAGCAAAATAGAAAATCCATCAACTCTGAAACCTCTTAGGTTTAAACTACTTCATACTTACTAAAAGATTCCATAATTTTCTTATTAATAGTAAATATTTTCTTGCCATTTATTTAATTTATAGTATGAAAAAAATTTCCATATATTATGATTCTTTAGTTTCTATATTTTCTAGCAAAATCCTTTACCTTTTATAGTGACTATTCCAAAATAGAGATCTTTTTACTGGTTTGCTATATTTGATTTTATGGTTCCTTTCTTGTTTTCAAATACAGCTACTTTCACTTTTCTGCCACAGTTGCCTGAAATGTTTCATATACAATTTCCTTGCTCACAAGAAAGAAGCCCAAGTTTTATGAATAGGGAAATACCCAGAAAAGCAAATTTGCTTTATTTTTCATATTAAACTCCATGAAAGGATTGATGATCTAATATTATTTGTACATCTTCTTGGTGTGGCCAAAGTGTAATTGAACCATCAAGGCTTCTAAGTTCGATCGTTTGATCAAGCAATGCTGTTCTTATAATTATTTCTTTGAAATGCTTCACACACATATTTGCTATTACAGCCAACAGATGTCATCTAATAGTTATTGTATATTTTCATGAGTATATATTAGATTGTTCAGAAAATAATGCAAGTTTTGTCATTTTATATTTTAACCTACTTTTTAAATGTAAAAAAGCATGCAGAGAAAAAATGATGTTTTAAAGAGTATTTTATGTATTTTGCATATATATTTTTCAGACCTCTTAACTGAGATATCAAAAACAGAATTTTGTCAAATTTACTTTTATGAATAGAATCTTGGCCATAGTGCAGTTCAGACTGCTCAAACATTAATAAAGTTTCTGAAATTTTGTTGTAGTGAAGATGGCATTGAAGATAAGAAAGACTGTGAAGATGAGAAATTGAAAACATTAGTGGATACAAATCCTTGCACTACTGTGTGAGAACTTGCAAGAGAGCTAGGTGCAAGTACCGGATCAATTTCTAAACATTTAAACAAAATTGGAAAGTCTAAAATGTTGAACAAATGGATAGCACATGAATTGAATGAAACCAAAATAATAGTCCTTATGAAGTCTGTTCAGTTCTTTTGCACAACAAACATTACTTATTTCTCAATCACATTGTGACATGATAAATGGATCGCATGACAAATGACCGCATGTTACACAAGGAATGCTACAGAACTTGAATAAATTGGGCTCCAATACTCTGCCTCATCCACTTTACTCACCTGAGCTCTCACCAACTGATTACCACCTTTTCAAACAGTTGGATAACTTCTTACAATGAAAAGTTTTCAACAATTCAATTACTGTCCAAAATGCTTTCAAAGATTTTGTGGCCTCCCAAACTTCTATGCAAATGGAATGACAACACTTGTATCTTGTTGGCAAATCTAATGGCTCTGATTTTGATTAATAAAAATTCTTCTGAAGTAAGATCTGTCATTTTAAAAATAATGGTTACAAATCTGCATTATTTTCTGAACAACTGAATTCAGTTAGAAGTCTATAATCTTTAAATAGAATATTAATATTGTCAGTGTGCCTTTCAGTTTTGAACCATTAACAGGGCCTTGTTTAGAGAGAAACCTTGGTAGATAAATTTACAAGCCAATTTGTTATGTCTACAGAGCAACTTAAGCTGGTGATTTAAGGTTATCTCCATATGGGAGAGGATAAAAAAGAAAAACATCACTAAACTTATCACAAGGGGGCAGAGGAAGATTCAGGAAAAAATAGATTCATGTAAGTATTTGTGTTTCATTGGTGATTTCTTCAATCTACTCCTCATGAGAGGAAGGATGCAGGTAATCACTGCTTACAGATTCAGATAGGTATAGGAAAAGGAAATTTACTTCATTTTAAGCATCTGATGATTGATTCTATCACAGACAAGTTATATCACATGCTTGATTTTTTTAGTTATGCATATATTTGTAATGATTTTAAGAAAAAAGCTCACAATTAATAGTTTCAGTGGCTAGATCCTCAGTATTCTAGTTGTGAAACTTAGGTTCAAATCTCACCATGGTCAATTTATCAAAGATGTAACGATAATATCAGTCTGAGGAGATATACATGAGAAGGAGGGGAGATAAATATACTGAATTGTGATATAAACATCTAATTCTGTCATGGACTTCTCCCCTACTTAAAGAGTTGAGACTAAATATTGATCCTCTCCAATAGAAAGAGAACGGTTGTATTATTAAAGTAGATCCTAGTATGGAATCACTTTGATCAATCAGAACTTGATGTGTGTGTGTGTGTGTGGTGGGAGGATTCTAATCAGTCAATTTTCACTGTAATCACTCCAGTATCCCATCTATGAATATAAAAAAGGTTCCTAAGTACCTGAAACATTATTTTCTTTACTAGAATTCTTTCATAATCCCTTTCATGAATTCCATGTGGGTTGTTAAATCAACCCACCTAAACACACACACACACACACATCATTCTATTCTCAATGCATTTATAATTATCAGTAACAAACTTATTTTTAATGTCATCTTTTCAGCAACTACATAACAATTAATAAAGTACTTTCACTCTGGTAACCCAAACTTCAACAGAGTTACATCCACTTAATCTATTGACTTATAAAAAATAATCTATTAAAACAAGTTTCTGCATGAAATTTAATTTCTCATTAAGACCCTCTCACAAAGAGAGAAGTTGAATTCATGTCAAAAGCTTGACAAAGAATCTACCAACTAACCCACCTACCATATTTCTTAGTGCCAAATACACTATAACCCCTACCTCTATAAGTCTAGCGGACAACTGTTTTTTTTTCTGCTTTCAAAATCCTGAAAGTTAAAATAGGGCTTCGATCTTGAAAGGTCCTCCATGCCAAGAAATAGATGTACCTTTCAGTAGAGTAGCCTTCCTTCAATTTTAACTTGTTTTAATTACTGGCAAATTTTTAACTCTTTGGCACAGAAATATTCATAAAGATGGGGGACATAATCTGTCAAAATTTCATGTCAAGCTAACAAAAACTTAATATAATAAATTAAGTATATTCTAATCTCTAAAAATAAAAACAGTGTTAAATATAAACAAAATTGAATTTGCAAAATTTGAATTAACATAATTCATTTTTTTTTTAATTGGTTCCCCAACCTTTATTCTAAGTTTAAATTTTATTAACATTAACATTAAATTTTAGTGTCTAAATAAAAAACATTTTTAATACATTAATATATTTAAAAAAGAATGATTATGTTGAGAATTAAAATTTGCATAGATTTTTCAATAAGTTTAGAAATATTATAAATAAATAATACATAATAAAAATCTAGATTTCTTAATATTGTGGGCAAAAACTTGATGACAACTGTTTTCAATTTGGCTTTTGTTGCATAGGGAATATATTTGTACATCTCACTATATTTCTTATTAAAAAACAAAAACCAAACAAATAATGTTAATTCCCTGCTCAATTTTATTTTAATAGAGATGTTTGAACCTATAAAACTTAATAGATAATATCACACTATCAGTTCTCTAACTCTACCCTAACACATGCATTTGAAGCTAATCCCATACTTAACCAATTACTCCGATTTTATTTAGTACTTGCTATGAGGCTCCATTTTATTATTATTATTGTGCTTAATAATAGTATTAATAGTATTCAGACTTCCTACCACTGTGTATTTATTATTATTTTGTTTTAATAGTATTGTGATGTTATTATCCCTTCCTGTTCTTGTTGCAATTGTACTTAAGTTATACTTTTTAATTGTTGATTAATTTTAAAAAATATTTGTCCAGATAGAAGCATTTATTTTATCTATTTTATTTTTCCTATTCTTTATCCCTATTTTCTTAAACGCAACATCTCGGCTCGTTTTGTTTTTTTCTCTCTCTTAATAGGAGCAGATAGGTTCACATATCGTCCGGCTCACATTCCTCCGTGGTCTTTTGAAGAAGACTAGGTTCATTTATCCCATGCTCCCTGTTTAGGATTGGGTTTCCAGTTCCTTCTAAATTCTTTTCATTCTCTTCGACTCCCAGTAGCCCCTTGCATTTTAGTGACATTGTCTTACTTGAAGTGAATTAATTAAGAGGAAAAAACGGCTTTGATTCACATTGTTTTAAATGTTAAAATAAACTAAATTTAAGCAATCATAAGGAAAATTACGAGGTTGACAATTGATATATTAGAAGCACAAGAAATGCTTATTTCTTGTGGTTTACCAACAAATGGACCTCAAAGAAAAACTGACGATGTGAGGTTCAGCTGAATCATTTTTTTTGTGAAAAAGAAAGAAAAAACGGGATCATAGGTCAATTTTTAAACCGTCGGTATCGCGTTTCTGTGGAAGTAGCTACAAAAAAGTTAAAACTTAAATTAGTTCATTTTTTCAACGATCCAACTTATTATTCATTAGAAATTGATTTCATTCACTTGAGAAACTAAAGTTTTCTTTTCATTGCCAATTCTTTCCTTATCCGCATTTCAAGATTTTTTTCTATTCATCCATTATTGAACACTTTTTACGTGTTCAAGAATCCGTTTTTCCTAGTTTTATTTGTAGTAAAATTTGGTGAAAGATTTTTACAGATTGTTGTTCTTCATGCATCCTTTATTTTTTAATACTTCTTCCAATTGATTGAAGTTGACGCTTTAAGAAAATTCAACAGGGAACAAGTCGAAAATATTGATTTTTATTTAAAAACAAAAATATTTTCAATTAATGCGAAACACATTAACTTTTTTGCGAAACTCGTTTTAAAACGTCTTTATTCGCTAGTTAAAAAAAAAATTATTAGAGACAGTACATTTTAAGATCAATTGTAACGTTTTTTGTAAAATAGGAGTTTCGTTTTTGGCTGGTTTCTATGTCCATACCTGAATTCAATTCGTAATAACTTCCACACCAAAAAGAAAATGAGTAGGCTGGAGCGCTCTTTGCGCTGAGCTAGACATGAGCCCCTAAGGGAGAGAACAAAATAAACAAATAAAAGTGAAAAATAGACTACGATGAATTATATTCGTAAGGAATATCCGACAGAAATTGTTAAAAAAAAAAATTTTTTTTAAAATGACAGATTATTTGTGTGGCCTATCAGAGCAACACTACTACAGCAAATGTTAGCGTCGTCGCCCTTTTGAGAATTTCTGTACCGGAAGAAGCAACGTGTTTCGTCTTACGTGTCAATGACTGTCTTTCTTGGTAACTTTGGTTAAGTCTTTAAAAAGTCTGATTAACAGTAACACTAACAGACTTTGGGGATGAAACAATTTAATAAATTTACGGAGTAGCTTTATGGAGTTCTTTTTTAGCAAAGAATCAGTAGAATACTAAATCACACATGACCAATTTTGCAAAAGATCCAATTCTTAAAATTGAATAGACACACAATTCTTTCAAAAAAATCAACAAACAAAAAAAAGTTACAAAACCTTTCAATCACTTCTTTTTTTAAACGAAAAAAAAAAAAAATCAAGAAAAATAATACTTTACGCAAGACCTGGTAATAAAGAAAGATTAATGATACAATAAAAAAAAAAAACAACAAAGAGGGAATTAGATTTTCTCGATTTTTTTTAATTTTTTTTTATCTTAAAAAAGTTTCGATTTACTTTTTTATTCTTTTTAAAGAAAGCAAACTAAAATTTAAAACTGACAAATAATATTTCAAGCCTTTTTAAGAAAAAAAATTCTTGTAACTCAAGATTCAAGAATGAATAGAAATTGGTTGAAAATAATTTGGATTTTATCTAGCAGAGTTAAAGTCCAAGTTCTAATTCTCGATACAGGACAGGTTTACTATTTAATTTTGAGATTTCATAGAGACGTATAAAATGAAATCTCCAAAAACTTTGCACAAGTCTGCGATAAGTAGTAACTTTAGTTTGAATTGAAATAAATAAAAATAAAAAAGTATACTTTTTTTTTTTTTTTTTAAGACCGGAGATTTATTTCTTATGAAAAAAAAAAACAACTTAATTTTTAAATTTGGGGGTTGGAGGTGGATGGGGCAAATGTGCAATTAAAACACACCTGATTGGAGTTTAAATTATCAAGCGGTAAAAATTCATTAGAGATTTTAAATACTTTAGAGTTTAGCTTTATTCAGGATAAAAGAAATGACAAAGGTACTCGATAAACAAACACGAATTAAAAATATTGTTAATTAAGAAAATGAACATCTTTCAATTTTGAAACTGACAAATCGGAGATGGGGGACATCAAACAAAACTGATCAGGAAGTGATCACAACAGATAAACTATGACCGAGAAATGTTACCTACAGCAATTTAGCAGTTAAATAACTAAATACAGTACACTAAATTGACGGTTAACTCAACATGTTCATGTATTTTTGACAATTTTGCCATTCCGAAACTAATTTCACTTTAAAAGAATAAGATTAATTTAATTTTGATGAGAGAGAGAGATCATGCTGGGAAATTGGCGTTTCTTAACAGCTTGTAAATGTAAAATAATAAATTAATGAGGTTTAAATCGAGAAAGATCAATATTACACGACGAAAGTAACCATTCCTACCAACAAAAAAAAATCACACTTTATTCAAAATATTTATTTGGATTTTAAAAAATTAGTAAAGTAAAGTTAAAGTAAAAAAACAGCAAATGAATAAATAACAGCTGACACCTACAATAACCACATTTAACTGACATTTTCCCTGGTCTCTCTTCTGAGTGAATTTTTCAGTATTCATTATATTTTTTAAATTTCTACTAAAATAAATTAAAAATTGCACAAACCTCAAGATTAACCTTTTTATGAGATTATGAACAAAATCCTAGCATTAACAACAAAAAAGCGATTGTTTTCATAGAAAAAAGCTAGTGAACTGAAATGTTTTGACTTTTAAACTTGCCTTTTTTTTTTCCGAAATCCTTTTTTTTTCTTTTTCATTCTCCACCCGCAAACATTGGAAAAGATGTGACATTAGAGATTAATATCAAAATTCATATAGCAACAAATGTACATTTTTTTGTTGAATCATAAAAAAAATTAAATTAAAAATGATTATCAGTAGAATTAAAGTGGATTAATTAAACATCGTAAAATAGTTTTCTAATAAATAGAAAATATTTTAAATCTCAACATTACTAAAACATCCCCCCTTTTTTAAGACGAAAAATAAATTAAATATTTTGGTAAAACTTTACTTTATCATTTCATGATTTGATTTTTATTGTTCATGTTTGTTAAGCCGTGTCAGGAAGAAGAAAAATAAAATATTCACGCCTAAATTTCAAATTGTGATTGTGCAGACGAGAGAGACATTTGAGAAATCTTTGAGCTTTGTAAAAATAAAAATAGGATCACATTAGATAACTTTATTAACTATGTAAAAAATATTTTTTACAATCCGAAGATTCACACTTTTCGCTTGCTTGGACTCCCCAAACTTTCAGATAGAACATGATTTTGAAATTAAGGCTCGGCTATAAGGATGAAAACAATCCAATGACAGAAAATTTAAAAGAGGCTAGAAATGATCAGACAGATCCTATTCCTAACCCACTAAATTTGATCTCTATTTAAAAATAAACAAATAAATAAATAAAAGCCTGAATTTTTATTTCAGTTGACACCGGTCCCCCAGAAAGTACGTCATCATCCAACAAAAATAGAAAAACTCTAAAATCAAAAGTAGAGGATAGTTGACATAAAATCCTACCCTCAAAACGTGGTATCCTTCGGTTCCTCCGCCAGGCACCTCTGTACTGTAGGAGCCCCCCATGGTTAGCCTATGGTTAGCACTAGAAAAAGGTTCAAATGCGATTCACACAACACGACTGTCGACCAAAGCCAACCAATATGGCCACCAACGTGGCAGGAAGTGAAACTCTAGGAAAAACGCATTTCCGGATCCGTAATACTTGCTTGGTTGGTAGAGTGACCCAGTCGTGTAATAAAAATACTGCTGTCTGTAGTTTATTCATATTTAATTTACTTTTGTATGAGTAGATGCCGGCTGTCAAATTGGCTTTTCCAGACAATTACAGTGGGCCCGATCCTCACTGGATACCACACAATAGCCTTGTGCAAGACGAAGATTATCACAGTATTTGAGTGAAAAGTATTTAAAATAAAAATCTATTTGTAGCCTCTGTCTGTCTGTTATCGAACACCTTCTAAGGTTTTGAAGACTATGATAAGGTTTTGATCGGGGGGGGGCACAAACCCCACTGAATTTTTTTTTCCCTTTCATTTAAATTAAATTTGAACAAGAGAATGACTCCTAGGGTACTTGGATAAGTATATTTCATTTTGATCAAAGGGAGGCACAAACCCCCTACTGATTTTTTCACCCTTTGATTTAAATTAAATTTAAATTTGAACAAGGGAATGACTCCTATCCAAAATATAGAAGGAGAAAGCCAGAAGATGGAGGTCACATCAGCAAGATCAAATTGAGACAATATGGACATCAAGTTGAGCAAGAAATCACTAATTAGCATAGTGCCTTACAAGATTTGTTGCAACAATTCAACTATCATATCAATATAGAAATCTGCTTATCAATTCATTCAATCAAATATTGCATCAAAGGTGTCAGATCAAACTGTTTTTTCACAAACCCCCTACTGAAAATTTGTTCCCCTTTGATTTAAATTAAATTTAAATTTGAACAAGGGAATGACTCCTATCCAAAATATAGAACGATAAAGCCAGAAGATGGAAGTCACATCGGTAAGATCATTGAGTAATATTGGAATGCATCATTTTTCTCCACAAATTATAACAATGATTTAAAATCAATCATCATTTTATTACAAAAAAATGTGTGACACACAGCAAGACACAGGTAATTCGGCTAGTGTTTATATATGCATATTAATCTTTCATAATAATTATTTTTCTGATAATTGGATATTTTCATTCATATAAATTTATATTTTTTTAAAGAATTAGAATAGTTCAACTAATTATAGGGCTGCAGTTTTTATCCATTTTTAATATAAAAATACCATTTTCATATTGTGTTTTAGTCTGTTAAATGGATTTATATGCACATATACATGCATGCACATACACACACACACACACACACACACATACATACTACATACACAAGGCTTAGCAAGTAATTTTTTTAAATAAAATTTTTATAGACCTTACATAAAGTTTATATGACTTAAATATAAAAGTCTCTGTTCATTTTGCATATATGATATTTTTGCTCTGTCTAAGATAGACATGAAGTATTTGTCTTTTTCTGTTGAAATATATAATTTTGAGAAAATATACACAAACATAAAGAGTTGGCAAATATTTTATTTCTCCTGTCTTCAATCAATTTGAAGTGTTAACATCTGCTGATAAAGCTGAATGTTTTACCAGTAAATTCTCCTTAAACTCTACTTTTGACTCATCTGAAGTATCCTTTCCTAACTTCGCCTTTAGAACTGAGTCTCTGTTAAGTGATATGCATATAACCCCTTCTATGGTTTCTGCTATCATCTCTAATCAGGATCCCCACAAAACCTGATGGTACCTCTAATAATCCTTAAGAAGAGTGCTTCTGAACTGGATCAGCTCTAGATAAGAATGTGGAATCTCAGGCTGTAGTTTTGAAAGCTTTTGAGAAATCCAAAGCTACAGGGTTTGGCTTACAGGTCTTCTTCACAAATTGAAAAGTTACAGTGTCTCCAGTCAAATTTTTTAACTAATCCAGTCTTTCTTATCACATCATGAAATGAAAGTTATCCTAATGGCCACTTTCCAGATCCTTTTTTGCAGGTGTCCCCCCCCAGGGCTCCATCCTTGGTCCTACTTTGTTTTTAATTTTCATTAATGACAACTTGGTATGTCTCAACGGTAAGAGTCTGATCAGCTCAATAAGACCACATTGGCTGCTGATGACAGTCTGTTGTTAACTGGGGCAAAGGAGGGTTTGTTAATTTTACCACCTCCAAAACTAAACTGCTCTCTATTAATCATCTGAAAGACCCCTTTCTGTTTTCCATCAGCATGACCGATGCTAACCTCCAGGAGAATGACTTGTTGTGCCTTCCCGGTGTTGCATTCTGTGTCATCTAGGGATCCCTACGCTACTCATAAAACTTTATCAATGAAAAAGGGTCATTTAATTTTAGTATTCATTTTATTAAGAGTGGCAGCTTCGATTCTAAGAAGCAGTAAGTGGACTGACATCACAGGAATGCATGTCACATGTTGGCTCAACATCCCTGTTGAGACCCTCCATTCGGTTCGCACCATTTTGGACATATTCAAAAACCAAACAAAGGCAATCCATCACTGTCAGAGTGCCCCACCCACAAGGCACTTTGGCCCTGGCCTTTGCATTCTGTAATATTACCTCCCCTTTTTCTTTTTCAAAATCCATAGTATTATGTGTTTTAAATCATTACCAAGTGTGACTTGTAGCTTATTCGACCATCTCTCACTAGGCCTCCAGAATCAGCGCCATATACAATAGTTAAAAGAAATATAACAAAACAAAACATACATTCAGACATATAGTTTAACAGCAAATAAACTTTTATAGAAATGTATAACAATATAAAACAGGACAATTATCCTTCCACCAATGCTTGCATAAATGCATAAGATGTAAACACCCCCTCCACCTTAATGTCAATGTGAGTTGGGCCATTTTGTGTAACTTATTCTAGTGGCATGTCATTCTTTATGACACCTGTTGCAGGAACACAAAATGCAATTGTTCAAAGCCGCACATGTGGCTCTTACATTTTGGTATTTGTTTTATTAAGAGTGGCAGCTTGGATTCTAAGAGGAAATAGGAGGTCTGACATCACAGGAATGCATGTTGCATGTTGGCTCAGCATCCCTCCATAAGTGATATTAGCCAGTCACAAACCTGGGTTTAGAAGGCATATCGATGCTTCAGAATTCTTGAGACCCTCTGTTCAATTCACACTGTTTTGGACTTATAATCAAAACTCAAACAAAAGCCATTCATTACTTTCATAATGCACTACCCATGAGGCACTCCAGTCAGTTGCTGACCATTCTGGCTTTGGCCTTCGCATTCTGTAACATTGGGCCAACATTCTTGGCTGACTTGAAATGGAAAGACTATATTGAATCCATTGCTAGTCAGCAGCTAAGAAGGTGGTTCGGCGTGTCCTGCTAGGAATTTTTTCTCTCTCTTACATGTCTATAAGTCTAACTTTCATCCATGCTTAGAATATTGCTGCCACATGGTCTGGTGCTACTGCTGTATATCCTTGATGAAAACCCATGAAGAATCAGCTGTATTATTGTCTGGCCTGGTGCCTCAGCTTCAGTCACTTTCCCACCACTGTAAAGTTGCTTCCCTATGCCTTTTATACATACTCTCATTATAATTGTTCCTATGATCTCTTCACTATGGTACATAGACGTTATAAATTTAAGCACAGTACTAGACTGGCAACAAGTTCTTATTGATTTACAGTTGAGTTAGCTAGATGTAACTATAAGTTTTATGCTAACAGTTTCTTTTCTTACACTTCTTGCTTGTGGAACTCCCTTTCCAGTCAACTTTGATCTTCAAAAATTTAAATGCAATGTCAATTGTTATCTACTGTCCTTCTGACTAGTCTTCTTTTGTTCTTGCTTCTTTTTTGCTTCTAATTCTTACACACACAGTAACCCTTTGTGTCTTAGTGGCTTTACTGCCTTGCTTGGAGTAAACTCAGATAAAAAAATAAAATAAAAATAACTAATGATGAATGAAATGTTGTCAATGATATTCAAAGCATATTCATTTCTAGGAAAATGCAAAGAAAATAAATAGAAATGAATGTACACAAGATAAAAATGACTTATTCAGAGTCAAAATCATCAATTTTAGATTTAAAATGTATTTAGTTCACAAATGCTTTAGTAGAATCATAAATCCAATAAACATCCAGGGCTTACAGCCACATCATGTTGAAACACTGGTTGCCATACAATCACCAAAGTTAAGCAAAGTCGAGTCTGGTAAGTACCTAGATGGGTAATTGCTTAGGAATAGCAGGTGCTGTAAGCTTGGATGTGCAGGTGGTGTAGTGATGACTCAAAATTGTTAACTGGAGAACTAGTTCCAATTCTCATGGCATGATATAATATAGGAATATAGCCTGTGCACCCAAGTAAAGATGAGTCACAGGAGGTCCACAAGCATTTAAAAATAAAAGACGTGAATCTGACAGGTCAAGAAGAGGACATCAAAATGACAAACTTAAATTAATACAAGATTTATTTACATAATATACAAAAGTAGTGTTTCAGTTAAACAAATTGAAAAGAAACATGAACAAACAATGAATCAAGTAAATGGAGGAATGCTAACTGGATAGCAGATGAAAGATAATATAACTGTGACTAAATGTTATAAGTAGAGTCCAGGTTAGCTAGGGTGGTCGGAAAAGCCAAAGTTCGAAAGTTCAGTTTAAATGTCCAGTGAAAGCGTTGAGTAGTTGCTGGTTAAGTCCAACAATGAACTTTCTGTAGTATTTAACCCAAGTGTATGGAATAGGCTGTTTGAAGTCTGGATGATACGCATGCAGCAACTTCCTAAACCAAGTGAGTTAGGTTGACAAGAAATGATAAGTAAAGTACCAGAGGTGCATTTGTAATGAGCAGTTGAAAATAGGTTGAAAAAGCTGTACTGTCCAGTGCAGGTGTTGTAATGACCCAAATGAGTTAGGTTGAAATTGAAACACCACAAAATGGGCTCTCTATGTGTAGCCAGAAGTAAATAGTTGATAGTGGCCATTAAATGTGCAAGTTCAAAAAAGCCAATGGGAAGGGACTGATGCAGGTCCAGAAATGCCAGAAGTATTAGGGTCTTTTGGCCATTGCATGTGCTGGAACAAAAGCCAGAATAGAAAGCAGATGTGGCCAGTGTATGCACAGGTCAGAAATGGCAGTAGTAAAGTAAGAATGTCAAGATAAGGGGCTGTGGTAGCCAAAAGTAATAAAGGCCAGAAATTCTGGAAGTAAGAGTAGACAGGAAAGTTTCCAACTAGCATCCAGGTGGCAGACAAAAAAGAAATAGGCTGTAACTTAATACAGAACCCATCCAAACACCCTGACCACAGGGGTCTGCACTCCTCCTCCTCTCTCCTTCCATGATCGGTGAAAAGTCAGCAAATTATATGACAAGGTGTGTAGAAACATCATCAAGCTTGATACATTATTAATATCTAAAAAATTAAATTTTGAGTTGCTATAATGAATAAAAAATGTCATGGAATATTCAAGAGGAGTATTCAGATTGTATTAATAATAATCAAACAATTAAGAAAAATGTGGTTGATTATAAAATCTAAATAAGCCTGCCATGTTGCATAGAAGAAAGTGGAGTGATTCAACAAAGAAAAGGCAAAGATCCCAAAGTAATAACTTGTCCACCATGAACATGAACAGGAGTAGCAGGGGCACTATGATATACCTTACACCAGACTTTGCAATCAACACTGCTCATGGACTTTGCACCTTTTTTCTTTGCCATCAGGAAATATCATGCATTGTATCCTTCAACCATTCAAATTCCAAAAAGGTTGACACAAGGGTAGATTCCAGCACATTTCAAAAATTTCATTATTCAATAATTTCCTTCACCCATACACACATCCTTAGAATGAATCAGAATGAGATCTAGGAAAACTGTTATACCACTTTAATCAAGATCTCTTTCTGATTCACAAAGACATTTCACAAGATATGACAGCCAGATGTGAGTGCTAAGAAAATAAAACCTAAAATAAAAACCTTGTCTTCTGTGCAGGGGCTCCAAGCAACATAATACCCATAAAAATCTAAAATTCAATAACTAATCATGAACGATGCTGCGAAAAAAAAGGATGAGTCTGGGAGTCAGCACCTGTTCAACCACAGATATAAAAATGCACACCTTATCAATAACAGGCAGTTTGACTCAACACCTCAACCTCGTAACAAGACCACTGGCCCATCCACACACCTTACTGGTATTGATTTCAACCTTAAAGATAGAGAAATCCCTTGAGCTACCACTAATCCACTCTAGACCATTCTCCTGACACCAAATGTCACCTCAGTATTGGGAAAGAGTATTATGGACAGACAGAATCAAAATTGAGTTGTTTGGATGTAATTCTAGAAATCATGTATGGAGAAAAGATGTTGATGCCTTCAAACAAAAGAACACAGTTCCAGCAGTGAAATTTGGTGGTGGCACAATCATGGTTTGGGGATATTTTTCTGCAAAAGTTTCTGGCAACATATCAGTAATAGATGGTAGAATGAATGGAAGTAAAATTCTTGTTTTTGGTTGAAAATCTTGAACTTCCTCCTAATTGGATCTTCCAACAAGATAATGATCCTAAACACACTGCAAAATCTACGAAGAAATGGCTTGCTGAAAATAATGTAAATATCCTGAAATGGCCAAGTCAGTCCCCAGATTTAAACCCAATTTAGAATCTGTGGCGTTATTTGAAAATTCAAATCCAATCAAGAACTCCAACAAACATCCTGGATCTGAATACCATATGTGAAGAAAAATGGAACAAAATACCAACTAAAATTTGGAAATCATTAATTGAGAACTAAAAGGATGGGTTGGTTGCTGTAGAAGTGAATAATGGCTATTCTACAAAGTATTAAATGAAGATTATGTATTCTTTTTTGTATTGTACAAATAATTTTTTCACCCATTACAATGGATAAATAGGATTTATTTCTATGAAATTAATTTTTTTTTTGCTTTCTATGCATATTTAGTTATTATGCATATGTGTACAGATAATTATATGAAAAGTATGTTTATTCATTAGTTAAAAATACAATAAATGAAAAATTTGTATGTGTACAAATATTTGTTTCCCACCACTGTGTATATATATATATATATATATATATATGCATGTATGTATGTATGTATGTAATTATATTTATCATTTGTGCACAGTACTGTTGCATGTATAATTTGACCACATATATAATGTATAAAAAGCATGAATTTATTTTCATGTACAGTTCAAGTTCCACTTATTGGAAGACCATTTTACAAATAGTGTAAGCTTGAATTTGAATGTCTTTGACTATTTAAAAGAAAATAAGATGAGAAATTCTGCCAAAACATATCTACTTGACAAATATGAGAAATAAATTAACATTAGTAAATCATTGAGTAAATGGAGTTAATTATGAGTGCAGCCATTTTAGAATGCAACCATTTCATATAGCAGTTATTTTGCTGATATAATTAAACAAAATTACTACTTATTACACTTATGCATAATGTAAATCCCTATTTTAACTTTTGATTCTGATATAAAATTATATGGATATATTAAAATACATAAAATAGGTATTACTTTCCATCTATTCCAAACTTTAACCCTCAACTATTTATTGCTTCTTTGACAACACATACAAAACAATTTGTATTTATAAAAATGCTATGTTCACATAAAACATTCTCTAAATATGTTTATTTATTTGTGTAAAAACTATAAAACAGCTTTCATGTTTCTTGTAAAATATATTATAACAACATCTTTTAGGTAACTTTTGACCGTATTATTAATTGTTTTCATGTTGTTGAATACAAATATAAAATAATTATATTCCCCAGTTCTCCATTTAAGAATTAAATAATTTTTAAGGTTCTCTGTGAATAAATTTAATGAGAGAGTGATCCAGTTGCCACATGTAAATATAATTTTCACAAATGCCATTTGCTACCTGGATTAATATACACAATTTTAACATTTTGCTTACATGATGATAAATTTGTCATTTTTATTTTTCCATAACTCTACACTCAGGGGAATTGGATTGTATGAGTACATCTGTTACATTTTAGTTGGATTGGGTTGATGCCTGTTAACCACAATATACTGCCATTCCGAACCAATAAATATGTCCGGGGCTTTTACAGAAGAAAAATGACAGCCAAGTCTTTCTGTCTTACTTTCATGCAGTAACTAAATAATTGAAATTAGATTATCCAGATTTGTGGAAATTTCAATGTGTCTTTGCAAATGTTCCTTTGCAAGTTAGAAATAAAACACATTCTATGAACATTGATAATTAAAAGAAATATTGTATTATTTACAATGTCTAAATACTGGTATATTGTTTATATAGTTATATAGGATTTATGTAAAAACTATTATTCTTAATTAACTTAGAAACATACCTCAAAGTTCTTTCATTTTTTCAGCTTTTAAAATAATTTTATTAAACTTATGCTCCTTCAAAAAGAAAAGTTCATAAGAATAAATGTCATATTTATATTTTATCAACTTTTAAAAAGACTAAAAAAATTAAATACTAAAAACTTACTGAAATAAAAATACTTAATAGTAATTCCACAGTTTCTTATCTATTTGCAATTTACAAAATGGTTCATATAATCTCCAGATATACTGCAGATTTTTCAGCATTTTTATTGCCTTAGCAAAGTCCATTGACTAAATATTATGAGTTTTCATATTTGTTGGGCAACAATAATTTATTACTATTGGGTCAGAACAAAAGTTTCTTTAACCATGTCATTAACCAGCAAATAAAATTAGATCTAAAACTTTTATAAAAATTGAATTCCAAAGAAAATATGTATATATTTGTGCATAAATTTATTCAGCCACATATGTACCATTTTGTTTCACTATCTTTCTCCATCTTTGAGGTAGTTTCATGTTTCCATCCTCTCTGAATTTCATTTTATTCTGGTGGAAATGCTTCCAGATACCTATATTACTAAAGGGACTTCCATCCCTTTATAGCAATTGCAAAAGATTTTGTCACTGTTATAACTCCAAAAGAAAAAAAGAATTGAGCATTTACCTAGTTCTATTTAATCATAAAAAGTTCTGAAGAAATGGACACAATACTACAAGAAGATCATAGAGAAAAATAGTGTAATGAGAATGGGAACAAAATGGTGAAACTTGAAGTTAAGAAACAAAAGAATAAACAGTAAACAAGAATACAGAACTGTGAATGGCCAAAGCAAAAATGAAGAATGTCAAAAAAAATATTGACCACTCTTCTAAATAGAACATTCTTTTCTGTTTTTCAGTTGTAATGTAAATGGTATGTTGGTTCATTGTGAGATGACAACACATTAAAATTCACAATTTTAACACCAAAGACCACTTTACTTGAATTGGTACTTTATGTCAACAAAGAAAATATTACACAATTTAAAAGAATGTCACAAAATTTTAGACAATTCTAACACAACAGATATAATTAAACCCTAAGATGTTTGAAAATTACCAAAAGAAACTTTTTGTGTAACTTGTATACAGAAGGCAAAATGACAATACAAATGTAGAAAGGCAAGTAATTATGTGAATTCAATTTTGGAACATGAACATTGATCCAGTAGAACAAATACAATTTCTGGTTTACAATTAATTTTTTGAATGGCTATTCAGGTTTGATTTTTAAAAAATAAAATGTTTATTGATCAAATCAGATTATCAAAAATATTGTAGGCATATATTGTCATAATTATTGTATATATTTGAAAATGTTTAAAACATCCATGCTTGAAGTACGCAATAGAACAAAACTTCCTTATTTAAAAGGTGTTCATTCAAATTTACTTGAGAATGAAAAGGTTTTATTTATTCCCCCTTTGTGCATAAAAAAAAGTTGAAATGCTCTTCCCAACCTGCAAGAAAAGTTTTTGGAAAAGAGACTAATGCAGCAACTGAAGCAACATCACTGATGAAGTGGATTTTTATTTGGAACTTTTTACTTAAAATTAACATTAGGTATGATGTTCTATTTCCATTGAACAAAGTTAGTCAATTGTTTCAGTCTTTCAATGTTGCAACTGCCATTAGGATTGCTGAGTTTTACGCAACTTGCAGCTTTCTTCAAGACTCGAAAATAGCTATACCTATACTATGTCAACAGTGTGTGAAATTGTAGAAGAAAATTGTAAAAGTTTGAATTACAAGCAGATTGCAAAAAACGTTTATTTGATTACTAGTCTTGTGATAAATTTCTAAGATCTGAAGAAAAAATTGGGGGGAGGGGACTTCTTTATCTCACTTGCTAACTAGGCTTTGTCTTCAATTAATAACCAGTCTTCATAGCTATCCCAGTGAAATGAAATTTATGGATGCATTCAAAATTCAGCAAACTAAAATTTAAATTATCTGCAATCTACAATGATAGATAACAGATTATACTGGTTAGCAATGATTTCTAATGAAAATGAAAAACTTGATCCTTTAACTGTGACAAAACAGTGAATAAATTGGCACTTGTTAAGGCTAGAAAAAACTGATGTAAAATTCTTTTCTATTTTTCAGCCATAATGTTGAACACATTAGTAATCTCTAGATAGAGCTCCTTGATAAGTTCAGTACTTAAGACCATCTTCTCAATGTTTCTTATGCATCAATGCACCTCCTGACATTGAATGTAGTCATGACAAGTTCAGTCATCACAAAGAAAGTTTATTGTAAGAAAGAATTGAATTTTGTGAGCAAAGTAGTCACTGAAGAGGCAGTCCTCATGCATATTTCTGAAGAAAGGACACAGGAGTTGATCCATGTCACTGAAACTATGTAAGAATAATTATAACTAGCACATACTGGTACAAGGACAGCAAAAAAAGAGAATATGATTTATGTGAATAGAAGATTACCTTTTATAAATAAATTAAAAATTGTGTACTTATTTATGGACTGCTACATTATTTGTCTTTTTTCACAAAAAAATATCATGTTACAAATTGCTTCAAAACATTGTTGATTTATTTAAGATGGAATGATCCATTATGACGTGTTGCTAATTTTTATTTGTATTACTAAATTGCATTTAGATACATTGTTCAAATTTTCTAGTTGAAGTGTTCACATATATAAGTTAGTATAATCTATTATCCACTTAGGAGTTTGATAGGATGCAACCAACATAAAATATCAGAATAATTCTAAAAATTATTTTATTTTTACTATTGGTTTAATATTCCAATTGTTGAATATTAGTTCAATAAATATTTCATAAGTTTAAATATTTGTAAATTCAACTCCAAGAGTAGAATATTTGTTTAAAATTAAGTTATAAATTTAACTTGAAGTTTAAAAATAAATATTTAGATTTTTATTAAATCTGCTAAAACCTAGAAAAAGAGAAATACTTGGAAATACAAATTTATTTTTTGGAGATGACCAAGAAGAAAATCAGTCATAGCAATGTTTTCTTTTTGATTTTACACCATTAGTAAAGTTTATTATTACAAATAATTCATGCAATGGTCAACAAAGTTTTTTACCAATTCACACCCCTGCATCCCATCATCTTGTGGATCACAGTGGTTTTAGCCGCCTACTCTGGGAGACGACCTCCGTTTAATACCAACTCAACACACCAACTTCCACCAGCATTGCCCAATCTGCTCTGGTTTCATCATTGGGCTACCAACTGTTGGCCCATCTAGAACCAAAAGTTAACTCCCAGCATAACCACTCATGGTATTTAGAACATCTGCATCCTTTGTTACTTTTACATTGTAATTTTGTCAATAATAATTTTGGCATATTTTTATCTAAAGTCCTCATTCTAGTTATCCTTTCTTTAGCCTGTGTCACTTCTTCATTTTTAATGTTTGCAGGGATCATCAAACATAGACACTCAGTCTTCACAACAAAGGTAAGATGTTTTCTGTAAAATTACAGAAATCTGATTTGAGGTGGGGTAAAAATTATATTCAAAGCATTTTTCTCTCTAATGTTTTTTCTTTCTGCATTTAGAGCACTCTCAGTTTCAGAAAGATCCAATAAATGTGGCTAATGTTTGCTGGGAATGGCAGGAGGTAAAATTTTTAAAATTCAAATGTTTTTTCCTATATTTTAGAATGATAAACAGATTTTAAACAGATATACTTATGGCATGACCCTTTATCATCTTCATATATTATAAAATTAAGAAATTAGATGGCATGTGAAAATTATACTTGTTTCAGGGCTATATAAGAAACATTAATGAAAATACTAATCTTTTTTAAACTCTGCTTTCCAGTTTTCCAAAATTTAAATGCAATATCAATTGTTATCTTCTGTCTTCTTAATTCCTTTTCTTTTATTGTTCTCTCTCTTTAATAATGTTTTTCTTTTTCTCATATTCTCTCACACTCAGTAACCTGATTTGTCAGTGGCTTTATTGCCTTGCTTGGGGTAAAATGATTAAAAAAATGATTATTATAAAATAATTATGAATATGAAAGTAATATAAATAATAGTAAAAATTATATGTTATAAATAATTATAAGGTATTATAAGTTATTATTTGCTTATGAATAATGATTAAAATAATAATAGCTAAATAATAGTTTAAAATTTATAATTGGTTTTAAAAAATCAGGAATATAATTTTTTCAGACTTTCAATTATAATCACCTGTTATTTCCCTTTAGCTGAAAAAAAAGTTTTAAATTATCACGGTATCTGTTTTTACTGTTTGCCTTGGCATCATTTACTCAGCTTAGCTTGGTTTGGCACAATGCCACATGTATGGTACACCAAGTGATGATCAAACTTACTAGTAATGGTCAACTCAATGTCAATGTGCCTATCCATACACTTAAGTTGCTGCCAAAAGGTGACAATTAAAGATGGAATGTTTTCAAATTTATTCAGTAATTCTACTCCACAAATATAAAATACATAATTTAGTGATGTTCTTGTTTGCCTTTTTCTAGATCTTCTAAATATTTGGATCTTTTCTGTGTGTATGATTTTGCCCAGGTGACAAGGTTGTATGCAAACTTTTTAAGGTAAGATGTTAAGGCAATGTTTAATCTTTGTGCCCTTTGACACTGCTATTATTTTAACAACCTTCACTCCTCTGCAATGTTTATTATTTTAAAAAGCGATTATTAGAATTTCAATAAAACCTAAACATATGATGAAAGTGAATTTATACATTTTCTTTGTTCTTGAGAATTTACGGTAAAAAGATTAAACACAATTTATTAGATTGTTTATTGGAGTGGTTGGCAAAAGATTGGCTAATTGCCAATCAATTCAAACTTTATAAAATGGAGAAGAATAAGAATTTCATTATACTAGATTTATAGGAAATAAACCCTATTTCCAACACAATTACATAGCCACATACATACCCAAATACATACCAATATTAAAACACGCTCAAACATTATTTTCTACCCAATAACTAAAGTGCTTCCATCCACAGTGATGCCTTTGGCCAGAGACGAAACTATCAGCAGCAGATATTAACTCTCAGCTACTACAATGTGATAATTCATGGAATATTTCTCCCAAGTGTATATCTCACTTGACTACTTACTACCTTGTGTTATACCCCGAATTAACTCTCAGTTTCCCATGATTGATATACGATAACCCAGAATAAGCAATGGGAAATAAAAACTTTTACTTATCTATGTCTTTTTGTTGTTTTGTCACTGCCATTGTTTTTCTTGTTAATGGTAAGACTGCCATTACAGACACACCAATGACTGAATGTATATGTCAACTTCTCTAAGTCCTTGTATTTCCTTTTCTCCAGTAAACTGTGAGTAATGGCTTTTACTGAAATATATGGACTTTCTATATATCACATACATATCTATTTCTACAAAGGTTTCAAATAATATAATTGTTTACTGTGAAAATTTGAATAATAATCCAACTACCATTAAATCTGGTTCCTCTAAAATGTAGTGAGAATAAATCCCACTCATAATTCTTTTTAAATTCATGTGCCAACCAGGTTTCAATTTAAATCAACAATAGTTATAATCTACTCCCTACCTCTCAGTGCATCAGATTTACCATTGTGCTTAAGCACAGGGCCCTGTTGGTCCAGGGTTGGGGTCATCTTCCTTCCATGGCAGGCCTACCTCCTTCAGGGCCCAAGTAAGGGGCCTCATAATTTAACTAGCACAGGGCCTCATTTATCCTAAATCCAGCATTACCACCTCTAAATAAAACTTGATTGTGTTCATCAGTATTTCACTTGCTAGCAAACTCCATATCCTTATTTGAGCATGAAATCCTATTCTACAGTCACACCTATTCGCTGCAATATTTTTTATCATTTTGGGCACAGACATTCATCTTTGGATAGTTTATTCTATCTTTTGAACTTTTCTATTCATTCATAGCTACCATTTACAAACATTTAAATCCTTGTACATATATTCATTCCTTCTGTAATTGAGTTGTATAATTATTGTGCTATACAGCAATTATGAAACTTTTCAGTTTATCCTGCTACCTTCCTTACCTACCTCTTATCAATAGGCAGACTACTACTAGGTTGTTTCCATAACTATTTTACTGTCTACTCGTACACTGTTTTACCATATGAGCAATTACTATTATTATCTTAAATGTCACAACTAATTGTTAGGAATTCAGTGATCAAATAATTTCAACTTCAGAGTCAAAGACTATTTCAATTACTACTGTTTAATGTTTACCTATAAATTGCATGCTGCACAGCTTTGAAAGAAAACCAAATAAAAACTCATGATGACTATTTAATTCTCTGGCTCACAAAGGATTCTAATTTAATAAACAAAAATTGTATTTGCTGTTGTTACCAGGGTGTCTATATCAGACAATACTTGCAAACATTTAAAAAAAAAACACAGTGATCTGATGCAGGTCAAGGCAAGGATAGCAAGAATGAGGAATTCAGATAAAAATATGCCAAAGTTTATTATTGGCAAATAAAATAATAATACAATTCAAAGAAATACAGATGTTAAAAAGTCCTGAGGAAAGCAGTAGCTAAATCCAAAAATGAAGAACGGGAATAATTTTTTTTGGTAGCTCTAAAAATAAATTTGTGAAAACAGTTTCTCTAGAGCTGATGATGAGATTGTAGTGGTTAGTATATTAATCCCAGAATCAGTTGGCATGCACAGAAGATAAACCAGAACAGTTGGTATTGCTCAGAAGATATACCGGAAGAGTTGATGTGCAGAAGATAATTGGAATGATTGGTATTGTGCAGAAGATATACTAGAACAGATGATGTGCACAGAAGATAACCAGAACAGTTGATACTGTGCTGAAGATAACCTGAAAGCTGATGTGCACAGAAGGTAAGCCTGAACAGTAGGTATAGCATGGAACTGTTGATATGCACAAAAGATATAGCAATTTACCATCGCATATCGAGACAGTCTGAGTTGCTGGTCCTGAAAAGGAAAGTGGTTAGTACATACCCACGCAGTTGGGGAAAAGACTTAGTTATTGTCCTGCAAAGGACAGTTACCACACATCATGCAGTTGGGGGAAAGCATCCTGAAAAGGAAAAGGAAGTAGGATCATACTGTTTGATAAGAACAGTACCTCTGAATTCTTCTTGAGCAGACTGTCAGTTAGGAGGATCAACTGTAGTAACAGGATGGCACATTAACACTGGCAGATAACAGGAATCAACTGTTTAGAAACAGGATTCATCTGTGGGAGAAATGGGAGCAGCATCATACTGTTTGGTAAGAACAGGGTCTCAAAAACCCTTCCCTGAACAGTCTCGTAGGTTTAGGAGGAATGATTGTAGTAGCAGGATCGCTCATTAACACTGGCAGGATGCCTTACCCCTGCTGAATGGCTGAACATTGCTATGCCTATGGCATAGGGTTGTTACAACATTCTCATGGTTTATATCACTACTTCCTGTTAGAATAAAAAAAATGATGCAGAGAATTACTAAACTCAAACAAACTGTTCAAGGTCACATAGAAAGAGTTTGCTGGTATAGAATATCAACAGAGTAGTGAATTTTTTACAATGAAAGATCCTTCTTGAAACTTTTATTTTAGTTTAGCTAATAGGTTAAATTTAATATTTCCAAAGCAAAATACATTTCTGTATTTCAAAACTAATTTAAATTAATTGATTTTTAGTCACCTGTCATCAGAAGAATGTATATCTCTTTATTAAAAAATTCTTCCAAAAATAAAATATACTTTTTTGAAATTTGATTTGAGGAATATTAGCTGATTTAAAGTATAATTAATCTCATTTGAAACAAATATTATTTACTTTAAGTTTCAAATATTGCAGAAATGAAAATTTACCATATTGGTAGCTGTTTTTTGTTGATGTGTTCTTCTTTCATAAATATTCTTTTGATAGTTTTGATGAAATTAAGCATATATATATATTATTTTTATGTGTCTGTCTGAATAAACAACATCGAAATTGAACTGTCAAATTTCTTCACAAGAAATAATCAAAAGCTTCTTTGTGGAAGCAGGATTGCACTAGAGAGAGGGATCAGTGCTCACATCAAGGCCAAATGCAACTGACGGTTGTGGGGGCTTGGGGAAATTTTTTTCCTTGGCCTGAGTGAACACACTCGGGTTCCCCACAGTAAACTCAACCTTGTGTCACATCTCACCTGCAGGTGGACTAGCAGGCCTCCACACTTTGAAAGATTGGCCGAAGATAATTTGATACTTCATTTTTTTCATCTTGTAGCATTCCCCCGCTACCACTTCCTTATCAATGTCTAATTTTGTACATTTTTGTGCAAAAAACGTGGATCAGAGAGCCTGCTCGGCTTTGTAGATATTTTCAGGAAATATCAGCTTCTCACTGATCAATAAACACACAAGTGGGCGTTGCAATCCACCAAGGTACAAATATTTTTCCAGCGCGTGACCAAATCAAGTTTCCTGTCAATTTGCTGCGATCTTGTCATGTGATTAAAATAATTATAAATAATTCCTTCTAAAAATCTATAAAAAGAAGAAATTCAAACTACTTAATTAGTCAGATTTCAACATTCAGAGAGATGCCAACCAAATCCTAAACTTGATCTTCCCGCACAAATCAAACTCTGACTCAGCAACCCATTGGCATAATCTTTCTCTCTCTATCGAACAAAACTTTACAAACTTCATTTATTATACTTAAAAAAGTGATAATTATTCACTACAAAATAAGTAATAATAACTAACAACATTTCATTCAAGCAACAACTAAAGGTACGCAACTTCGTACGACATAAAAAGAATTATACATAACACTTACATATACACACTAACAATTGAACCGCAGCATCGGACACTTTTGTACATAAAACAACAAACTGTTTAATTCTTTGAACAAATCTTATTAACACTCGCTAAAGCTTTCAAACATACTTAACAACAAGCTACGCATTTTAATACATCAATACTCAACCATTCATCAAATCTTAACTCATCTGTATATTTTTAAATTGTATATAAAATCACTGTATTGTCGTGCATTCTACTTGCCTTGTTTTTAACTTTGTTCTGCATGACCTGTTCTAAATTTATGATTATTGTTGAGGATGAATGTTAACGAACACGCCAACAAAAAGATTTCCTTCTGATTTAACCAAATACATTCACTAATCCCCAACACATGTACGTACGAACTTTTCCAACGTACATTACAAACATACAGAACATTTCAAAACATGCAACAAGAACTTTTCTCTTTAAAATATTCTTCTAAAACTACAGTTTATTCAGCATTTCTCAGCTTTATAAATAATTCAACTTTTGTGAGTTCAGATAAAAATATTCACAGTCTAAGAGACATAACTTCAACAGATCTCTAACTTCTATGCATATATCAATACACAAATGTTATGTTTTAAATTTAAAACCATTTCATTTTACGTTTATTGTATGGTCATGTTATTCACGCAGCCGTAAACAAACATCTGTCCTTATCAACAAACAGACATCTACAACTGTCTATTCTTATCACCATACCACTACAATCTGACCTTATGGTGAACTAAGTTATATTTAGTTAAAAATATAATGAAGAGAAGAAGAAAAAATATCATTTTCCTCTTCGTAAATTTAATGCCCGTCAAATGATGTAAGGGGGATAACTCCTTTGACATCGTGTTCATCTGCTTTACCATTGTTCATTTGCTTTCAGCTGTCTCACCGAGTTCTTATTGGTAATATAGTGAGGGCGCGTTTAAATACAATTTTAAGTAATAAATAACAAATGTATTTTGACAACAAATATATTTTTAATTTTGATGAATTACATCAATTTTGTGACTTTGTTCTCTGTTTTCATTTTACTGGTAATGAATATTGTGGTTTTTCTAATAAAAATGCTATCAAGCTTATAAACTTCGAAATAGAGAGTTGTACCTCTGTTGCGGTATGCTGGTATGATTGAGTTGTGAGTTGGTTGCAAGGACCAGCTCTCAAAAATTATTTTTTTAAACTTTATTAAATTTTTTTTAGTAAGATGCGGGACGAATTTTCTGTATGTTCACACTTGATATTGCATATTTTTACTGAAATAACATCTTCAAGAATTTTTCTTTATAACTATTAAAAAATTCACGATCGTTCTCCAAAATTAAAAAGTAGAAGCGAGATATCAAAAGGGGGAAGGGGGTGGTAAACAGATTCCAAAAAAATACTTTCGCAGTGTTTTCGGATAAAATAATCTATTCCGTATACAAACCATTCATTAATGAATAATTACTAAAAATTTCGTTTGAATTGGATTGTCCCATGATTTTGGGCAAATATTTTAAAACAGTGAGTAGAATTTTTTTGTTTTCATTTCGAAAATTTATTAAATCATAGAAATGAGATAACGGTTTATTGCAGACATCACCAAATATTCGCCTTAAATAATTAGCATTTATAAATAGACGAAAAAAATAATAATAATAAAAATTTCCAAATCTTTTAACAAGTACAATTAAAACAATAGGTTTAAAAACACAACCCAATCATAATCTTAAATCCCCTTTAAGAAATCATCAACAAAAAACAAAAAACAAAAATAAACACCAAAAACGTCCAGAACTACAACATCAATCAGCTAAATTTTTAGCATACATTAATAATAATAATAATAATAATAATAATAATAATAATAATAATAAACAGAAGTACAATATCAATCAGTTAGAGTTTTAGCAGGGAGTCGGATAAGATTAGACATTGTAGCCAGACAAAAAAACCAACAACCCAACTCTACACGACTGCAAAAACTTGGCATATACCAAACACCCCTACCTCAATCAAAGCAGTGACTCCTTGATAATGAAAAACAAACTCTAGAATACACCCCCATTTCAAAACTATAAATGAATAAACATTCCATAGCATAGTTATTCCAAACATAGCCTGAGGATGAGACTGCCACCCGGTAGTTAGGGTTTAATATTGAAATTAAACCTGAATACTGCTGACCAGTTTCGAAACATAGTAATTTCTGTGTCGCGATGGAATCATATTTTTTAAAAAATAATTATAATATATATATATATATATGCGTGTGTGTGTGTGTGTGTGTGTGTGTGTGTGTGTGTGTGTGTGTGTCTATGTATGTATGTATGTATGTATGTATGTAGCTGCTGCTTGACCACATGGTGAAGAAAGCTATGTTTGCTTTCAATGTAGAAAGGAAGAGTTAGTCGTGTAATATCGTCAGCTATTCGTGCAAATATCATATTTTGTCTCTGGTAATGTTACGATGACCTTAGCATCGGAGAATGGATAAAATTAATTTATCGACTCTGATATTGGCTAAGTTCTTTTCCCCTTGTGTTTATATACACATCTATAGATCCGTTTCGAAATATATACTGGTTATGATTGGCTTGTCGATCTTTTTTTAGAGATAGTGAAATTTTGGTCTCATTATTAATTGTTTATTTCTTTTCTTACATCCTTAAGCTTTCTGATTAGTTGATCGAAGTATGGCTTTGTTTGCTTGATGATTTTTATTATCCGTCTATTTTTAGATATAGTGAAATTTTGGTCTTCTTGTTATTTATTTTTATTTATTTATTTCTCTATCATTGCAGTACCTCATCTTTATTCTTGTCTTTTAACTGTAATTTCTACATACAACACTCAAACTTAGTGCAAAAAAGGACAAATGTTTTTTGTACTTTATTTAGGTTGTTTTTAAAACGCTTATTTATTTATTGGTAATTCAAGATAAAAACATGTTTTTTAGCATTCATTGAGCAAATTATTTAACATTGATTTTTAACTGGAATCTTGATTGAACATGTCTGTACTTAAGTACAAAGGTATTCAGTCAAGATTACTTGAGATAAATGAAAAAAGCTTTATTTACTCCATGTACTGCGTATGCTTTGACTCTTATTTTAATGAATCTTATTTTATAATGTACAGTCATCGGTAATTTCTGTTACATACACTGGAATATGTTTTCTGCCTCACCTTTCGTTGGGAGATGCTATTAGAGAATGTATCTATTTCTGTGAATGGACAGCACGATACAAGATGAGAATCACAAATTAATACTATCAAACCATTAAAACATTAGAAATGCTATTACCAACCTGCGAGAAAAAATTTTGGGAATGAGAGATGGCGCATCAGTGACTTGAGCATCATTAATGCTGGACTGGATTTATACTTGAACCTTATTTGGCATGATGTTCTGCTTCAGGTGAACAAAATGGTTCAGTTGTTACAGTCTTCTGATGTTGCAAAAATGATATTAAAACATGTTTAAGGCAAAGGTAAGAGATTTCATTGCTCATCGAGTTAAAAATTATTACAAAACATTGTTGATCTAAAGAGTGTGTTGATTGTGGGTTGTTCTGGTGATGTGTCGGCCTTGTCTGGATGTATATATATATATATATCGTCGAATCATCAAAATGAATAGTATTATCATTCTTTTAAAAGATATCACAAAATAATTAGTAAAATGTTTGGTATTTCAACTAATGTTCGTAAAACAACCTAATAGAGCTCATGGTCTAGGTTCTTGACAAGTTGATACATGCTTCTTATTATAAAAAAAAGTTCTAATTGAGGAAAATACATCGTCAATTATTTTGAGAAAAGCATGTTGAAATGTGCTTAGACAAATTAATGAATATTCTATATCTATAAAACAGAAGATATCTGTGTGCGTTTGTATGTGTCTGTGTATGTGTGTCTGTCTGTCTATATGTGTGTATGCTATTTATGCACGCCCACATTTCTCGACCGATTTCGATTAAATTGTACACACATGTTGCAAATTTACAAAGTTGGTCAAGACCAACTTTTCAATCTCCATGCCTTCCGGGTTTTACAGAAAAATCGATAAAACTGAAACCAAGGCAAAGTTACACCCGAACAAATCTTTTAATGGATGAGCTGATGTTCTTTGCACTTAATGCAAAACATAGCTCGAGGTTTATGTAGAGTGCTTAATAGTTTACTTGTGGCATTGGCTTCACACAAAACGTTTTTAAAATGTGAAAAAAAAAACGTGTTTTTTTGTACTGCTTAAAATAAAAACTTGAATAACTTCCGCATTTTTTATCCGATTTTCTTCAAGCATGTCGCAAAAAGATTTGCCATCATGCAAGAAATAAGATAGCGTGGTTTTAGTCCTGATCGCTTCCCTGCGTATAACGAAAAACCACGAAAAACTGTTCAAAAAGCCCGTTTTTCTGCCATAAAAAAGCCCGTTTTTCTGCCATGTTTTTCAAAAAGCCCGTTTTTCTGCCATGTTTTTCATCCGATGCTTTCCAAATTTACCATGTAAAGTACATATGGCACACAAATTGTCTTGCGTGAACGTTTGGTTTGGATTATTTCAGTTAAGTGAACGAAATCTGTCACAAACGAGGTCCAAAATCGGCTTTTGCCATTTAGCCAATAATTTCTTCATATGATTCCATCCTAAATTGGCATTCGGACAACTTTTGATGCAAAGATTGAGAAGGATTATTGAAGGGCTAAAAGAGAAAAATTCTCTTATTAACCCCACCTTTACAGTAAACGTGCGAAGAAGGAAGGAGATGTTCATGCGTTTGCACTTGCAGTTGAATCAAGCTTCGATGTTTCATCCCTGTTTTTATTTGATTATTAGATTTGTGAACAATGTCATACTAGTTGAAAGTTATTATGGCCATAGGAAACTTACTGAATATTTAAATCATTGAAGCAATTTAATCTCGAGCAACGACCACACAAGAAGGGTTTATCGATGGAATTTCTTTATTAAGTACAATCAAACACTTTCGAAGACGACACTGTAAAAAAGATGAGATAGGGGAGTAGTTTAGTATATCAACGGATAATACATGCAAGCGGGGTCGCAGGCAGACATTTCTAGACAGTGGGGTGCGGTTATACAGTTGCTGCCATGTACACCCGGGCAATGCCGGATACCTCGGCTAATAATATTTATAAAAGTTTCTAAAAGCTTCTAAAAACAATTTCATTACTGTTCTCAAGATATGTTGGTGTTGGGTTATACATTTTTTCAACTATTACTAACGTCATCTTCCTACTATCTTACTATGACAGTCAAAAGTCTGTAAAACTGTAGAACTAGAATAACATTGTGTATTGTGTAGTAATTGTTGTGGATTATATGATAGTGAAGGTGATGACATCAGTAGTATTAGTAACTGGAATGCAGCAAACCAACTAACACAATGATATAATCCTAATTTTATGACGAGAAATCAACATGAAATCAATAACACTTCAACAACCTGCCGTTTCACTGATATAAAAATATCGACGGCACGTCAGGCAATACTAAACTATTACCATTAAATATTTCATGCGCCATGTAATTAGTTCAACGATGAATATTCATTAAGTCCTCAAATTACAATTCTCATCAATATGACACGTAAAAATGAAGAATAAATCTTTTAGTTTCTTGTCCATTTAACTAAATAAGAATGCTTTTGAATTTGAAGATACCTAAGCAACGTGACATGATTACACTCCAGCTAAGTATGTGAGTACAAGTACAGAGACTGATCCACTTCCCAAAATATGACCAAACACGATAATTTATTTTGGAATCCCTCTGACTTATTGATGTGGACCCGAAGTAGGGGTCACGGAAGGGAAACACGGAACACGGGTTAGAGGTAAGAAAGATATATTAAACAGAAAAGTTACAAAGAATAGTGTAAGCAGAGCTTACTATCCAGTGGTGTCCGATATTGATATCGTACGCGGCTGCGCATTACTGGAGCTACTCCCATGATACTCATAATAATATAGTACTGGGAGAGTCCATGATGTAGGGAAGTATCGGTCTCACAACACTTATATACATGCTTACGGCCTCCAACTAAAAATCTACAGAAAATCTATCTACAAGCATGACCTCATAAACTATTATTCTCACTACTGTAATAGACCCAAAGTAATTATAGGATTTTATTTAAGATCACAAAGAACCTGCCGCCGCCAATATTTACCTAAAGTAAAGAAGAAATATATCCTGAAAATACTTCTGAAAACCTCCAGACAAGATAAACTGCATCACGGTCAGTATTCTGCCCGTACCAAACAAGCTGATGTAAACAAACCCCGTACCCTTGAATGGCTACGTAGTGCAGGATTAAAATATGAAACCGAAGTTTTATTCTTGCTGTACAGGACCAATGCTTGCTAACTATAAATTATCAAGCACACATACTGAAAAATTGTGTTAGCCCAAAATGCAGATACTGTGATACATATCCAGACACTTGTATCAGGTTGCGTGGTATTGGCACCAACTGAATATAAAACTCGGCATGACAGGGTGGGCCAATATCTGCACTGGAAAATCTGCAACTTTTACGGAAAGGAAACTGCAAGAGATTGGTATGAACACGGAGATAGAACTTGTAACAATTTTATGGGACTTTACAATAACACAGACAGAACAATCAAATCTAATCGTCCAGACATCGTGATTAGAGACCGCAAGGACAAAATGTGTCTTCTTATTGACATGACAGCCTCTGCAGACTTCAGTGTACCTTTGAAGATCTTCAAAAAACTATCAAAATACAAGAACCTTGGAATTGAAATTTCAATAGTGTTGCACATGAAGACATCAACAATTCCAGTTGTAGTTGGATCCCTCGGATTGATTGGAAAAATTCCAATAGAATCATTTAAAGAATTCCTGGTAGCCCATGTCTTAAAGAAATACAAAAAATTGTTCTCACAAGTAAGCCCACACCTAACGAAGGGCTTTATCTATGTAAAATATATGTGATTTTTTTTCTTCAAAACTGCTCAGTGGAAAATGTCATGATGCCATTTTTGACCTTAGGTCTCTGGTCGGGACCCGGAAAATGAGTATACACAAGAAATCAAAGGAAATAAAGATAATAATAATAATAAATTAGATACAAATTGACATATAATGTTGCATACCAACTCCTTAACATCTATTCAAAATAATATATCCCATCTTAATAATATTAAAATAATTACAGTCACATCCAGAACTATTATGGATATGATCAGAACAAAAAATATCCATAATAACAATAATTCTGAAGCAGGCGTATATAAGATAAGTTACATTGACTGGCAATAAAGCCACAAAGACGCAATGGATTACTGAGTGTGAAAGAATAATGGAATAAGAAAGATAGAGAGAGAACAATAAAAGGAAAGGAATTAAAAAAAGAAAGATAACGATTGCCATTGCATTTAAATATTTGAAGATCAAAGTTGACTGGAAAGCAGGAATCCGGAAGATATTTCGTCAAGTCAATGATTTGTTAAAAAGTCCTTAACCCAAAGAAAGATGAATTGAGATAATCCTAGTTGTGTAAGCTTTGTGACCAGTCTGCTCGGGATGATCGTGTTAAAGGTAAAACTGAAGTTAACAAAACGCATTCTTACATAACTACCCTTTTTCTCTCGGTGGATCAATGTTATATGGTGGGCAGTGGAAATGGTATCTTCTGTCAATATAACAATTGATATTGATTAAAAGTAGACGACAGACCTGCCTTGATATGCGCTGGATCAATCTTTCAAAGTATTTCATGATAATCGGTGTAATTGGTCCATAATCGCTGGGGCCACTAATAACTTTTTCTTTCGGCAAGAGGATTATTGGGTAACTTCAGGTAGGATGGTATCACCGATTTGGATAAAGACATGTTAAATATTTTCGTAAAAGCTTTAGTTGGCAAATTCTTTCTGGATTCTTTCTGTCAGTCCGTCAGCCCAGCAACTTTCTTCGGATTCACCCCTCTGAACACACGCTTCACATCATGCCCATAAACGGTGAAGATCTTATTTATATCTTTTTCTTGTATGTTAATTTTGCTTTCTTAATACGTCTCTTCAGATTAGTCCTAACATCCATATATAAGGCTGCATTGCCACACATGAATGTAACATTTCTGAGACTGGACTTGTTCCGGCATCCATGATTTCTAATTAGGATATATCCGAACATGTTTAGCGACTGTAACAGTGTCGACGCGGTACTTTATATAATAAAGCACAGCTGAGTTATACGTTTCTAAGTCTAGTTCCTCAAAATTATCCCAGTTAGCCCTTCTAAAGCAACCCTAGAAGGAAAGAAACGCGTTTGCATAAAAAGTTTTCCTTTTGTCTTTTCTTTTATTCATTATCAGTAAGTATAAAATATAAGAATTCATTTAAACAGGTTGTGTCAAGAATGAAGACTGAGACTCGGAAGATAAGTTAATCCAAGCTTTATTCGGCAAAATACAAGCAGGGTTCACATCACGTATTCTCGAATATGGCTGATTGTCGTAATCCAGAGAAAGGTCCGTAAACGAATATGGTGTCGTAAAGGAGTCTCACAGTCAATCTCTTATTTACGACATCCCTCCCCACTAGAAGGGAGTACTTATTTTGGTCCCAGCCATACATTTTTGGGGTCACCGACACACGACCTGGCCTCCGTAGTGTTTGCACAATCTCTCTGCATGACAAATCGTGGTCTTCTATATCGACATAACTTCCTGGGCTCATTAAAGGCTCATTTTGCATGGTTGGCGGTTCAGCAGTTGCTGGTTTGGAAGGGATCTCCTCGGAGGACTGCTGAAACATCTGCTAGGGTGAAAATGTCTCAGAGCCAACAGGATCTGGGGCCAAGTCTTGAACCGACACAGTTCATTCTCTCCCGTCTGGATATCTGACGCATGCAAATGATTGATTATTATCGATCAGGTTAACCCGATCCACTAAAGGGTCATTCTTGGTAGTACGAATGAATCGTCACAACAACACCGGCCCCAGATTCATCAACCAAGATGGCAGAGAGTTTCCACGGGTTGTGCGTCTCTGAAATTTAAAAAAACGTTCATGTGGTGTACAATTTGGTGTAGTACATAACAGGGACCGCATAGAATGAAGAACCTGCTCCCAATGTTTATGTTACACCGGCCTTTCTAACACAAGGGAATTACACAGGTTCTCACTATATATAGTGCCAGTAATACCTACCCGGGGTGTAAGCAGCGACAGTCCTTTTTGGACGTCTCAGCTAGCCGGTCGAACTCTCTGCCTCTGAGGCAGAGGGGAACTCTCTGCCTTTGGGCGGGGAGGAACCCGGACGAGGTTCCGCCGAAGGGCAGAGCCTCGTTCGAGGTGGTTGACCACCCCGATCCCGTTTATACGGGTTCTACGGGCAATTTTTGCCCGAGCCTACGGGCTCGGAAAGTCCACATTAAACCGGCCTTGTGCCACATTCGACACACGTGGGCGTGTTGTTAAACATCGTAAGCAGCGACAGTCCTTTTTGGACGTCTCAGCTAGCCGGTCGAACTCTCTGCCTCTGAGGCAGAGGGGAACTCTCTGCCTTTGGGCGGGGAGGAACCCGGACGAGGTTCCGCCGAAGGGCAGAGCCTCGTTCGGGGAGGTTGACCACCCCGATCCCGTTTATACGGGTTCTACGGGAAATTTTTGCCCGAGCCTACGGGCTCGGAAGCCCACATTAAACCGGCCTTGTGCCACATTTGACACACGTGGGCGTGTTAATAAACATCCTAAGCAGCGACAGTACTACAACTGCCTAGCTGAGTATTACCCGTTTCCTACCTTTGTATCTGTGATGTTAAATACACTTGTTCCTTAAACCAACCTCGACTTGATTTTCTTCTTTTTACTATTGTGCCACGACACAACAGATTGGCGACGTCTGAATCGAAACGATATCACTGCAGACAATCACCTAAAGTGATTGAAATACAAGGATTCGCAAGATTTTTACGGCAAAAAACCCTCGTCAGTTCAAACAGGTATTTGGATACGCAAGGATTAATAGCAAATTAATTACTACAATAGTAATTTGGCGACGTAAAAAAAACAAAAAAAAACAACCAAAAACTTGCTACCAAAAGTCTACAGCGTGAGAACGCGAATAATATTGTCAATTATTAAAATAATTGAAAATACTGACACCAAGTGTTTCGAAAAAAAAAAGGTTCACTGTTTTTTTTGTTCACAAGAAACCAGAGTTTTTTTTCACGGTAAGATATTTTTTTTTCTTCTCCTCTTCAAAGTTAAATGATTTGTCGAGTGAAAAATATATATTCGCGTAAGTCATTTGTGCTTAACAAAGACTGTTAAATATTCGAGTCATATTTGTGCAAAACCACAAAGAGGTTGAAAAAAAAAAAATTGTGACTTTCCCATTAGTCGACACTCCTTAAAGCGACGGACTTTTTTTTTTACGAGAAATACCGTATGCAACAAATGACATTTGCAAAATGATTTTTTTGTAACAAAGAAAAACTTGGATTGACTTTTTGGCTAAGAAATAATATATTTCTTGTTTGTGTATTAGTTGAGTAAACTAATTTTATTAAGCAAGCCTTGGGAAAACTGATTTTTTAATACAAGTGTAAACTGTATGGTGCGTAAATTGAATTCGTATCATGGACGCAGAATTAAGAGATTCTCTTCTTCAATTGTTCAAATTTCAAACGGAACAAAGTCTCGCGTTGCAAAAGCAACAACTTCAACGACAACTTGAAAGTGAGGAGAAATTTAAAAAAGAGTTTTTGGAGCAACAGAATGCCCAAAGAAAAAAGGAAGAAAGATTTGAAGAAAGACTGTTACAACAACAAAAACGCGTCGAAGAAATCTTTATGAAAACACAGGAGGAACAGAGGAAACTTCTGGAGGCAACACAGTTAACGAATGCAAACGAGATTCTCCCAGACGGCTGTGTGGAACGCTATTGAAAGTTTCAATTATAATCCAGAAGACGATGTCACGTTTGCTCATTTCTATAGAAGATATGAGGATATTTTTGTATTGGATTGCGGTACATGGACAGACGCTAAAAAAGTTAGGTTTCTGCTAAGAAAATTGGGAACTGCCGAGCATACAAGTTCGTGAATTTTATCCTTCCAAAAAAGACCAGTGAGTTGAACTTCCAAGAGACAGTTACTCTACTAACAGAACTGTTTTCTACAAAAACTTCTCTTTTTCACAGGAGATATAAGTGTATGAATGTCACTAGAAGAGAGGAAGATGATTACACTACTTATGCAAGTATTGTAAACAAGCATTGCGACGACTTTAAACTGGAGGAATTATCATCAGATAAATTTAAATGTTTAATATTTGTGCAAGGGCTGGTTTTAGGTAAAGACGCTGAGATCAGGCGTCGTGTTTTAAATAAATTCGAAAACGAGCCGAATTTAAAGCTACAAAGCTTAGCGGAAGACTGTGAACGGTTTGTTGCGTTGAAACAGGACAGTCGTAACATAGAGGAAAGCGGAGTGTCGCACATTAAAAAGGTCCATCAGAAGAAAAATTTGACTTAAAAAAATAACCAGAGGAAAAACAAGGAAAAGATCCACCTGGAGGTGTGGAGATAAACATTGGTACAATGAGTGTCCCTACAAATTCAAACAATGTGACAACTGCTACCAGAAGGGGCATAAGGCATCACATTGTAGGAAAAAATCTGGTAGAAAGAAGACATCCATTAAACTCACGAAAATTGAACCTGAGGAACGAAATATCCGGAAATTTGTACAGGTCAAAATGTTTAAAAAGAAAGTAAGACTACAGCTTGATAGTGGGTCTGATATTTCCATCATTAATGTACAGACATGGAAGAAGCTTGGGAGACCCACTATGATTAAATCACATAAAACGGCGAGAAGCGTCAGTGGTGAAAAAAATCACCTTCGAAGGAGAATTATTGACGAATATTTCTTTTCAGAATAAGACCGAAAAAGCAAAAATTTTTGTCATGCGAAAATCAAATAACCTTTTTGGAACTGATCTGCTCGAAAAATTTAGTCTATGGGATCTGCCTTTAAGCTCTTTTTGTCAAAAAGTTGAGGATTCGAATGTGGAGGCAGAAAAACCTAAGAGGGAGTTAAAAGAGAATTTTCCAGACGTATTTACAGGCGGTCTTGGAAGGTGTACAAAAGCGGTAGCAAAATTTGAAGTCAAAGAAAATGAACAGCCAGTGTTCAAAAAGAAAAGAAATGTTCCATACGCCGCTATAGAACAAATAGACGGTGAATTAGAAAGACTCGAAAACATGGGTGTCCTCGAAAAAATTGATCACAGTGAGTGGGCTACGCCAACAGTTTACATCAAAAAGAAGAGCAAGGAGATTAGGGTTTGTGCCGATTTCTCAACAGGTTTAAACAACGCATTAAAGGATCACCATTATCCCCTTCCGAGCGCTGAAGAAATATTCGCGAAACTGAGTGGAGGGAAATATTTTTCTAAAATCGACCTCAGTGACGCGTATTTACAAATCCCAGTCGATCAGGAGTGTTCAAAGCTGCTATGCATCAATACCCATAAGGGATTGTACAAGTTTAACAGACTTCCTTTTGGGGTCAAAGTCGCCCCTGCGATTTTTCAGCAAACATGATGTTAAGTGGGTATCTTCGCAGTAGGGTACCTGGACGATGTGTTAATGAACAGCGCTAGCAAAGAACAACACAAAGCTCATGTAAACCAAGTATTCAAAAGGATCCAGGATTATGGATTTAAACTGAAACAGGAAAAATGTACTTTTTTCATGGAAAAAATAAAATACTTGGGGCAAATCATCGATGAACATGGAAGAAGGCCGGATCCAGATAGATCGAGTGCAATAAGGGACATGCCTGCTCCAGAAAATATTGCGTCTCTACAAAGTTTCTTAGGTTTGGCGAATTATTACAATGTATTCGTGCCAAATATGCATAAACTAAGATCACCCTTAAATGAACTGTTAAGGAAGGACCAAAAATGGGTCTGGACGCAAGAGTGCGAAGAAGCATTTCAGGAAATTAAAGATATATTAACGTCTGACTTGTTTCTGGCACATTATAATCCCAAGCGTGATATTATAGTTGCAAGCGATGCCAGTGCCTATGGCATAGGAGCATGCATACTACACAAAATGGATGATGGAAAAGTAAAACCCATAGCCCATGCATCCCGTTCACTTTTACCAGCCGAAAAGAACTACTCGCAAATCGCTAAGCATTATATTCGCAGTAAAGAAATTTAATCGTTTCTTGCACGGTAGACAATTTCTGTTACAAACAGATCACAAACCTTTACTAACGATTTTTGGATCGAAAAAGGGACTACCACAACATACGGCGAATAGACTCCAAAGATGGGTAACCATTCTTCATAATTACAATTTTCAAATGGAGTATGTACCATCTAAAAAACTTGGTCATGCAGACGGCTTATCAAGGTTAATACCTAAGCAGACAGAACCATTGGAGGATATGGTAATAGCAGCCATTCAAGCGGAAGTTGAAGTAAAAATACTTTATGTGACACGATAAGAGAACTTCTAGTAACGCTTGATGAGATTAAGAGTAAGGCAGAGGTGGACGAATTTATTATAAGCACGAAAGAAAAAATCAACAGTAACCAACTGGATGAGGAAATTTATTCAATTTGTGATAACGTCCTGTTATATAGCGACAGGGTCGTAATTCCTACGACATTACAGAAAAGAATGCTCAAGGAATTCCATGTAGGACATCCAGGCATATCAAGAATGAAAAGCCTTATGCGCTCTTTCGTTTTCTGGCCAAACATGGATAAGGATATAGAAGAAAAAGCCAGGGAGTGTAGAGGATGCGCATTAGCTATGAAAGCTCCTCCGACTCAATTCGGATCGTGGGCAAAACCGGACCGACCTTGGTCGAGAATTCACTTAGATTTTGCGGGACCGTTAGATGGTTTCTACTATCTCATTGTTATAGACAGTCTATCTAAGTGACCGGAAGTACTGAAATGCAAGAACCCCACATCCGAGGCAACTATCAACTTCCTGTATGAACTATTCGCTAGGTTTGGAGTTGTAGACTGCATTGTCACAGACAATGGAACGCAATTCACGTCTACCGAATTTAAACATCTCTGCGAGGATTATCTAATCGAGCATATAACCATTCCACCATACCACCCAAGAAGTAATGGGCAAGCGGAGAGATTCGTAGATACGTTCAAGAGAGCCCTGAGAAAAGCTAGTGGATCACCGACGGATAAGTCAATCCAACAGTTCTTACAAGTTTACAGGGTCACTCCGAATGCAAACATCGAAACGTCGAAGACACCTGCTGAGGTCATGTTCGGGCGCAAGGTTAGATCAATTTTCCACAAGTTGTTACCAAACCAGGATAGGCCAAACCTCAAAAAACCGATAACAAAAACACGGTATAAAGTTGGCGAAAGAGTCTTCTACAAGATTCATAGAAATAATAGGACCTTTTGGGAGTCCGGCACTATTGAGAAACAAATAGGCAACATGGTCTATATGATTAAGGGACCAGATTTCGTGCACAAACGTCACACTAACCAAATCCGGAAAAGATACTCGAACAGTGAGGTGACCAGATCGCCTGAGGAGGACATCATGGACACAGTGTTTGATACTTTTCAGGTGCCCATATCAGAGACAGCTCCTGAGAATAGAAGGTCAAAAAGAAAACGGAAATCAACGGAGTTGATTAGGGTGAACCCAAAACAAAAACGTTATTAATCTCCAGACGGGATATTTTCAAAGGGGGGTGTTACACCGGCCTTTCTAACACAAGGGGATTACACCGGTTCTCACTATATATAGTGCCAGTAATACCTACCCGGTGTGTAAGCAGCGACAGTCCTTTTTGGACCTCTCAGCTATTCGGTCGAACTCTCTGCCTCTGAGGCAGAGGGGAACTCTCTGCCTTTGGGCGGAGAGGAACCCGGACGAGGTTCCGCCGAAGGGCAGAACCTCGTTCGGGGTGGTTGACCACCCCGATCCCGTTTATACGGGTTCTACGGGCAATTTTTGCCCGAGCCTACGGGCTCGAAAAGCCCACATTAAACCGGCCTTGTGCCACATTCGACACACGTGGGCGTGTTGTTAAACATCGTAAGCAGCGACAGTACTACAACTGCCTAGCTGAGTATTACCCGTTTCCTACCTTTGTATCTGTGATGTTAAATACACTTGTTCCTTAAACCAACCTCGACTTGATTTTCTTCTTTTTACTATTGTGCCACGACACAACAGATTATCTGATAGCTTGAGTGACTTAACCGCCAATTGGATTGTTTTCCAGACAACCCCTACATACCGTTCGGCTTGACCATTACCCTGTGGGTGATAGGGCGTCGAGTTACTGGTAGCAACCCCTTTACCAAGTAAATATTCTTTTAGCTCCTGGGATATAAAAGAACGGTCTCTATCTGAATGTATGTAGTCTGGCATTCCAGTCATACTAAAAAGAAGTTCTAGGCACTTTATGACTGTGGAAGTTTGCATGTCTGGACAGGAATATAAGAATGGAAGTCGTGAATATTCATCAACGATGACTAATAAATACGGATTGCGGGAAGTCGTTGGGAGGGGCCCCTTAAAGTCAATACTGATCCTTTGCATCGGACCAGTGGCTTTTATCGGTGTACCTTCAGTTGGTCGATAGAACCGGGGTTTGAGTTCTGCACAAATCTTGCAGGATGCGCAGGTTTTCTTGACATCATCAGTTGAAAAGGGGAGATTTCTTGACCGCACAAAATGTAAAAGTCTTGAGACACCTGGATGGCATAGTTTTTCATGTAATTCCACCAGAACTGAGATTTGGCAACTTAATGATGCACAATAAGTGTGACTGAAAGTGTCCGCAGCTACATTGTTTCTTCCCGGTCGATATTCAATGTCGAAGGATAATTCGCCGAGTTTCATTCTCCATTCATTGATTTTCGCATTCTTCACTTTAGTGCGCTTCCTGTTATCATACATGAATGCTACAGACCTTGCATCTGTGTATAGTTTGAAATGATGTGGAGACAGGAGATGCTTCCATTTTCGTACGGCCTCTATTATGGCTAGAGCTTCCTTCTCAACGATGCTACATCCCTTTTCACTTGCATGGAGTGATCTTGACATGAATGCTATGGGCCTTCCATTTTGGCTAAGTACGGCAGATACAGCATAGTCCGAAGCATCACAATCTAACTGAAGGGGTAGGTTCTCGTCAATAGCCCATAAGGTCGTTCTACACAGTTCTGATTTCAATGTATTAAATGCCTTAAGTGCCTTCTCTTCCAATGGGAACCGATCCGCTTTCACTAAGGGTTGTATTTTTTCTGAGAATTCAGGGATCCACTTAGCGTAGTAAGCAAACATTCCCCTGATTCTCTTCAGACTGATCATGTTTTTATGTGATGGTAATTCCTGCAATGGCTTCATTCGTTCAGGGTCAGACTTTATCTTCCCATTCCCTACACAATACCCTAAGGTATTTAATGTAGTTACTTTATTTATGGTTTTGGAAGTATTCAAAGTCAAGTGTCTTTTTTTCACTACCCTCAGAAAACTTTCCACATTGTTATCATGTTCCTCTTCTGTTTCACCTCCAATTATTATTTCACCTTCAAGATAGGGAAATGTATCAGTCAGATTTTCTTCTTTTACAATTTCATTCATAGCACCTTGGAAAGCAGGGACACCATTAGTTACCCCAAATGGGAGACGGGTAAACTGAAAAAGTTGGCCATTTGCTTCAAAACCAGTATATTTACTGTCAGATTGTTTGAGCTTGATTTGATGGTAGGCACTTTTTAGATCGAAAGTTGAAAAGTATTTATACCTGGCAAGATTTGCAACCAGATCGGAAATTCTTGGTAATGGAAAAGCGTCTAGTTCTGTGTAGATATTTATGGCTTGGGAATAGTTCACACATAATCGTTTTTTGTGTATTTTTGCTTCGTCTTTAACTACTACTAATTGTGCACGCCACGGTGAAATACTGGGTTCAATAATCCCATCTTCCAGAAGTTTGCTAATTTCCACAGCAATAAAATCAGAGTCCTCTTTACTAAAACGTCTTGATTTAGTAGCAATCGGTTTGCATTTAGCTGAAATTCCTGGGAACAAAGTTGGTTCAGCTATATCAGCAACTTCCAGGGCAAGACAGGCACCCGTGCCTTTCACAACGAGTTCCAGTAAATAACCACCATATTCAAACGTGACCTTAAGGTGTCGGGATTGAAATTCCCGTCCAAGAACAACATCACAACAGCGGTCCTTCATGATAGTCAAGGGAATGGAAGTATATAATTTATCGTTAAGACTCAGTTTAAAATCGACTACTGCAAATCCATTAGACCGGCTATTAATACTTTTCTGGGCCATACTTACTTTTTTTGACAAGGGAAAAATCCTCAGAGACAATAAATCCACCACTTTTTTGCTGATAAAATTTTCAGAAGCACAAGAATCTATCAGAGTATTGAAGGTTCTATTTTTAACCATGACGAAACTAGCAGCATGGAAAAGTCCCACAGGTATGTTAGTAGTGTTTACAGAAACACAAGAAGCAGAATGAATCATAGCATTAGTTGTCACATTTGACGACCTACACATTTTTTGGTAATGTCCCTGCTTATCACAGCGATGCCAAATTACGTCACGTGCCGGGCAAATGGATCGTTTATGGTAAGGTATAATACCACAGAAAAAACAAGATTTCTTACCGGTGTTATTATTTGAAGCTGTAGTGGAAGTTTTCTTACAAGAATTGTTAAATCTTTGGTTGAATGTGGCAGCGACAGCGGTTTGATTAATTTTTTTTCGCTACTACTGCCTGTCGAGTCGCCACGTGGTCTCCTGTTGTTAATGACGGCAATAGCTGAATTGGAGGGAGAAACGCAAGCCGCACTATTTTTCTGGGCTAAATCCAGTGTTAGTGGTTGTTCGTGAGCTGTCTGCAGGTCCAAGTTTCTATTTTCCAGTAATCTCTGTCGGATTGCTGGTGATGTTATCCCACAAATGAAAGCATCTCTCACAGCTTTATCACCGACTTGCTTAGTCGTTCTGTCTTTGAAGTTACAGTCTCGCCTTAATTTTTCGAGACCTTGGAAAAAATCGTCAATCGATTCATCTTGTCTTTGCTTCCGTGTGGCCAGTAGATGGCGGGCAAAGACTTCATTCGGTTTTTTAATGTATATTGAGTCCAGCCGATTTAGTGCCAATTCGATATCTTCACAGGATTCAATGAATTCAAAAGCTGTAGGACTTACACAGCTTATCAATGCCCGTAGTTTGTTGGGGATTCTGTCTTGGTAGTCGTCTAAATAGTTGGTGAATATAGTACGCCAGTACCGCCATTCTCTGGCGGCATGTGTTGAATTTGGGTCGATATCCAATACTCTTGGTTTATAGCCAAAACTTGATACAGACTCCGACATGGCACTTTATAAGATATTTTTGCCGAATAAATTGTCAAGAATGAAGACTGAGACTCGGAAGATAAGTTAATCTAAGCGTTATTCGGCAAAATACAAGCAGGGTTCACATCACGTGTTCCTAGTATTCTCGAATATGGCTGATTGTCGTAATCCAGAGAAAGGTCCGTAAACGAATATGGTGTCGTAAAGGAGTCTCACAGTCAATCTCTTATTTACGACAGGTTGTATTAAATTCAACCAATCAGGTTTAAGCTTATATTGTATTTTTCCAATTTTCACTGATCTTGTTGCACATCGACATCAAAATTGGATAAACTGTTTATGCCTCTGTTCCGTTTTGTTCATATAATTTCGAGCATCTCGTTCATTAAGAACTAAATGTCACCAGAAAATGAATATATTCAGTATTTTATTCACAATTATTTTAAAGACAGATTATTTTATAAACATTTTAAAATGTCGTCTTCCATGGTAAAATGTATTATATATAATGCAGATTGTTTTGTAGCGGTATTGACGGCGTAAATCAACCCGTACATTTTTTACTTTACGAATGTAAAAAAAAAACAAAACAAAAAGCAAACAAGAGAAAAAACTCAAGAAAATAACCTTTCATAATAGGTACAATATTTATATAATCGTCAACAGTTTTTTTACATGAATTATTAATATGAGTTACTTCCCTTTGACTGGGTTAAAGATTTTACTACTGAATGTTTTTTTACCTGAACTCACAAAAATTGAAATAACTTGTGACTCAAAATGTTCACTGAAAGAGAGTTTAAAGAATCCTGTAAAGCTGAAAATATGTTGATAAACTTTTAGCTTTAAAGAAGTTGAAGAAGTGAATGTTCCGTAAATGTTCAATTTGTTTTCGTTGCTCGTAGTGGAATGTTGTTCGTAATGTTTGTAATTTAAGTTTCGTAAGAAGATTCAATAGCGTGATTGAATAGTTTTTAGTAAGTTGCAGAAGAATTTGGTGAGTGAGTTGAAAATTTAGCTTGAATTACAGTGAAGTTATTTCATGTTAAAGAATTTGAGATTCTAACTTTGTACTTCGCTGCAGTAATGATACAAGCGTCGTGAACTCGTTTAGCAAATGCTAGTCGTCGTAAATTCTCACTGGCTGGGTTCGCTCGTACATTCAATTTATATGTTTTTTAATCACGTGACAGGATCAAAAAGCATTGTTTTTTCAAAAACTAGGTTGATGCTATTCGGACGTAGTGGTAAGCAGGTAAATTGTTTTTTTAATATTTGTTAACCACTCAGGGAGCGCCTTACAAAACTCAGTCTGATATGTTTTGTTTTGCTAATTGAGAACAAATGTACGTGAAGATAAGCGAGATAATTTTAATATTTATTGTCCAATGAGAAGCTAAGGTTTTCAGAAAAAATGTATGAAGCTGTGATCCACTTTTTGCACGAAAATCAACATTAATGAAAAAGTAGTAGCGGAATGCTAAAGTTTCTTTTATATAATAATAGTTTTATGCTTTCCTTCCTTTTTCTTTCCTGTAAGGTTTTTGTGTCAGTATTTTGGTGTTATCTCATATTTTTCTTATCTTAATACTTATATTCTTGTTGATATATTAAGTTTTAATAAGTAAAAAGTTCACCTACGAGAAAGTGTTATGCTTGTGTGATCAAAATAAGAATTTAATGGATTGTTTTATTATTGTTGTTGGAAATGCAATTGTAGTGGACCGTGGTGTGAAAGTGAGGATGATATCTCTGGGCTAAGATTTCCTGCTAGCCGGTCCAGCTACATAGGAATGTTGGACTTTAATGGAGTCCAAAGAAGATAAAGAAACAAACAAGACCGATATACATATATGCAAACAAACAAATATATATTAATAACAAATTACAATGACATGAAGACATGAAAAGTTACAGAGTGTTTGTATGGAGAAGTTATGTGTGTGTGTTGAGTGTCGGTATGTACGTGTATTGTCCTTAGCGTGTTCCCAGAATATGGGAAACGCTGTATCTGTGAGATGTCACATATTGGCCTAAGTGAAAAAGAGAAAGTTTTTCCTCGCCTCAGCGCGAGGTTGCGGCCCAAGGCCTGGGTCGAAAAAGAGAGATAGAGAGAAGGGTCAGCCAGTATTTATAGTCAGGGGAGAGAGACCCCTGTTGAAGGATTAAGGAAATGAGGAGGAGCTAACTGCGACACAATTCCCTAAAGGACACAAAAATTCATAAACAGCATTGTTTTTACATAGGAGGAATATTTTGAGGGCCCAAGTACTTAGTTATGAATAGTTTATGTTTTAAACTTTTTATACTAAACGATAAGTTTTTATTGTAAACAATTACAAATTAACAAATTAAATTATATTTTAATGGCTTTTTATCATGTTCATATTAAAGATGCATCAGGGTAGAAAAGTTAATAATGTTTTTATTTTTTATTTATATTCGAGATAGTTGTTTGTGTTATTTTTTCTAAATTTCTTCAAAGCTAATTTTATTTGCTCATTGACAACATGGTTACGGAAATTATTGTTGATATATGTTTTATGTTGTTCAAAGACTAGTTTTATTGTATTGCCTGCTCAATATTTAGGTCGTAGCCTAAAATAAGCTAAAGTTTTGCCAGTTAAATATTTGGGACATAACCTAAAATAACTTGTTTAGTTTTCTGTTGTTCATACCACTGAAAGAAAAGAAAATTTGTCTAAGTGTAAATGAAATCAAAAGTAACACGCCATCACCAATATATTTTGTGCCCATATAATATACTAGGTACCTCCGAAAATATTCTAAAAAAAGAGCAGAGCATGATGAAAAAATATCCTAAATTTGATAAAAACAAAGTTTTATCGTCAAAATGTTTATGTTATTTAAAAGGAAAGACCAAGTGATGTTTTTGTTTACTTTATTAATTTTTTACCTTTTGGTTTAAAATCTTTTTTCTTGCGTTAGCGACGGGTCAAAAATTACCATGGTAATTTAGCGTCTTTCTGTGGTAAAAAACATATTGTTTTGGAAATTCTTACAAAAATCAAATAATTGACGGATTTTAATTAAATTTTGAGGACTTATTCACTAATGAATTATTTTTATTTTTTTAAATGTTGGTAAAAATATATTTTTTTTACATCTGTTACCCCCACTTACTTAATTTTATGAAGTTTCTAGAAATTAAAATTTGAACCTTTTCATATTTATATTCGTTAAAAGCAGGACTCCTTGAAAAATCAAATTTTTTTTGTATTTTTTCCGAAAATCTGCGCTGAATTATAAAATAAAGAATGTAATAAAACTATGACACTATTTAATTAGAAAACTTTTAATTACTTTTTTAAATAAAATGTATTAAGGCCACTATTGTCTGCAGGAAAAAAATTCGATGACTAATTACTTTTTAAAAAATCGTTTTAATTTTTTTAAATTTTAATTAAAATAATTTATTAAGTATTAAATCTTTTATAATCCGTATTAATTTCAACCTTTTAGATGATATTATTATTAAGTGAAAACTATATTTACTAAACATAAATAACTTAATACAAATCATCAAACAGCAATATTTTAAAAAGAATTTTGAATTTTTTTGTGTGTATACAAACGTGCCGATTTTTGTAAGTAGTCGACTATACACGACATTATAAGAAAATAAGAGCTAAAACTAAAATAAAACCTTCAAGACTTCATTTTAAAACTTAGGTATCGTGTTTTTGTGGAGGTCCCTTGTCGTTTATTATTATTTCTTTCAACGTTTTCAACAGTTACCGGGTTTTTCTGTATATGAGTATTTATTTGTTGCTGTAGAACTAACCTTCGTTTGTCTTATGTTTACTTTCTATTTTTGCTTACCTAAAGTTATTTATCAACTTTGCATTTTCTACTCTCGTTCATTTTTTATCAATTGATAGTTTAGGTGTTTGTACTGTCAAAAAAGAAAGCAGTATCAATTATTTTATTGTATGTTAATGTTATGGGTCCTTACCTATAACTACAGAATGAACTCTTCCTAACACTATGTATACTACGCCTCTCAAGAGAAAGGGACGAATCGAGTCGAGCTGATAGTAGTTCACTCCAAACCAGACTGACAGTCATACTAACACCTTCCACATCTTGTATTATTATTCCGTGTAATATATCTTCGTTATTGCTACTCTTGTGTTCGTGTTGTTCTTCCTTAGTCCTAACCTGGACCATAACAGTTAAATAATAACTTCATAATCTCCGACTATTTTAAGCTTAAATCCAGATATATATTTTAATTTTATTTTTTGTTTCTATTATCATTTTTCTAAAATTAACAAAGATTCCAACACAACACAAACAGGATTTTCTTAAAAATTTGTTTTAAAAACAGTATTTCAGTTTTCGGAAAAAATTTTCATGTGTTTCATCTTTAAACATTTTTTATTTTTTAAGCGTTCATTATCTCGGTTTTATCTAGAAATGTAAAAAACAAGGCCTAGCAATTTTATTTTAATTACTAGCCGTGTACTTCTGGTTAGAAGATCCTCCTTCGTAGATTATCTTGGAATAAAAAATGATTTTACCGAGATATTACTCTCTTAATTGATTTAAAAGTACTGTTCAAAAAAAAGAAAAAAGAAATTACAATTAAAAAAATAAGTGCTACTAAAATTAGCACTTCTTCCCCCCTTCCCCAGTAGGCATGTGACCCCCACGTGGTTGAAAGGTTCTGGGTAGAATGCACCGGCCCTTTCGATTATTATAGTTGAGGATTGACAATATAACATAGGTAGAAAAAAGTAAAATGTACAAAAAGCAAAAAAACGCTACTAAAACTAGCTCCAACCTCGTCGGGGGTAACTGCGTTGTACGCAACGTACCGGCCGATACACGATATATATTATTAGTTGATGACTGACAATGTAACGTCAATTTAAAAATAATTAAAAGAAACATTATTTATGACTATTTCAGGAAAGATCGAGTTTAGAGACGTTAGCTGAAAACACAGACGGTGTTACACTACAGACAAAAAGCTTGGCGTCACTCTGCATTTCTTAAAAATCACCATAAAATGAAATAATTTGATTTTTTAAAGTAAAAGGTAACATTTCAGTAACTACAGTGTATTTGGCTTTATTTGGAAAAAAATTATCATACGACAGCATTATATTTTGTTTTCGTCAATAAAACCATCACCTGATGTAATTACTACTTTACAAATTCTTGGCATTCTTTCCACCAGTTTAGCAGATGGCATACCTCCCCAAGCACTGAAAAAGCTCACTCTTTGTATATTCTCTTCCAATTCTCCTATCCAATTCATTCCATACTAATTCAGTGAGAGAGAGGGGGGTAGGAGACTGAAGTGACCAAGTCATAATTTCGAAAATGTTGTTCCTTTTTTTGACTCGAGGTAATTTTGACATAATTCAGAAGTGTGTTTTGGATCGTTTTCTTGTTCAAAGGTGATTCTTCTTTCAATTATGCATAAACCAGATGGTATAAGATGTCTTTGCAAAATCGAATGATATTGTCCTTTTTTCATGATTCCCTTGACCTGAATCAAATATCCAGTCCTCTCTCCCACAAAAGAGCCCCATACCATAACAAATCCACAACCATGCTTAACTGTTGGAACTATACATTCATCATTCACTCTTTCTCTTGCCTCCCTTCTCATATATACTACTAAAAAGTTCAAATTTGGACTCGTCTGTCCACAATGCATTTTGTTATTCATTCACTGTCCAGTTCTTATGTTTGTTGCTCATAACAGTCTTTTCTGCTTATTCACTTTCCGTAACAAGGTGTTTCTTGATGGCTATGTACTGCCTCCTAAGACCCGCTGATCTAAGCTGATTTTTCACAGTTGAAAGCGACACTGGTTGCTGCCGAAAGGAATTAAGTTCAGCTGTCAACTCTGGAGAAGTGTTCCTTCTATTTCTTTTGCTCTCAATAATCAAGTGTTTATCTTCAGCAGCAATTACCACCTTTGGTGCTCCAGCTCTTTATTTGTCAACATTTGCACCAGTTTCTAACGGCCTTCCTAACAAATATTACACCTCACGTCTAGAAATCTTCAATTTCTTGGAAATTTGTTTTTAACAGTAGCCTTCTTTGAAAAAAGAATAGAAACATATCGCATTTAAGCTGTTTTTAAAGGGATGCAAGTGGTCCCAAACCTTTTGCTTGTAGGGTATATGCAAATCACACAGTAGAGAATGGGTGGAAAGTCAGGCAAAGATACTCCAGATGAATCACGAGTAGTATTGGAAGATAACTTCAAATCAAAGCATTATGCTTTATCAGCAGAAATTGATAATATCTCAAATTGCGTGGAAAGAGGAGGACTTAATCTTATTTAACGCACTATTATAGTACCGCCAGTAGTCACGAGAACCAAACGTGTTAGAGGCATTCTGTCAGTGAACAAAGATTTATCCACTTTGAAGACACATTTACAATTATTCAAAGAGGTGTCTAATGTGAGCAAAACTATCACGTTGGTACAGCCAAAAAAGTGATTCGTGTGGGCTATAGCGACCGAACGAGCAAATATGAACCAAGGAGAAGATTATGGCTTCACCTGGTATTTCCGAGATGACACAAAAGCATTGGTGTCGGCTATTATCCAAGTAGAAATCTCAGTAAGATAATTTTCAATAGGCAGTTTTAAAATGTCACCCCAAGAGGCGTTGCAAAGAAATTCACGAAATGAATCCCAATCGGTACTGTCATGCGTATAGTTTTCTACTCTCACGCCAAAGCACGCCTAAAATTTAAATAAGTAAAACGAAAAAATTACTACAATCTAGAATTTTTTTTTTTTTAAATAAATTGTCTTTAGCTTATATATACAATATTTTCAGAATATAATTTTTTATTCTATACGAAAACTTAGAATTATTTTATATTGCATTAAAAGTATAAAAAAGAAACGAATTAAAAACTAGTTAAATGATACATTTCAGTTTAATACATTTTTTAAATATTTTTTTATTTTCTTACCTGTTTGATCACATAAATATTTAATTGCACTCAATAAGGGCTTTTTTAAAATTATTCTGATGTGGCGCAACAAGCAGGGAATCGATAAAGACTTATTAAATTGATACTGTTGACAAGAAAAAGTTACCCTCCATAGATTAAATAAAGAAGTCAGTTTGGATTTCCCTAAAAGTTACCCAGATCTGTTGTGAGTGCGAAATAATAATAACTCCCTTCAACTTCGGAGGACTGAGGAAGAAGGAAAGGAATTCGCGAGCCTATATGAAAATCTCTTTGGGCGAATGAAAACCTTGCCTTCACAGAAATTGACCGGTGTGCTGAGAAGAAGCAAGAAAGGAATTCACAAGCCTATGTTTTGTAGCAATTTGCGGTATTAGGCGAAACTATCATTAGCGCAACCTATTCTGTGTTCAATTTCTTTATTGCCTTCCCACTAAAATTGTTTTAACTGACCCTTACACCGAGGTATTTGAAATAATTAGTATTTAATAATTTCACATCCTGAAGTTTTCAGACGGATTCAGAGTAGGTGTCATCACTGCTTTCATTCCAGTTCCAGCTCATAGTTTTTATTTTGGAAAGAAAAGAAATAGAACTGAAGATAAACTTGAGTTCTATTTATTGGATCACGCGGTAATATTGTAATAATAGCAACAAAGATTAGGAAATTAGTCCGAATGTAAGTAATGTAGATGAAATAAATATTTTTTTCTTAAATGCGTGGACCAAGATTTTAACAGAAAGATATATCACCCATTAACATCATGCTCAAATTAGTTGCTTTTAGAAGCAAGCGTATTTGACTAAGTCTGAAAAGAATGCCCAAACAACTAGGAAGTTTTTCATAAGGCTTATTGAACTTAAACTAATATTTATATTCATGCAAAAATGATTAATAAATGAATCGCTTTACCAGATAAGCTACTGACTACATTTTCTAAAATATTAATTTCTTGTTACATGGACTCTTTCAAGGAGGTCAGAACTTTTGCAAGTAACACGAATGAGGTGTTTTACCCAATCAGGATTGCAGAAGTATATATTAAAGGCAAATAATTGTTGAACCAACGTTGACTGACCAAGATAGTCAGTTGAGCGTAAAAATATTCCATATTTTTAATTCTTTCAACACCAGCTTACTGGTTGTCACGACAAAAGAATTCCAATGAGTGAAGCAATCTTTATACACTTGTTGAGTCACATTCACCTTAATTTCTCCTGAGAAAAAGAGAAAGAGGCATATATACAGAAAGTTAAAGAGATTAATGAAAATAATCCATTAGATGATGATTTGGCAATTAAATAGAACTCGATGATAGAATAATTTATTTATCATTGCAACAAAGAAGTTAATGCTAGCAAGAGTTAAAAATTAAAACATTCTGTTGTATTGTGTTGAAAAACATTAAAGGCAGACACGAATGAGTCGATAAGTTTGTAGTGACTACTCCGATACACCACACCCACAAAATACTTAATAATTATTGGCTAGAAAATAAGTACTATTTACTACAAGACAATTTCTCCATCGCAGTAGCCACACCAAATTTTCTGCCATTGACTTTGCCAAACTTGGTTTATAAAAAAATCAGTGATTGGTTGATTTTTGACCAATCGTATAATTTAGCCATTCCTTTCGATAGTTTCCCGCTCCTCTCTGGAGCCTACTCAAAAAGTATAAATACCACGAAAATAAAACAATAGAACAGTAGTAGAACAAATAAATCAACAGAGCTCAACTACGTACGTGTACCTACATTCTTCTACTCAGACACACACAGACACAAAACTACAATTGCATTACGCTGTGAACTGTCTGTCCAAAAGCCAAGTAACAAACTCAAAATTCTATCCTTTTGTACAAGCTTTTTCATACTTGAACTCAGTTATCATTTATCACTGAACTCTGAACATTTAAACAAGAAAGTTCTTTAATACATATTTTCAATCTTGCATCAGTACAAGGGAAACTACTTCCTTTTTCTTAATTTTATTTCATCAAGCACGATTGTTGTACTCGTCTATTTTCAATACATTTTATTGTTGATTACTACATAATCTCTTGTTATTTCTTCCTTGTGTCTTTTGCAAATTTAAATGTGATGGGCTAACCAAAAACGCAACCTTCACCAAAGCCTTCTTAACAATTCTAAACCAAATCTAATTAGCACGCCACAAGTTAAATTAAAGATATGGTAAAGTAGAAACTGTATCTTGTATGAAATAAATCTTTGGTCGAAATATAACTCTATAGTTTTTTAAGTTCATCGTAAGTAAGGATTCAAAACGTGCATTCAGGAACAGAATACATGTTCGAAATGATTTGTGAGCAAAATATAAATAGTTTATCTCATGTCATCAAAAAAGAATACTGCTGTTGTGAAAGTGAGTAATTTGGTTAAAATCCATGCATTCAAATGAAGCAACGTCCGAGGATTTAGAAACGTACGGTAAAATCGAGTATTTACATCTTTTGGAACAGATTGGATAGTATTATTTCCTTTTCGACCGGTTGTCAAATATGAATAACAGAATTCTATAATTGATAAGGTGTAAGTGGGTCAGGCCGATAAATTTTCTGTATCCCTTCATATGTACGCTGTGATCCACATTTTTGTTCAGAATTTATACTTGAACTCAAGATAGTGTAATTCCTCTATTTAGTTATCCAGCATTTCTTTATCTCATCAGTTAAATTTAAATTATCAAACATTTCTTTACGAACTTGAACATTTATTTGATTCTCAATATCAGTTTCCATTCATTAATGAAGTTGAAATGAATAGATAGGTGTGTGTGTGTGTGTGTGTGTGTGTGTGTGTGTGTGTGTGTGTGTGTGTGTGTGTGTGTCTTCCAGAAGTCTAGATAGATTCGATAAATATAAACAGAGCAGCTTACAGGCTTAAACCACCTCCATTTTTTCCTCAGAAAATCATAATTTTAAAAGGATTACATCCTGTGTAAAAATATTAAAAGTACTTGCCACATGTAACTTTCTATGGCATACCAGAGAGTTTACAATTACACATTGTACAATTACATAAAACACTACATAATTAAAGCGATAAGCGATAACTCATCAGATATTTTGACGGTAAAAAGTAATCATTTATTATGCCAATATGTCATAAGAACTATGTCATAAATAAACAAATCAAACAACTGCAACACGTAACCAGGGCTATTTTTCCGATGGCCCTGGTTATATCAAGCCTCCCTGATATTCTTGGCGCGGTGGCAGCTGTGTGCCCGCTCAGAAAAAAGTGTAAATAAAGTGTCACCTTATTACTCGCGTTTTGTTCTTTTTTTCACATGAATTATAATTATTATTATATATTTTTGAATTGGACATAGTCCGACAATTTATTTAAAGACATTTATATTATGTTTAACGTTCTTTTTATAGATACAAGTATTTAAAAGCTCTGTTTTTTATAAACAGTATTAAATAACATTTACCGGCTTGAATGTCCGAGAAATTTTCATAGAAAATTTTCGTTCTCCTATACGGAACCATCATTTCGCGTGATGTGCCTTAACCGTTCGGCCACAGAGAAGCGTCTGGTTAGCAAGGTCGATTTTACTATCTTTAAACTTAAATCTTCCATGAATTAAAATTCGCTTCTGTAATTTTTCCGGAATTACAACTCTATCGCTGTATAATAAGACATTGTCACATAGTGAGTAGACGTCTGACACGCTATTATCTTTTGTTGCGATTTTACGTTTTATCTCGCAAATAAAGTCATCTTCTAGCGCTTCGTTTTTGATTTCCGACAACGTTACAGGTAAATCCCGGACGGTATTCGCTATTATTGATTTTATTTCACAGTCTGAACGAAGAGCTGCTATAACTGAGTCTTCAAGTGGTTGATTTTGATTAGCGATTAGTCTGGATAGACCATCTGCATGGCCAATTTTATTAGTTGGTAAATAATTTAATTTAAAATTATAGTTGAGAAGGATGGTACCCCATCTCAAAAGTCTATTCGCCGTATAAACCGGTAAACCCTTTTTAGAGCCAAATATCGTTAATAATGGTTTATGATCGGTCTGTAGATTGAAATACCTTCCATGCAGATATCTGTGAAATTTTGTTACCGCGAAAATGATACTGAGACCTTCTTTTTCAATTTGGCTATACACTTTTTCTGCGGGTAGCAACGTTCTCGATGCGTGTGCTATGGCTTTCCGTGTACCGTCTGGCATAATATGTAGGATACACGCACCGATACTGTATGAACTAGCATCGCAGGCCACAATGATATCTAATTGAGGGTTGAAGTGAGTCAGAAATAGTTCTGATGTTAATATATTTTTATTTTTTCAAAAGCTGACTGACACTCAGTTGTCTAGTTCCAAATTTTCTCTTTATTTAACAATTCATTCAGACGAGCGCGTAGCTCGTGCATATTTTTTATGAATACTTGGTAATAGTTGACAAGTCCCAAAAAACTTTGGAGCTCGTTGACATTTTTTGGAGCAGGCATATTTTTGATAGCTTCTGCCCGCCGTGGGTCAGGCCGTCTTCCCTTCTTATCAATGATATGCCGGAGATACCTTATTTCATTCATATAAAAATCACATTTCGATTCTTTTACTTTGAGACCGAAATCCTGAATTCTCTCAGAAACCTTGTGGATATGTTTGCAATGTTCCTCGGTAGATTTGCTTGCTATTACACTGTCATCCAGGTAGGCACAGGCGAAGTCAAGGCCGCCCAGCATGGTATCCATGACCTGCTGAAATATTGCAGGTGCAACTTTGACTCCGAAAGCCAATCTATCAAACTTGTATAAACCCCTGTGGGTGTTGATACATAGAAGTTTTGCACACTCCTCTTCAAGGTATGCATCGCTTAATTCCAATTTGGAGAATATTTCCTCACCATTCAGTTTATTAAATACCTCCGGTGTGGGGAGAGGGTAATCGTAATCGTTTAGAGCCGCATTGAGGCCCGTTGAGAAATCCGCACAGACGCGAATTTGGTTGGACTTTTTTCTTACGTATACAGCGGGGGCCGCCCATTCACTAAAACTCACTTTGGACAGTATACCGGCATTTTCTAGTCGGTCGAATTCTTCGTTAATTTTTCCTACTGATGCAAATGGAACATTTCTTTTACTTTTGAAAACGGGTTGAACGTTTTCTTTCAGCTCGAACCTGGCTTTTGTCTTATTACATTTTCCTAACCCCGCCGAGAAAACTTCTGGAAATTTTTCTTTTAATTCGTCTTTCAGGTCTTGGGCATCTGTTGTCATATTTTCTACTTTTTGGCAAAAATTGTTGATTGGTTGATCCCACAACTTAAACCGTTCCAAACAAATTCTCAGAATTTTTATGGACGAAAACTTTTAGTTTCTTTGTGATGCCATTTAGTGTTACAGGTAGCGTTAGCTCACCTTCAAATTTGATTTTGTCACCTGTTACTGCACGGGCTGTTTTGTTTGCCTTTTACATCGTTGTTTTTTTTAATTTGCTCCAAGTATGAAGATTAATGATTGAGTAATCCGAGCCAGAATCTAGTTGCAGCTTGACTGTTTTGTTTAGAATGTTAACTACAACGTATTTTCGTAGATTCTTATCTACTTTTTCATTTGATACAGTTTGTCTGACTCTGTTTCTGTTGTTCCTTTTGTTTCTACAGTGCGCCCCCTTGTGGCCAATTTTGCCACAATAATCACATGTCTTGTTTCGGTAAAAATAGTTTTAATTCTCCTAACATACGATATGCGTAATTCCTCGATGTTTTTGGAATCGCTTTTAACACTGATTACTCGCTGGCAATCTTCAGCTAGTTTTTGTAATGTGAGACCTGGTTCGCTTTCTAGTCTTGATAGAACTCTCCGTCTAATCTCCGAGTTTTTTTGCGGAGACTAAACATTTTCTTCCAGACTTGAGGTTAACTCACTGGGATCTTTAGACGTCTTTAGAGTTATGGCGTGACCTTTTTTTGTTTTTAGGTAGAGGTTTCTCTTTGTGGTTCGAATATTCTTCGTCGCTAGTTGTTATGGTGTAAAACCATAGAAAAGATAACACGGACTCGGATATAGGTTAAATAGTATATTCTCGGAAACGTAGTACAAAGGTAAATGTGAACTGGAGAGTACCTTCTCTCACTGGTGTCCCGACTTACTCATTCACTCACTCTGTGGCTACTACTCGGTGACCCTCACTTGGTGACTCACCTTACTCAGAGTTGGTAGCCATATTATATAGGTTTGGAAGAGTCCATTTATAGGTAGGTCCCCACAATTACATTCACGATAATGCTTCTCCATTTTGTCTAACCCTTCAGTACATTATCTGCTCTTTTGTCATAACTTCATAATAAAAAATAAATGTTTCAAAATGCCCTTGCTGAAAAGCTGCCCCATTGCCCTAAGCTGCTTGACTCCCACCGTCCACTATAAGTAATCAATAACAGTTGGTAGTTTTCTATTGTTGAGTTTACTGACGCAAGATGTAACAGTTGTAAAGCATTCAATACTGAAATTTAAGATTTTCCTCAAATGGTGAAAAAAAAATTACATATTAATCTAACAGCCGGAATTTAAATTTCTTTGTTTTGTGGTTGTAAATTTGTTCCACCTTTTACACGAACAATTTACCGTTTAAAAATACAGTCTGTAGCTCTGTATAATAAATTATATGTAATTGTAGGTTTGTAGGATAGTAAATAAATAACATAGGTACCACCAAAATGAAAGAAAAACATTGTTACCACTGTTTTAAGGTATTTATTTTTCTTTTATCGCTTCACCCCAAGCAAGACAATAATGCAACTAGAACACGGGGGTGGGGGTTACAGGGAGTGAAAGGGAAAGAGAATGAGAAGACTGAGAATAGGGAGGATTGAGGAAATGACAAAAAAGGAACTGGGTTCAAGAAGTCAGAAGATCGCGATTGACGTTGCATTAAAATATTTGAAGATTATAGTTAAGCGAGAAATCGGAAGGAAAATCCACAGGTAGGAAGTGAGAGAAAAGAAACTGTTAGAGTAGAAGAGACGATTGCATTTAGCTAGATCAACAGTAAAAGGGTGGAACCTAGTTGCCAATCTAGTAGTATGCTTAAATTCATGTAGTCGGGGCACCAGGGAAAAAAGCTCACGAGGGTAGTTGCTATGAAAATATTTGTAAAATAGACAGAGGTAAGCCACCTCACGTCAGTCAGAAAGTGTGACTGAAGTCGAGATGCCTGGGCAGGATCAATTACATTATAAACCATTCTTCGGATTTTATCAAGAAATGAAATTCACATGATCTTGGATTGAAGGCAGCAATCGTGATAATCCTGTGTGGGTCAAGGGTCGATTTATGATCAGCCAGGTTTATCTATATAAACGCGCACAGAAATCTGTTGAAAGAGTAGTTGGCTCGTCTGCCGTCGAGTGCAGTCGAGCTGGTTAGAGAGTGGTCGGAGATTGAAAGCGATGTCAGAGATTGGAACCATCGCCAGCTAACATATTTTGTTGATATAAGTACGAAGAAGCGAATTACTCCTCCATAAATCTAAGACTGCTACTGCTACTATTATTACTACCACTGGAAACGGAAACGTCGAACAAGCTATTATTATTGCTACCACTGGAAACCTCGAACAAGCTACAATAATCAAAAAGGTCTGTCGTCGAGTGCAGTCGAGCTTACTACTACTGTTGCTACCGCCGAGGAGGAACGCAACGATAAACTTTAAGCCGCGCACAGAAATCTTTATCACTCAATCGCAAGGGTCGTATATCGTTCTGAGACGATTTCACAACAAGCTACTCTCTCTCTCTCTCTCTCTCTCTCCCTCTCTCTCTCTCTCTCTCCCTCTCTCTCTCTCTCTCTCTCTCTCTCTCTCTCTCTCTCAACCATTGAATAGTTGTTTGTCCGGCTTTCTGCGGATATATATTTTTTTTGGTGCATTCTAAATTTCTTAGCACAGACTCTCCTGCCGTGTCTACATATTCAGTCAATCGTGAATGGATGAACATCACTTCTGCTTTCTGGATCAAACCAAACACAATGTGGGCAGGAAGCAGGATTAAACCAGTGGACCGGTCGAATGATCTACGGATGCTCAGGCCACCTTCGTTTAAGACCGTGTAGACACCTCAACCCAGAGAGTAAGACGTCGGAGGTTGAGGGGCTGGGGCGAAAGTGTTAGACAGTAAAACATGTATGTAATATCAAACGTGAGCATGCACAAAATTCGTTCAGGACCTTACCAAAGATAATTCAATAAAACTCAAAAACAAATTTCTGAGAGTTGGTATTTGCATATGTTATAGTGAAAGACACCTTGTCTAGATAATAGACTCTCCCATCTATTATAAGTAGGAGTCAGTAGTAGTCGAATAAAGAAGAAGTAGTCAGCGACCACAACTCGATTACTCTGCGTAACACTTTATTACAAGTTCCTAACGTTTCTGTACGGAGGAAAAAAAAATTCGTTCGCCAATATAACTTTTGGCGCCGAAGATTTACACTCATACGGAGGAAGAAAAAGTTCGTGCGCCACAGTGGTTTTGACGACGAAATTCGCACTCATAGGGAGGAAGAAAAATTTTGTTCGCCACAAATAACGTGGGCGACAAAGTCTTGGATTTACACTTTGAAAAAAAAATGGAGGAATGCAAAAGTCTATTCCAGGATTTTTTAAAGTTCCAGTTAGAACAACAAACGAAAATATTAGAACAACAGAATACATTCCAGATGCAGTTACAGGAGGAAACTTTCAATAGACAAATGCAATTCCAACAGAAAATGGAACAGATTCATGGGGAGTTTCAAAGCAAAATTCTGGAAATAATTGAGAACAGGAAAGTGAAAAGTCTACAAAATGATTCCTTCCCAGAGAATACAATATGGAATTCAATTGAAATATTAACGTACAGTCCAGGTAAAGAGATAACTTTTGAAGAATATTTAAAAAAATATACGGACGTATATAACGAGGACTGCCACTTGTGGTCTGAAGGAAAGAAGGTTAGGCTTCTTTTAAGCAAATTAGGAACTGCTGATTTAACAAATTGGTAAACTACATTTTACCGAAAAAAACTAACGAGTTGACATTTACCGCGGCGGTAAATATATTAAGTGAGTTAAAAGACAAAAGACATCTTTGTTCCACAAGAGGTGGAAATGTTTGAATTTGATGAAAGATGACGAACATGACTATATAACGTACGCAGCCAATGTGAATAAGCATTGTGAAGAATTCAAGCTAGCAGAGTTAAGCGCAGATAATTTTAAGTGCTTGGTTTTTGTTCAAGGGCTGGTAGCGGGAAAAGACGCAGAGTTGAGAAAATTAGTACTGGCAAAATTGGAAAGCAATCCAAGTATTACGGTACAGAATTTGGCAGAAGAATGCACAAGATATGCTAGCGTAAAAAAAGACGCAAAAAAAGATAGAACAGTCTGGCGTTTCGCATGTAAGGAAAATACGGTACAAAGAAAGTCAGTCTAACAAAAAGAATTATAAAATTGCAGATTATCAAGCAAAAAGTAAAATACCAGAGAAAAACAAACAAAAACGCCCGAAGCCATGTTTTGCTTGCGGTGAACTACACTGGTAAAGATATTGAAATTTTAGAAATAAAAAATGTTTCAACACTTTATTACAAGTTCTTAACGTTTCTGTACGTTTAACCTATTTAGGACGCATTTAGTCCGAATACAGTTTCTACTGTGGAAATAACTCCATAACAGCATATTTTAATAAAATACATTATTTTCTTTCTTGATGGACAGAAAAAATTTCCACTTAATATTTATTTTTTTAAATACTTAATTTTTCAGTGCAATTTTTAAATTCATCCCGTTGTTGTTCGTAAGTTATTTTTTTTTTGTTGATTTTGTATTTTTATTAAAGGCATGTTTGAAAAATCTCTTCGCAATATTTGTGTTACGATTCTTTCCGTCCGTCGCACCACAGGAAACGTCTATTAGTTTAAGTGACTAGATCAGATTTAGATAAAAGATTTGTGTTTCTTTTCTTTTTTAATAGAATAGCGTAGAAATATTACAATGACTTTAATTACCGAAGAAGTGACCAAATGAAAATGGAATAGGTGCCTATTTGTCTCAACGTTTATTTTTGACGCTTATGAAAAAATTTAGTTATCAGTCAACATTTTGGAAGAGAGGGACCAATAGTAGACACACTACAGCCGGAGGGCCACATCCATCCCGCGGCTGGCTCGCGCAAGCATTTCAAACAAAATCTTTTCGTGCATTATTTAATTTTCGTCTAATCAGTTTTTTTTTGTTTATTTTCAATTTTAGTTAATGTCCAATGGAAATAGTTGACAAATCTATGACAATCTATTTATTTCATTGAATTCTCGTAAAAAAGTACGAAATTTATAAAGACATCTAGTTTTTCTTTTTTTTTTTTGTTATTTTATAATCAGGTTCACGCCAAACGAGACAATAAAGCCACTTAGTACTGTGACACAAGGGGTGTAGAAGAGTTAGAAATAGAAACATTGCTAAGAAGTGCGAACAAAAGAAGAGTAATCAGAAGAACAGTAGATAGCGATTGACATGGCATTTAAATTTTTGTAGATTAAAGTTGGTTGGAAAGCATGGAGCCGGAAGGGAGTTCCACAAGCGAGAAGTACGAGAAAAGAAACAGCATACAATTTATAGTTACATCTAGTCAACTCAGCTGTAAATTGATGATACTTTATCGGCAGTCTAATACTGAGATTATACTGCGTCTAGGCACCATAGCGATGAGCTCATCCGAATAATTTACCATGAAAATATTTATAAAAATAGGCACAGAGAGGTAACTTTACAGCGGTGGGAAAGAGACTGAAGCCAAGACGTCAGAACAAGGTCAATATTATTGCTGATTCTTCTTTGTATTTTATCAAGGAGCTCCAGATAAATGTCATATGTGGCAGCAATATTCTAAGCGTGGAAGAATGGTATATTTATAGATATATAAGACAGATTCTGGAGAGAAACATTGTCTTGCACGACACAGTGAAACAATTGTCTTAGCAGCTGACCTAGCAATGTATTCAATATAATCATACCACTTCATGTCAGCCCGAGAAGGCGCAACGAGTCACTCACCTGAAGGTTAGCATCAACCATGCTGATGGAAGGCAGATAAGGGTCTCTCAGAAGATTAATAGAGAGCAGTTTAGTTTTGAAGGCGTTAAAGTTAACAAGCCATCCTTTGCACAGAGTTAACAACAGACGTTAACAATGGTCGTTTTGGATATCAGCTGCCATTTTCACATTATCAAATTGATCAGACTTACTATTGAGACAAGAGTAAATGGTTGTGTCATCAGCGTAGATACCAAGTTGAGAGTTGATGCCATCAGGAAGGTCGTTAATGAAAATTATAAACAAAGAACCAAGGATGGAGCCTTGGGGGATACCTGCATTAGTACGAAAGGCACTAGAAGAGTGGCCGTTCGGGATTACTTTCATTTCACGATTTGATGTAAAAGATTGGATCATTTCAAAAATTTGTCCGGAGACACCGTAACTTTTCAGCATATAGAGAAGACCTGTATGTCAAACGCTATCGAAATCTTTCGAAATGTCCAAAGCTACAGCCCAGGCTTCATCCTTCTTATCTAGAGTTTGATAGACTCTTTCTGCAATTATCGTCAGTACATCAACAGAGAAACGAAAGCCATATTGTTTGCCTGAAAAAAGGCCCAATTCAGCATTGATAGAGCATCTAGGAGTTTTCCAAAAAGAGGTAGAAACCTAATATGGTCAGACGGCTCACCAAAGTTCTTAAAAACCGGAGCAACAGAAAGCAAGAGGCGGCGAGGCACTTATATAGTTTAGAGAGAACAGGAGCCAGTTTGGGGGCACACTTCTTAATGACTATTACAGGGATGCCATCTGGTCCACATGTTTTGTAGGGTTCCAGGTTAGAAATGATAGCAGAAACCATCAAAGGGGTTATACAAATATCACTCAACAGAGACTCAGTTCTAGGTGGGAAGATACTCCAGATGAGTAAAGGGTAGAGTTTAAGGAGAATTTACGGGCGAAACATTCAGCTTTATCAGTAGATGTTAACACCTCAAATTGATTGAAGAGATGAGGAATAGAGAACTTACTCTCGAGATAGACCGTAAGTGTCACCCTTTTAGCAAAAAAGCACTAAAGAGATCTTCATCTTAAAGGAAAGATAAATTCCACAATCCGGAAATAAAAATAAGCAAAGAAATCTGGATCTAATTTTTTACTGATTTATACAAAAGTTTTTGTTTTAGTGATTTTGTGGGCATTTCTTACTTATTTGTGTTTCACCTATTGGCTGTAAAATATAGAACTTTATATCTTATAACCCCTCACCCACACACCCACCCCGCAGATTGATAATTATTGAAAATATTTTTCAATATCTCACATACGTTTTAAAGGGAGTAGGCCAATGTACTTGTCTACCCGATTTTGTAGTGATGTTTGTAGGTGTGTTTGCAGGTGTGTTTACCGGTGTGGAAAATGGTTCGCACACATTCATATACCGTGAGGGTGTAAAACATTCTGTTATACTGTTCTTTGTAGGTAAATCCAAATACGCCTGTTTTAGTCCGGAGACTGTATCTTGCTTGACTTTTGCCACAATTGTAAAATACTTGGGTTTCCTGTCTACTACTTGAAAAAGACCCGAGTAAGTAGAGCAAAGAGGCCATTTCACAGTATCATTTCGCAAGAAAACATATTCACAGTTGTGAAGATCTTTTGATGTGTAAATGTCTTTTGTTCATGTTCTAGTGTGTGTGAAAACTAGATCACTCATTCGTTGTTTAAAGTTTTGTACGAACGATGTGATTGACTGTAGGAGATCTGTTTTATCACAAAACTTTCCTGGTAGTGTCAAGGATGTCCATAAAAACACTTCAGATACTGGGCATCCCAACTCTTCTTTGATGACATTTCTGATGGATAACAAAACCAGTGGTAGATTTTCTAACCATGTCCTGGAATCGTTATTGGCCGTTAGTGTTGCCTGTGAAAACATTCGATTAACCCATTGGCACATGGATAATATGCTGCTGTTGTGTGCTTGACTCTCAATAGCTTTGTGAACTTATCGAAGAATGTAGATTGAAACCGGGAGCCTCGATCTGTACTTATTATTGAGGGACAGCCAAAAATCGCTATCCACTCCTGCAAGATACTTTTAGAGATTGTTTCTGAAGATATATCCTTCAGGGAACAACGACAGGCCATCTTGTAAATCGATCGATAATAGAGAGTAGATAATGATATCCATTTGCTTATGGTAAGCGTTCCACTATATCGAGGTGTAGGTTATAAAAATTATCTGGTTTGATAAATTGTACAGAAGGGGACTTTGTATGCCTGTTTACCTTGCTTTTTGACAATTTAAACGGATTTGAGTTCAGTTTTTTTTATATCAGTACGTATAGGTAAAACGATTGCTAGTGCGGCATCCAGGATGTGAGAGGCTGTGAAAATGTTTGAATATCTTTTTTCTCGGTGAAGGTGCTATGTACAGTCTTGAATAACCAGTCCCCACATCGCAAAGTAGTGTTTTTGTTCCAAATGAGATAGGGTGTTCTTTTAATTGTAAAGAAGTGTCCTCTTTTACTTTGTCTAATGTGACATCTTTTTGTTGTTCATCAGCAATTAGGTCGAAGGTAAGTGTTTCAGAATTGATAGTTTGTATCGTGGAGCGCGAGGGTATATCTGCCACGATATTGTCTGAACATTTAATATAACGAATATCCGAAGTAAATCGGAATATATAAGCCAGTTGTCGGGTATCTCTGTGTGTATAATATTTTGTATTCACGTGTAAGGCATAAGTGAGTGGTTTGTGATCAGTGAAAACAATAGAATTTTGTTCTTCGAGCAGATGATGTCGGAAATGCCTTATGGATACGTAAATTGCGAGTAATTTCCTCAAGAAGGTACTATAATTTTGTTGTGCGTTGTTTAATTTTATTGAGAAAAGAAATGTTGGCTTTTCTGAGCCATTTTGATTCTGATGTAGAACTGCTCCAATTGAATCTCCTTAGATGTGAGTGTTGAGTTAACATCATCAATGATATAGGATAGTTTAGTAAAATCTGCTAATGCTTTTTTAGTGTCATGAAATGCAGTTAATTCTTCTCCGTCGATAAGTATTTTTGCATTCTTATTCGTTTGTTTTTTCAACATGTTTGTGAGTGAGGTCAAAATTCTGGAACAACCTCGAATAAATCTACGGTAGCAGTTTATTAAACCGAGAAATCTTCGTAGTCGTCGCAGTGATGTTGGTTGCGGGAAATGTATTGATGCTATTTTCTCTGGGACCGGTGTGATTTCGTGCTTATCGATCACATGGCCCAAGAAATTCAATTTTGAAACAGCAAAATCACATTTGTTTACATTGATTTTCAACCTGAAATGTGTCAGTCTCTCGAAAACTTGTTGTATGTGGTTTTAGTGTTTTTTGCTATCTCGACTAGCGATAAGAACGTCATCAGTATAAACCAATGCAAAAGTCAATCCTCTCAAAACTTCGTCGATAAATCTCTGAAAAGTATAGGCAGCATTACGTAAACGAAATAGCATCCTCGTGAACTCATAAAGTCCGAAAGGAATGCTAATTGCTGTTTTCTTTATGTCTTTTTCTGCTACTGGAATTTGGTAGTATGCCTTAACCAAATCCAGTTTTGTGAAAACTGTGGTTCCCCGTAAACCTATGGCGAAATCATATAAATGTGGGATTGGGTACTTATCTGGAACTGTTTGCTTTAAGATTCCTGAAATCCCCACGCGCCTGTGTCTGGCTTTGGAATCATATGTAGTGGAGTGGAGTATGGGTTACTTGAAGGACGTATGGTGCCTAATTGTAGCATATGTTGAAATTCGTCTTTTGCTATTTTATATTTTTCTGGGTGCAATCTGCGTGGTGATGTGTGCGTAGGTGGTTCAGTTGTTGTGATATAATGTTTAGCAGCGTGACGAATTTCGTAGTAAGAGTAAGTATCTTTTATCAAGTCCTGCAGTTTATTAGCAGTTGGTGTTGCAGAACTAATTCCTATTGATGTGTAGAGTGAGGTTATTCCCTTTGCCTCTAACTTTGTGTTACTGTCGATGAGAAAGAGAGCATGTCGCTATATTCATTGATAGGTCGAAATGAGATTTTTAAAAATCCGCTTCTAGAATTGGTGTTTTCACTTGCGCTTGTGTAAAAGTTCATGGAAAAGATTGCCGTAATCCTAAAATGAGCGTTAGTGATATCTCTCCGTATATCTCGATTTTTGATCCATTTTCTGTCTGTAGTGTGGATGTGGATTGTGTATGTTTTTGGTTAGGCTCCAGTGGAATAAAATTAATTTGTGCACCGGTGTCGACTAAAAATAAATATCCAGTATTTCTGTCCCGGATGTAAAATAGACGACATTCTTGTCCCATTCCAGCTGCTTAGGACGCCTTTACTTGCTACCGGAGTAATCGTTTCCCTGGTGTTGTGTAGAAGTATGGGAGGTCCTTGAATTAAAGTTGCATGGTTCTGTGCACTTCTTTGCTTCTTTTCCAAACTTATAATGATACCAACAGGTATCGTAGGTAAGCCGTTCTCTGGAGGATGAGTACGACTTGCCCCGACTTCTGTGCGGTGAGTAGGATCGATTTTTAATCTCTGGACGAGAACGCTGGAATTTTTGCCTTCGTACCAAACTCTCTACTTGTTTGGTGAGGTTGGCTATATTTTGATGTATCTGAGACAACTCTTCTGCTGTAGTTGTTGGTATATGTGATGTGGCGCATGCGCTTTTGTCATTGTTGTTGTCATGTATTTTATCCGCAATTTCTGATAGTTTCTCTAACCCTAAATCATCAGGGAGAGATGCGAGTATTTGTGTTGGGTGCGTTTGTAGTTTGTCCGTCCATAATTTATTTAACACTGCTTTGAACATGGTATTGGCTCAGAAGATCGCATTTTCCTCAAGAAGCTGGGAAGGTTTCATCACTCCAAGATTTAAATTATTGCGTCGATCGTGTAACCTTCTCCATCCGATTTTCCGACACGACTAAGGATTGCATTTTTCAACGTGTCGTAAGGTTTTTCTTCTGGCATCTCGTCAAGGAGATCGACTTTCTCTATCGCCATGTCTGCGAGAGTTTTTCAACAACGTAGGCATATCGTGAGCTTTGTGTTATGATTTTCTTTGCGCTAAAAATTGCGCTTAACTGTGAAAACCAGATTTGCACATTTGTCGGATTGTAAATGAGTAAATTTACAGTTATCGAGGCTTCCATGGATTTGGTGCTATTTGAATCCATTTTCTTCGGTTTCGTATTGTGGTTATGTTTTTGCTACGGTTTTGTGAGAGAATTTGTATCATTTAGATATGTGGCTGAACATCGGGTTCATTTTATTGAAGCCGTGTTCTTTCGAATCATAAGATTGCGAGTTCGTCTTACGTCAGTTGGTCACCAGTTTGTAGGGCCAGTCTACCCGGATTAAAAGTGAAAAATTAAAATCCGAGTGTCGTGCCCACAAATACAACATAACGCGAAGAAATGATTTTTTTACATAGGCAAAAAGGAAAAACAGATTGAAATAATTATATATTTATATACATATTAACATTTGTTTTTACATGTAAACATTGTATTTGTTCTGGTCGTTAAAAACAAAACAAAGTTCAAATGTTTGACAAAATTTTCCATTTGATAAAGGGTAGTTTGTAAAGTCATATGCCTTGGTATATAAGTGTGTGTGTCTAAAACATGTTTTTAACGGAGTGTATGTGTGGCTACTGACTGAATGTGTGTGTGTGGGGGGTCACATTAGTAGAAACGTTGTGTGTGAGTGCTAATACGTGAAATCTGATTACGGTGGTTCCAAAAAGAAGACTTACTTTTTCCACATCTATGAATATTTCTTTGAGTTGTATGAACATTCCTTTGAATTGGTGTGTAGGTGTCGAAACTGACCAATCAGCGAGATAGATTGAAGGTGATTGACCAATGAATGCTCGTTGTATATTTTGTAAGTATGATGGTGGTGAAAATTACAACAGGAAGAGTGCATTTCCCAGCGGGGGTTAACTGGCTGTCGTGGAAGATTCCACGAGAATCTTCAGAGAAACAATTTATTCGAGTTGCATTCAGTCGCATATTCAACGACTTCATTTTTGCGTTTTACTGGTCTTTTGAGTAGATTTATTTTATTACAAAAAATATTCTTTACACGTAATCTTTCCTTTTTTTTACTCACAATTTTTTTTTTCGTAATTACCCATTTTTCGTTTCTGATATTTTTTTTTGTCGTATTTACTCGTTTTTTCAATCAGTTTCCTTTAAGGATAATTTTTTTTAGGAGTAACTTATTTTAACTAAATTTACACGCTATTTTTTCTTTTAACTATTATTCAATATGTAAATAAATATCTTGATTAATTTATTTTAAGCGATTTTAGTTACATGTTATTTCTCTTAGTTTTTAAACAAATTTCTTCCGTTAAGGATAATTTTTTGGGAGTAACCCATTTTGACTAAAATTTACACGTTATTATGTTTTCTTTTTTAACTAGTATTTAACATGTAAATATCTTAATTTATTTATTTTTAAGCAATTTTAGTCAAATGTTATTTCTCTTAGTTTTTAAACGGAATTTATTAGAGTATCAATCAATATCCCAAAATTATTCATACCGTATTTTAGGATTTTTTTCTTTTTTTTGTAAATAGTTTAAGTCATTTTAATCACTCTATTGTAAACATTTTGTTAAGTGTAGATAAGAAAAAAATAAGAATAAAAAGGAAAGTTATAAAAAGAGAAAGAACAAAGAAATAAGATATAATAAAGAAGTTAAAAGGGGAGGAAGAGAAAGAAAAGTAAGTCGTAAAACGAGCCAATATAATAAATCGTTTTTATTTTATTAATGTGTATATATATATATATATATATATATATATATATATATATATATATATATATATTGGTTTGTTTTCTTCTCTTCTTCCAAAAACACCCTGTCTTGGCAGCATGTAGGAAGATCAGTACAACCAAGTATAAACGATCTATAACATCAAACAGCCCAAATGAAATCTTGATTAGTTGCCGTTTTCTGGGGAAACTTATATAATGCACGTCCTAAAGCTAGTAGCAAATTTTATTCTGGGTGCGGGCCGAATACTAATCATATTCGGTCGGGTCGCCCATCGCAGAAGTCTGTTTTTTATTTAGACCCGAAACTTCTAGTGACATGGGAGCAACAACACTGACAACGCACATAGATTTTTAACAAGAATATAACGAGTATTAACAAAATTAGTGATGTTATTTGATCTCCTCTTATTTTCCGTTTTAGAAACAATCTAGGATGGATAGTTGTTGTTACGTTGATGGCTGCTATTCCTTTACTCTTGCACATTTTTTATCGCTTCAGAGAACCACCACTTGATGCTGAAGGCAACGAACCAGTTTTCTTGATACAGAAAGGATAAACTCAATTAAACCTACCATACATTTCACGATGGAGAACGAATTTAGCATTGTCACCAAACAACAAAGAAGTGGCATATACAATTTCAGGTTATGTAACAAAAAAATTAATTTAAACGTTTTCAATGTGAAATGTGTTCCCTGGTCATGGTAGGCAATGATAGTGATGATACTATAGAGAAGCAGTACTTACTTTTTCGGGGAGGTTTTACGGTTCCATCTATCCAGATGGCAGAGTTCGTGAGTATTTTTTTGCTATACTTGACTATATAGATAAATTTATTGTAAAACATAATAAATCCACTACAAGAGAGACTGATGAAAGAATTTTGGAAACTTATTCTCTAAAATGTGTTTTTACTTGTTAACAACACACTGAAAAAGGAATTCACTTTTGTTGTGAATATATTTTACAACAACAAACAGAAGTTTTCATCGGATGAAGTTCGAAAAAATATTGTAGAATGTTTTTAAAAAGGCAAAGGTCAAAAGAAAATTGATTTATAGAGAAACTGTAGCTAAGTATTTTATTTGTATTTGGTTTGTATTTCTGCTTAATTCTTTAATAACTTTTTTTGTTTACAATCTTTTATTTTTACTTTTCTGTTTAAAAAGAGAAAAAACAACCTGTTTGTGTATTTTCGGACAGTTTTAATGTTTTATATAGAACAGACATAAATTGACTATAAACCAAATATGCCTTTTAGAAATTAGCCTTACATGTGACATGGGAACCGCATATATAAGTAGGCCGTGGATGTACAAACATTGCTCAATTGCAGTCCATTTTTACAGCAAGAAGAGTGACTTCACAAAATTCGGCTACGTTGCTAAAAAACTTCCAACGGAGGTTACCCGTGGAATTCTGGACTTGTTGAACACAGTGTCTGAGATGAAACTATACGATAAGCTGGGACGAACTATTTTACACCGGGCCGGTGGGTCTGTGGAATCGTCCATATTTTTCTGTGGAATCGTCCATATTTTTCCACTCACCCCCATTAAAAAATAGATTATTCCATAAGAGCTAGTTTCGACCAATCAACACCACACATTGCGAAACTCGGCTTATTATTGGTCGAGACGACCCCAGAATGTATGTTACCGCCAAAAATCGCTGGAGCCTATTCCAACTTCTCATAGTAAATAGAACAATTTTCAATCCAATTCACCAGTCAGATATTCACCTTCAGAGAGATTCCACACAGATCCACGCGTGTCTACATTTTGACTAAAGGACTTTGCGCGCGTCAACACCAGACTCAACTTTCAACCTCTTTCTGTCTCTCTCTGAATTCATTACACATTTCTAAAAAAAGGTGTTAACTACACTACTAAACAGAAACTGTAATTCAAGCATAAGACCAAAAATACAGTCCAGCGTGAATAACTCTGTCAAAACAAGAACAAACAAAAATCAACAAAAATTTCGCATTACATTACTTTAAAATTTATCCCTCGATAAATTTTCATTAATATTACATGTGAACATTTTCTAAACAAAGGAACATTCCTGAACTGTAATTCATTAAGATACTTATTCACGACTACCGTTGTTTCTTTGTTTAATTTTGCCTTGAGATTTATTCAACTTGTGTGTTTATGCTTAATATTGTTGTGATTAATATGAAGAACATTCTTTTCACACTTATCATCTCAAACAAAAAACCTTCTGATTTCACACTCATTTCATAGCAATCCCAACAGGTACGAAGAAAACGAAGTTAACAAATTTCTTTAGTAATGTGTTCATCAAAAGTAGGATATCTTCAGAACTTCTGAGACATATGAGGAGTCTTCTCAAACCTCACACCATGTCTGAGAATATTTTACGTCGGTTATGGCTGAATAAGCTACCAATGTGACTCAAATTTTAACCCATTGTGTAGAAGGCGCCAACCCGAAGAAACTGATAGAAACTACTAACAAGATTTACGAAAACGCATGCACACAAAACATTAACAGAATTCAAAATCCGTCTCACAAATGGACCAAATCAAGCAACTTCAGTTCATCATATACAAGCTTACTGAGCAAGTGAGAGTCATGTCAGTGAATTCAGGACATGTCTCGTGTTATCACAGGCGACACTCCTGTCGAAATAGATGCAGCTGCCGACATAACGCAAAAACTCGCATACCTGATACGAAAATCTGTTGGCACCACCATAAATTTGGTTAGTCAGTTAAGTGCCATATACGATACACGCTTGGGCGATGTTTCTTTCGATTCATGACTAACAAGGTAGAAGATTTTCCCATAGTAGGCTGCCGTTCCTTTCTGTGGTAGACTAGTTGAAACCAAAGCTAAAGTTTTTTCCTGCTATTTAACCCATATCTGGGGGAGAGAAGAGATGTTTCATACGAGTTATTTGCCGTAAGTGAATTTAAATTTGGTACTAACGCTAAAAAATGCGCAAAACGCTGTTCATTCGTACCACTGAACCAGAGAAATGCTTATCCTTATAGTGATGATGCCCACTGCGTTCGGATATTTGAAGAAAAGTTATCTATTTTACATCCGTGACTCACGGGTGACGAAATTAACGTTATCCCTCAGACGCCAAGAAAAAAAATTAACACCAGCGCCGTATAAACTCCAAGTAATGAACAGTACTAGAATTATAACGTATGGTGGCAATCACTCACATTAAATTTTGGAATCCGACGATTTTTTTCGTGGAAGAAGTTTGATTGTGGATCCGGGCAGTGCTTTATTGCCTTCACTATCTTATCAATATTTGCTTTTTGATACCTATATTTATAAACGTTCCAAATTAAACTAAGCATAACTGACTAATAAAGGATAAATATTTTTTGCGGATTTTTACATCATTCTGTGGCGCGGGGGGGGGGGGCGTAAATTTGTTTTGCCCATGCTAAGTCTCGAAAAAGTACTATATAAAAATTCACTATTTTTTATCCATAATGTTGAATGTGTTAAAAGTATTCAATTTTTTAACAAGAAAAAAATATCAAATTGATCTTAAAAATTGCGGCAGTGATTCATTTAAAATGTAATGATTATGACATGTCTCTTATTTGTCTTTTAATAGTATTTATTTTCAATTTTTCTACCTGAATTGTTCACCTATATTGCATATGATCCATTATTGTACATAATTCGGTTACAATAAAATTTGTATTTTATATGAATACTACCTTATAAAAATTCAGATGTAGTAGAGTAGGTGAACTAGTATCGTAGATGGGAGGTGGGGGCATCGGCTCTGCTAGGAGCAGACTTCCTCACTCATTTAAGCCTATCAGAGAACATGGCTACCAAGACACGAAACTCAGCTAAAACTCCGAGGACCCCCTTCTCGATATCTTTCAACGGGTCTCAGTTCAGCACTACTGAATGACAAGATTGTACGTGAAATTCTTCATAAATTTCCAGGGAATATAACCCTATTTAGGCATACAGACCAGGTATTACACCCCATTAAACACCAAATTCAAACAACAGGTCAACCAACTCATTCTACCCTGCGAACACTCAGCCCGATAAAATACAAAATTACAAAGGAAGAATTTCAGCACATGCTACGGTTAGGAATAATTCGACCTTCTAAGAGCCAGTGGTCATCACCGTTGCATTTGACGCTGAAAGTAGATTATTCTACTTGGCGCCAATGTGGCAGTTTTCGACGAGTAAATGCTTCAACAGTCCAAGATTGCTTCTCTATCTCTCCATATATATGATTTCGCTGTAGGATTACATGGTTCGGAGATTCTTACCAGACTTGATTTAATCAAGGCGTACTACCAAATCTCTGTCGAAAAAAGCGATATACCCAAGACAAGCTATCACTACTCCTTTCAGTTTATTCAAATTAATGAGGATGCTGTTTGGTTTAAGAAACGCAGCTCAGTCTTTTCAAAGGTTGATAGACAAAGCGTTAAGAGGTTTATCCTTCATGTTTGCATACATCGACGACGCGTTAATAGCAAACCAGAGTATACATGAACACCTGAAACATCTCTAACTTGGTTTTGAATGACTGCAGTATTTTGGATTAAAAATTAACGTCAACAAATGCACATTTGGTGTAAAGAAACTTTTTAGGGCATGAAACCAATGAAATAGAAGTATATCTTCTCCCTAAGAAGATAGCTTTTATACAAAATTTTCTACAGCCTAAATCTCCTCGACAACTTCGAAGGTTTATGAATATGATAAATTACTATCGAAGATTTTTGCTACATTGTTATTAGCCCCATTGACAGATATACTAAAAACACTTGGAAAAAGAATTCAAAAGTTTTACTTCAAAGTCCTGCTTTAGATGTTTTTCAAAAAGAAATGAAAACTTTGTAAAACTAAATTATCTTATGATGAGAATACAGTGCTAACTTTAACAGATGCATCATCGAATGCTTTTGATGCCGTTTTACACTAAAAATAGTAGCGGTGAAAACAAACCCATATCCTTTTTCTCTTTCAAGCTGAATTCTTCTTCGATGAAATACAGCACAGGACTTCTCACAATCTACTTATCTAGCCGACATTTTATCGACATTTTTTTAGCCGACGTTATATTTTAGAAGGTCATAAATTCACAGTAAATCTATCTCCGCTTCTTAGTTATGGGTTTAAATAGCAGGACTTTTATCTGGAGAATCATTGTTATTCTCAAACAGTTGTTAATGCAATATTCACTCACAAAAAAAGTATTATTCTTACAATCCCAAATATGTTTCGTCTTTAAATAACCCTCAAAAGGTTGATAAGCCATAAAAAACAAATCAATCAATCAATGGTTCTTATTCTCACTTCTATTTAGTTATTTAATGTTACTAAGATTGTGTGGAATAACACAGTGTTTCCACCTACATTTTACGCGCGTGCGAGTTTTTCCATCCCTTCCTTTCACTTTCAGCTAGTAATAGCAGTAAACGGTTGTTCTGTAGCCGACGTGAGGAAGACAGCTGCTGCTGATGTTGTTACCAGCCTAACAGAATTTGAAATGTTTTTTTCCCGCGCTTTTTTCTCTGACGTCATGGACAAACTGGTTTTTCGAAGTTAGTCGCTGCCAGGTCACTGAACCGGATAGTTGACTCATTTATCCCACGTCTGTTTACCCATATTTCAGACAGGGATATCTTATCAGCAAATTATGCTTAGTCCCTTTTGGCTCGTCGCGTGTAACCTTAGCGCTTACGACACTGTCATCACATTACCTTTTTCGATGACTTATTTCTCGTCCTAATGCGAACATCTTGTTCGAGCCCGCCTTCGTCCATGACCAGGGAACTTTGAAACCGTCAACACCAGAACGAGAACGTCTCATATTCTTTGAATTCTAACCATTACGAACCAGTACCTTAAAAATATAACATTACACACACATTACAAAAATCTAGCAGTGAGTATTTTCTTTGTTGTGTATGCATAATATTCCGTATAAATTGACTGTTTTGGAACTTTCTTCCTGGAGAAACTTTTTCCTGCCTTAGCCATTTTGAATTTCGTTTTGGCGCGGAACACTAACATACCTTTAGTGACTACTTGCCACAACCTTTTCATTAATTGCAAAGATCCAGTAACTTTACTGAATGTCTCCACTGTCGAGACAAATTACTTGTTAAACAAAAGATAAAATAAAATTGGTAACCCCGACGTTTGTACAGTGAAAGATCACGTTTTATATTTTCTCCTTTTTTTTTTTTACTTTGTTAGTGGATTCGGTAGTCGTGTGTAGTGTCTGACACAAGGCCACCTTTTCGTAGGCCAGCTCTGCATCGCTATCGGGTCCGCAACAATTGTTCAACCTTCCAGACTGAGTCTGCTACAGCATTACCAAGGGATTATCCTGACAAAAATTTGTTGAAGCTAAAATGTTAAAGTGAAAGAAAAAGGATCCGTGAAATTCAAAATTGAAATTTCAGTTGTTAGCTGAGGACTGGCGAAAAATGCTGTTTAGGTTTCTAGTGAAAGACAAAAAATGATCTCCACTTGACCCAAAACAAAACAAAAAAAAATAGTAATAAAACTTAATTAAAAATATTCCCAAGAATAAAAAAAAAACAATCACGTGATCTAACAAGACCCGCACGAGACATCGTTGGACTGGAAAGTCATTCTTCCTCTTTTTGCTCCTGGAAGTTACAGTAACAAGACGCACAATTTCAGGTTCGTGACAACCAGACAGATAAGTACAAAAGTTACATTGTTTTTGGTACCCAGACATTTACTGCAAGTAGATATATGCAAACCTTGTTTTAAGAATTTCGAATATAAAAATTATATATACAAGTGTTTTTATATGAAGACTTCTGTGTTTTGTTTGAACTTTTCATATCGTTATGTTGTCGCATGTGTCATACAATTTAAACGAGGTCTATGTTACATATTCTCGCACAACATATTTGGTGACTCCAGCGAAAAACACATTTTGATAACCCTTGGGAAAGGTATGAATCATCCCCCCAGCTATGGGTAAATAGCAGGACAGACCGGGTTCTAGAGCCTTGGATGGCAACTGTTCTACCGCAGAAAGAAATAGCAACCTACTGCGGGGAAAAAATCTGCCTCGTCAGTTATGTATCAAAAGATACATGATCGCCTACACGTGTATCACGCATGGCACATAACTGACTGACTGACTGATAGAAAAGAAAAAAGAGACAAATCCCTAACAACATATTTAGTGAATTATTTACACTATTTACATTGTTCGAACGGTTGAACTCATCTTTGTTGCCGTATTCACGACGTTTCGGTCGTTGTATGCTTCGTACTTCTTCAGGAGATTGGAATTTCAACAGGACCCTTTATTTCGTCCACCGGAATAGATTGTTCTAGTTCTACGTGCCATGCCGGATGTCTCAGTTATCTCCCTTTAACTCAACTCTTTAAGTTTTGTTCACCACTGCAGGTATTGAACTCACGACACTTTGGGTCAAGTCACTGGATCCAACCAACGCTTTTATCCATTGGGCCATTGAGGACAGCAGTGTATGAATTTTGGGAAATTATCAACTTAATGTCTCAGTAAACATTTTTTAACAGAGCTCATATTGCAATTTTTGCTATTTTTATTACTTTTCTTTCGCACTCCGTAATACTGATTCCCATATTGTATTCATTTCTTGGCCTAGCATATGTGCTGACTTCTTAAGTTTTCGCATTTTCCAGTGATGTTCTCTGTCTATTATTTCAACTTCATCCCATAGGGGGATGATGATCTCCCTTTCTCTCCATATGTGGTCAGCTACGCTTGATTTTTCTATCCCCCCATGTTACGGCTTTACGGTGTTCTTGCAGTCTTACCTTAAGGGGGCGGCCTGTTTCGCCTTTACATTTCTTACCACAGCTGCACGGGATGGCGTACATACAGTCCTTAATCATGTTCTCCTCTATGGAGGGTCTTACTCGGAAGAGGTATCCGCGAAATGTTGAACCACTTTTGAAGATCGTCCTGATGTTATAAGAACCACAGATCTTTTGTATTTTTTCCGATAAACCCTTCACATGGGATAGGTAGACCGAAGCTGTTTTCTGAGTGTTGTACTCTTGTACTCTTTCTATCCCAGTTTGTCGGAGCTGCTGCCATGTACACAGGGTAGTTGTTACGTTGTAGGGTACTGCTTATACTGACCATTTCTTGTTCATATGTCTCTGGGTTGACGCTAATGACTTTTGCTCAATGTTGTAAGCAGCGGACGATCCCTTTTCTTTATAATGTATGGGTAGTGAGAGTTGAAGTTGAGTTATTGTCCGGTATATGGATGTCTTGAACCTATGTCCAAGATATTAGTACATCCAGGAATGCGACTTTGCTGTCGTTTTCTTACTCCATTGTGAACTGTATCGATGACGTTATTTTCACATAGTCCTTCCTGGTGTGGCCAGAGTATGGCGGTGTCATCTACGTATCTCAGCCATATGGTTCGCTTTAGTGATGTGAATTCTAATGCCAAGTCTTCGAAGTATTCCATGTATATGTTTGCCATTGCTGGTGATAATGGTGAGCCCATTGCTAAGCCTTCATTCTGCCGATATATGTCTGATCCAAGGCGATCCATATACCAGGACTCGCAACCTTACGACTGGAGTCCACAACTGGGGGCGGACATATGGAAGCCTAAATTACTACTAAATAACAATTTCTGAGAACATTTTTAGCAAGGAACTTGTTATTAATGTCTAGTAATTAGTTAATTAACAACTATATATAATATTAAGAAGCATCTTACAATTATTGAATTATTTCCATAAATGCAAATGTACAAAGAAATAACAAAAATGCCATAAAATAACTAAATGTACAAAAATCATTTTATTCGCCATAAATTAGATATTTTTAGATAATGCTGCAAAAATAATGAGTTAATTTGTTTATGCTAATTTATTACAGAAAATATAATTGTATAAAACAATCAGAAAGAAATTTCAACATTTTACAAAATCGTGTATCGACAAAGTCTGAAAATAATTTACAAAAAATGTGAATTTCAGAGAAACAATAATTTTGATAGTCTTTACAAAATTTGTATATTTTGTTACATGTACAATTTGTTTGACAGAAAATGAAGTAAATACTTATTTTGCTATGATACAATAATACATATTACTAGTATACATAGTTTTAAGAATTAAAATCAATTTGCATTAATAAGTACACAAAATTAATTAACAGAATAATTTACATATATGTAAAAAGAGAGAAAATTGAAAATAAAGAATATCTGGTACCTCTGTGGTATCCAGTAAAATTTTTAAATTACCACGATCTATTTCTTTCAAAAACGTTCATATTCTTGAAAATAAAAACTAATATTATTAAATATTTCCTCTTCTGTGGGACAATCTTTTCTTGTAACATAGCCTGCTTATATACAAAAGTGACATTTTAATATCTTTAGGGATCCTAGTTTTAAGGTCTGGTAAATTATCAAATGTTTGGCATCCTATTTCATCCAGCAAATGTCCACATTTTGAGCGATTATGGCCTGGATCTTTGATTTCAACATTTAATTTAAGAAGTAGTTGTTATTTTTTTCAATATTTAAATTTTTCAATGACATTTTGAACAGTTATAAAATATGCACCCCCAGAACTTTGTCTTAAATTGATTTTCTAAATAGTCTGTGGTAAATTTGTCCAAATTGATTTTCTAAATAGTCTGTGGTAAATTCATCACTCATAACAAGATTAAACCCACTGTATAGCAAATATCTGCAAACATTGCATGTCTGTTCAATAACTATTATCTCTTGATTTCCTTCCATTCTTTTTCTTTGCTTTCCTTCCATTCTTTTTGTTATTTTCCCAAAATTAGAAAGAAATAACAAATGTTCATCATCTAAATCTGATATCACTTTTTCAGTGGATCATTTTTCTTAATGTCACCATATATTTATCTGACACAGACAATTTTTCAAATTTTTAAGATTTTTCAATTAAATTAACTGTTTCTGCAATATCTTCCCCATTTAATAATGGGAATGTTTTAATGGCAGCTACAGTTTGAGCTCAAAAACTCTTAAACAATGGGAAACATTTTGTCGCTCAACAGGTTTGGGGTAAACTGCTACATTAGTTAGTTTCGACAGCTTTTCCACACTCAAAAGGAAATTTTTACAATTTCCCGTTTTGCTGTCATTTTTTTGCCTTCAGAATAAAACCGCAATTCAAAAGTAGGTTCAGTTATCCAATTATTAAAAAAAATCGGCTGATTTTGTACCCGCGCATGGAGTTAAAATTTTTTTATTTTACTTCGTTCTGTTATGGAAACTACTACTAGTGTTGTTGGGAGCTGTGATCCTATACTCCTAAATGGCGTCTACAGCTTTTGAGAGGAGGAGAAGGTATATTCGGATTGTAATATTGAGAATGTGCATAGGAGATGTGGCACCAATTTACTTTTTGTTGAAACTTGCCTTTTGGAGCGGGAGATGAATTTTAATAAAAGCCAATTTTTTATGTCAGAATGACTTGGGACTCTGAAGCGATAATTTCCATTTGTGACTGTGGATACATGTTTTATACTTTTACTAGAACGACAACACAAATGCTATGTATAGACAAAAATGCCTCATTTATTATTTGTGCCGACCGAGAGATATACCTTATTTTTACAACACGAACTCAAACTAGGATGAACATTTAAAAGACACGTGGAATTACAAACTTAACCACAGATGGATGTGGCTGTCACTTTCCTATCATTTATGTTGTCTCTGGAGTGGTCTGTTCTTTTTTGTTTTATCTGTTAGCCTTAATTTCGGCTTTTTCCCACTAACTAGAAACCACGGCGAGAATACAGTCCCTGTCATTATGTTAATATCCAACGTTTTTTGTAACATATAACACAAGAGATACTTTGATATTTCACAATGGCTCGATGCAGAGCATAGCGGCAGACCAGTGGCCCGAATGTGATGTGCCGTCGTGCACTTGAAAGTGCCAAAATGTAACAAAGTACAAGTTATAATTTATGTCTGAATTTCTGGAATGAGGAGTTATCATTATTTACACTATTTATGTTCATAAAATTGCCCTCATCGTTATTGTTATCACAACGTTTCAGCTGTTGTGCCCTCCGGCCTTCATCAGGTGTATATCGATCTGGTTAACCTACACAGAATTCTGTACTGAATCGTTTATTTATTCTACGGGGGTAGACTGTTCTCGTTCCATTGCTCATGTCTAGGGATATCATCTAGTTTTTATTTTTAGTATTACTCAGTTATTGCTCGCCCGTTTCTACTGATTCCAAGTAGACACTGCCCGGACCAGAGATTGAACTCACAGTTAATATGTCACCAAATTCACGAACCATCCAGCTATTGAGTACAATTTTCTGTAGTAAACTTGGAGCCTTAAACTTAACCTGCCTGCTGATTAGTATTGCCGTCATGTTTTGGCTGCTGTTGAAGACTTGTTATCATTTGTCTTTTCTTCGATGCCTACAACACAGGGCAAAAATCATATGTGGAGACCCAGACACCTACCAATAAGAAATGATCTGCATCAAAGCGTACTCTTCAGAACATACCCGACAAACATGCATCAACATCTACAGATGGGGACAGAAGGGTTAAGGAGGAAGACTAGAAAATTGTTACGGTTTGTCTACCTTACGTTAAATGCTTATCGAAAAAATTCAGACGATCTGCGATCCATACAACACAAGGACAATATTCAGAAGCAGCTCCATTCTACGGAGAAATCTCTGCTGAGTAAAACCTAACACGAGGAGAACATAACTAAGAATTGCAAATACTTGATTCTTTGCACTTGTGGCATAGAATATGAGGGTGAAACAAACCACCCATAAAATTAAAACTGGCGGAATATCGAAAAGCCATATTTGAGGGGTAAAACAATGAAATTAGGTACGGCTGATCATGTATGGAGTGAAAGGGGGGGTCATCAGCCTCTGTGGAATGAAGTGAAAATACTAGACAAGGAAGAATACTGGAGAATTAGACGTCTGAAGGAATTAACGTATGTGTTAGGCTATGAGAATCTCCTTAGTAGGCCTAGTATAGAAATAGGAAATAAATACAATATGAGAGCCGCTAATAAATAAAAACAAATGACAGCAAGTCTTCAACAGCAGCAATCAAAACATGACAGGCAGCAGCAGCAGTAGCAGTAGTAGCATTAATCAACAAGCAGGTTAGGTTTAAGGCTTAGGTTCATTACAGAAAATTGTCGTACGAGACATTAGACTAATAGATTAAAACGTTGGTTAGTGGGTTTGGTGACATAGTAATTGTGAGTTCAATCCCTTGGAATCAGTGGAAACGGGTGAGCAATAACCGAAAAACTAATAATAAGAAAAAATAACTAAAAATAAGAACTAGATAATATTCCTAGCCATGGGCAGTGGAACAAAACAATCTATCCTCGTAGATTACAGTAGGAAGGCCGCAGGGCATAATGGCCGAAACGTTGTAATAACAACAAAGATGAGGACAATAAGAACAATTTATATCTGGATACAGGCAATTTATTCTTGAGAAATGGTTGTCTTATATTAGTGATGCATTCATAACCTGTGGCGCTGTGTGTAGCACACGTTTTATGTCTTCTTCATCTGTCAGGGGAAGTTTAAAATATGTGAAAAGATTTGCACCAATAATAGTTATTTTCACATCTTCTATCGTAAAGTGAATTACCGCCGCAGTTTAAAGCGATTTTTTCTCCAAATATTTGTATAATTGTACCATTCGCCACTTGTAATTGATAGCTTGTCATTTTATTTTTCAAGTTAGATGCAGGCCGAATAACGCTGATTGTGCTCCTATGTCAATTAGAAAATGTAGTTTCATGGAAATGTGCAATAGACGACTACGCTGTTTATGCCAGGTCATTGCAACCGCTTTCATTGTCTTATGGTTTCTTATCTTTGATTTCTCTTGATTGCTTAGTAAAAGGGTTTATTGCATTCTTCGTGCTTCACCAGTGAAACGACTTTGATAGCAGCAAACTCTGACTGGCCAAACACAGTACTATGTCCGTATGCATTCTTCTCATTTTTTTTCATTTTTTTTACCCATTTCACATGTAGATTTCTGCAACATTTTCTTGAAGTTTAAGGGATGAAAATAATAATGAACAGAAAATTTGGGAGTTGAAGAGAAATACTTAACACTAATCACAATTACGTTTACTCACTAGACTCATGGAAATTCCACAGGCATTGACAAGTTAGTCCATTATCTCATGTCTTTGCTTATTTCTTTTGCCTGTATCTTCTATTTTTCTCCTTTATCCCTTCCGATCTTTGTTGCCCATCCATATTCTTATCTAAATGTTAATGAAACATGTATTAGTTTCATATGTGAAAAAGAAATAAGACAGACACAAGTAATTTCTGCTTCAACCCCTCTTGTTTGCCATGAAGAATTTTAATGTATCACAATTTTTCTGCCTTTCCCTCTCTATTTGTCTAACAATGTTTACTTTCCCTTATTTTATCTTAATATCCATTTAGCAAGCATATGTGTCTCCATGTTTCCTCCACTTCTCTTATATATGTATTGGACTTGTCGAGGAGGAATAAATACATTAGCCACCAGGAGCCACTGTCGGTAGCTTGAAGACAGCAGTTGACAACCACCCAAAACCACCTTAATTGGAATAATATGTGTTTACATGTACACCCCTGGTCAAAATCTCAAGATCAGATACAAAAGGGTTAAAAAATATATAAAATACTGTTACTTTAATCAAAATATATTTGCGAAACATTTACATTTAATTAGAAAATGTAGTTTATCAACAAACAAGTGAAAATTTTAAGCTTTTAACTGATTAATTTAAACAAACAGTAAAAAAAGGATTTTTGGTTGGTCATAAAGATAAATAAAAAATAGCAAACACAGAACAAATAAGTCACTGCGACAATTTAATTCTCAGTATATCCTCCATTTTTGCGAATTACTTCGAAAATTCGCTTTGGTATACTCATTATTACCTTCTGCATGAGGCTGCTTGGGATGCTCGCCCAGGATGCATAAACTGCATCCACAGTTTGAAATAGCGATCCATGTTTATAAACATCCTTTGCCATCCATCCCCAAACATTCTCGATTGAGTTTCGATCTGGAGAGCGTTGTGGATTGCAGCATTGTTCTGCTGGAAAATCCAGTTTCCTCCACATAGATGAGGGCCTTCAGTAATTAGCAATGCCTTTCTTAACATGTCAATATAACTAACAGATGTTTGAGGACCTTTTACCTCCTGTAACTCAAGAGTTCTATTGTACGAAAATGAACCCCAGACCATAATTGATCCACCTCCACTGTGTCGTTATGAGAGAATTTCTTTTGGGACATCTTTTGCATGCCAATAACGCTGAAAACCGTCTGGGCCATCAGGATTGAATTTTTCTCGTCTGAAAACAACACTTTCTTCCATTTATACACATCCCAAGTGTTATGGTGTAAAACAATAGAAAATTAACACGGACTCGGATATAGGTTAAATAGTATATTCTCGGAAACGTAGTACAAAGGTAAATGCGGACAGTAGAGTACTTTCTCTCACTGGTGTCCCGACTCACTCATTCACTCACTCACTTTGTGGCTACTACTCGGTGACCCTCACTTGGTGAGTCTGTAGCCATATTATATAGGTGTGGAAGAGTCCATCTGTAGGTAGGTCTCCACAATACCCCCCTCCCAAGCCTTTTACTCGGTAAAAAGGTTTATTACTTTCCAGAAATTTAATACCTTTTCTTTTGGGGGTTGATTGTTAAAGGCTCGGTAAATTTCCTCTTTCTCTCCGACCTTCGTTGTTCAGGCATATGCTGCGGGGGCTCGAGGTCAAATGTGTCGTAAATGATCTCGATGGATTCTTCCACTTCATCCTGTGTGCTGTTAGAATCAATTTCATGCCGTTTTTTAATTTGATTAATATGTCTTTTGTGGGTATGTCTTGGTCCTTGTATGATATACACCATCTCGCCGATCCTTCTAGTGACCGTGCCCTCCTCCCAGTACGGCATATTCTTTTGAAAACTTTTAAAAAAGATTTTCTGACCTGGAAGAAATCGGGTTTTTTGGTCCTCGTTTGGTCTTACATATTTTTGACTGTTTGTCAAATTAATTAGTCAAAAACGGATCTCACCTTTCTGGCAAACATGATTTCTGCCGGTGAGTCAGTTGATGGTGTATTCAGGTTCGGTGTAATGCGATAAACTTGCAGAAACTGCTGTAATGCTATGTTGGTAGGAGTTCCTTGAGCTTTTTTAAATGCTCTTTTCAGCGTGTCAACGAACCTCTCTGCCTGTCCATGTTCTAGGGTGGTATTGAGGCGTAGTTATGTGCTTGACTTGGAAGATGTCGCAAAAATTCTTAAATTCTGCTGACGTAAACTGTGTACCATTGTCGCTGACCATGCAGTCCACTACTCCAAATCTCGCAAACAGCTCATGTAGGAAACTGATTGTTACAGCCGTTGTCGGCCTCTTGCATCTTAAAACCTCCGGCCACTTGGAGTAACTGTCAACAACGATTAAGTAATAAGTGGAATTTTAATGTAATCCCTGCCTCAACAGTTACATGATTAAGGTGATTAATTAAACAAATTTTGTAAATATTTAATTAATGTGAATACATTTTGAAGCCAAACACTTGCATTTCTTTATTAAACTAAGCATTCAACAAACACATAATAATCAGTAAAATTCCTCAGTATACAAGAATCACAAAATGTCATTGCATTTTAGAGATCAATCGTCGTAGGAGACATTCCCATTGGCATTCTAAAGAAAACCTAAATAATAGGATCACTGCTTCACTGAATAATAGGACACATGTGAAAATTTAAAAAGAAAGTAACCAAATCTCTCATAGGTTCCAAAATTTGAGTTGTAGTATTTCGTAATTTATCTATCCATACAGGGTCGATGCATTGATACAGGGCCATCCACTATACTACATCTCAATTTTTATAATGTAGTACTTATATAAAATGCACATTTTATTGTAACCTGATTATGTACAATAATAGATCATATGCAATATAGGTGAACAATTCAACTAGAGAAATTGAAAATAAATACAATGTATCTAAATACAAATTAGTGACATGTTATAATATATCATTCTATCTTAAATAAACTAACAATGTTTTGCAGCAATTTTTAACATCAACTTGAGGTTTTTTTCTTATTAAAAAGCTCAATAATTTTAACACATTCAACATAATAAAGAAAAAATAGTGAATTTTATATCATGTTTTTTCGAGATTTAGCATAAAAAAACAAATTTATGGATTTGGACGAAAAAGAAGAGCCCAAAATGACGTCAAAATCCGCGAAAATTTTTCATCCTTTAATAGTCAGTTGTGCTTTGTATAATTTATAACGTATATAAATATAGGTAGAAAAAGCAAATGTTGATAAGATAGTTATAGTTAAAAAGCGCTGCCCGGGCCGCCAAACAGGCTCGCCATTCAGTCAGGCGTTTCAGGAGTAGTACGCACCGGCAGTTCAGAGGTAGTAAACATCCATGGTCTCTTTAGAATGGCATTGAACGTGGCATTAGTACCTAGTAATAGTTTCATGTCTAGTAGCAGTTGACAAGGGCTCTTTTTATTTCTTAAACAGGTCTCGTTACATGCATTAAGAAAAAGTAGCTGGATGTTTTAATCAACAAATAAATTTTATATACGAAGTGTACAACTCTTTTCCCTCAGGGATTATTAAAGATATGTGTATATTATGCTATAAATTCATTTAACTGAATAGAGTTCGAGGTTTTAGTGTTTAAGTGTATAAATTGCTCAGTTTTAGTGAAAAATCCTAATTTGTTTGAATAAAGGAGTGTTTTTTGAGTTATAGAGTGTCCTTCGTTAATAGTGTGAATAGACTTAGTTGAAACAGAACAACCAAATCGAGGACTGTTGATCTCTTTAAAAAATATGTGGAAAAAAAACAAATACTCCTATATGCATTTACCACTACTAATAGCGAAGGTATTACCAACCAATGAGGTGTTCCAATAAGACTTTTTCTTTTTCTTTTTTTATAAGCCTTGAGTCTGATCCTTATTATAGTGACTCTGTGTCTAGCTCGTGGTAATAAAAAAGGAATGCTCTGGAAAAAGGGAGTGATAAAACTCATCCCCTATATTGTTTTCAACCAATCAGAAAAACGAAATTTTGTGACAGAGAAAAGAGTCGGGGAGCACACACACACACACACACACACACACACACACACACACACACACACGTATATTTTTTTTTTATTGAAATTGGAGTAGATCTGAGTAGCGAAATTAGATCAGAGCATTTTTGTTTACTGATGGGAAATCTGATCTAGTCCGTTTGAATTGGGTCATTAGAAAAGACAAAGAAATGATCGAAATAATTTTTGTCAGTTAAAATTATAAATAGAGCTTGAGTAAGCAAGTAGGACCTTTAGAATTCACATGATTTTGGTTGATGCAGCCAGCACCCGTGATGATCGCGTGAGGGCCAAGAGTAGATTATGATCAACCAGATTTATCTATATAAACGCGTAGTTATGCTGAAGAAGAGGCAGACAGAAGAGGCAGACGGAAGAGGCCGCGATCGGTCTGCACGTCGTCGTTGCTGCGTGCCGTCACGTGCGTGGGCACTCGCAGCGACCGTTACATGTCGCGGTGCTACAGTAAACAAAGAGTTTTTAGCTCGTCTGTCGTCGAGTGCAGTCGAGCTGGATGGAGAGATGTCGGAGATTGAAAATGAGCAGAGTTGAATTGAAGGCTCGAAGAAGTACGAAAGTGACGTCAGAGATTCGAACAAAACGCCCGCTAACATGTGCTGTTGATATAAGAACGAAGAAGCGAATTACTCCTCCAACATCTAAGACTACTACTGCTACTATTATTACTACCACTGGGAACGGAAACGTCGAACAAGCCACCCATCTCCTTTAACGAAATTACACGAAGTATTTTCTTTTGTTTTGTTGATCATCGTTCATATACGAGAGACTGGAGATAATTCTCGAAGAGAAAATTTGGCCTGAGCAAGACGAATTATTCTCTCCATCTCCTTGCAGACGCGAGAGGCAGACGGAAGGTGGCAGTCTTTGGCTCGTCTGTCTTCAAGTGCAGTCGAGCTGGGTGGAGAGGTGTCGGAGATTGAAAGTGAGCAGAGTTAAATTGAAGGCTCGAAGAAGTACGAAAGTGACGTCAGAGATTGGAACGAAGCGTCCGTTAACATGTACTGTTGATATAAGTACAGCTGCTCCTGCTACCACGAAGATTACTACTACGGTTACTACTTCCGAGGAGGAACGCAACTATAAACTTTAAGCCGCGCACAGAAATCTTTATATCTCCATCGCAGGAGTCGTATATCGTTCTGAGACGATTTAACAACAAGTTAATCACAACCCACTCTCTCTCTCTCTCTGTTTAGAATCCAGTGTATGAGTTTTTATGTCAATTACTTTTCTATAGCCCGTTACTTTTCTGCTATATAAAAAAACATTAACAATTCAACCATTGAATAGTTGTTTGTCCGGCTTTCTGCAGATATATATATATATATATATATATATATATATATATATATATATATATATATATATATATTGGTGCATTCTAAATTTCTTAGCACATACTCTCCAGCCGTGTCTACATCTTCAGTCGACCGTGAATGGATGAACATCACTTCTGCTTTCTGGATCAAAACAAACACAACGTGGGCAGGAAGCAGGATTAAACCAGTGAACCGGTCGAATGATCTACGGATGCTCAGGGGACCTACGGCCACTCCCTTAAATTTGGTTAAGACCGAATAGACACCTCAACCCAGAGAGTAAGACGTCGGAGGTTGAGGGGCTGGAGCGAAAGTGTTAGAATTTTAAACCAGTGATAATTTGTAAAGACAGCTTTGTGAGCCTGCCGATGTAAATATAAGCAGGGGCGTCGGCCACTGAAATCACTATCCATCCACGACTCGTCAGAGTGGATAGTCAAGATAGTTAGGACAGATGGGGTCAGCAGATCACATTCGATTTTGAGAAGAGAACCTTTAACTTCGAAAAGCCACTTCCAACCAAAGCCACTGACCAACCAACGATTCCGGGCAATTTAAGAAAATTTAGTACAAACAATTTTGGAGATGTGAAACAAAATCAAAAGTTTTGCTCGATGATACGCGACAACTCGTTCGCTGTCACTATAATTTGACAAAGCTGTACCAGCTTCAACAAATTTATCTCTTGTCGTTCAACAACAGATGGTTCCGCTACTACATTAACCTATCAACCCTGGACAGGTCAGGACATTAACATTACCTCGTAAATTACGCTGTCTCCCGTTACAAAACTTTACTTTTGACTTTAACAACTAATATTTACCTAAAATTATGAAAATTTTTTTCTCTATCGCTTAAATTTTATTAGGTCCTCAACAGAATATTTTGAACAAACAATTACACGCTTCTTCTTTTCACATAAAGTATTTTAAATAAACAAATTCCTCTTGTTTCAATTTCACACTGCGTAAGACTGTTGCGGGTGGTATATTGGCCCGCAAGCAAATATTGGCCTAGTGGGGATGGCCGAAGCGGCGGCCAATGGCGAGCTGGATATGAGGGACTGGGTAGCGATTAGGGATGGTTGAGGAATTGAGTTTCCTGTAATCGACGCATACTCGGAAATCTATGCTTTCGTGTTTCGGAACCAGGTATAGCGGTTAGGCATATGGGCTGCCTGATGGACGGATGATACCTTCGTTCAACATTTTCGTTAAACTCTTTCTTCGCGTAGTCAATTGTGCGGCGACAATTGTCGTGTGTGAGAACTTGTGGGCTGTCCAGTTGTTCTGATGTGGTACTGGGTACCCTTTTTGAATCAGTATTCTTAAATAGCTGTATAATTTTTGTGTACTTGGAACTCGCGATTGTTGTAAGTTGCGACACTGATTCCTGTCCTGTTGGAACGTGTACCAACGGGTACCAACGACACAGATGTTTGTTGTATTGTCCGACAGTGTTCTCGTATTCATGCGCACCGACAAATTAAAATATGCCAAGAAATCTGCTCCGAGTATGGGTGTGTTGACATTGGTTTGAGAAAATGACCATATAAAATCACGTTGCACGCCAATGCTTAAGGTGAGAGTTTTCGTGCCATAAGTCTTTATGTGGGAGCCGTTAGCTGCTTGGAGCTTAAACATGATGAATTTGAGGGCATGACGGTCCATATGGGTTATATTGGCTCGCAAACATATATTGAATGGCGGAAGACAACAACAAACAAAACGAAAACTTGAGTAAAAAATATATTGCCAAGTTTATTTTCATTAAAGAAAATACATCAACAAAAATCAGGTTACAGTGCACGAGGCAAAAACATATCTGCGTGCTCAGGTACAGTGTGAGAAGAGCGTTGTCCTAAGAAGGACAGTTTGTAGTCACTGCAGAGATTTGTCCTAAAAAGGACAGTTTAATGAATATCGTTGCTGTTGGGAAGGATGGCTGGAGCTGGAGGCCGGTTGAAGAGGCGGCCGGTGGTGAGCTGGAGATGATGAAGACTGGCTGACTAGCTGGAACTGCTGCTGATGGCTGGAACCGTGGGCTCGGCTGTCGGCTGCTATTGGAACAGATACTACACTGATCCTCATTGTTGCATAAATAATACAATTGTGGCACAAGGCTGAGGGGGAAACCTAGTTAATCTGATTCGCGACCCATTCATTCATTACAATTTACTCAAACACCACAAGAATTCATTCATCTCCATTCATCCGAAATAAACTACAATACCGCATACTCAAAGGGGAGAGAGTCCTACTAAAAAAACATTCATGACATAAATATTTTCCAATATATGCAAATATCTTTTTTTGTTACTTTTTTCTCGCAAAAGTATATTGCATGAAATGAAGGGGGAGGAGATGAACCCAATAACGAAAATAAAATAAAACAAAACATTCAAACTAAAAAATAAAATGTTAGTAAAATCTGTCCATCCAACTGAAACAATTGTATTCTGCCGATAGGCAAAATCAAGACGATCACTCACTAAAGTCACCTTTAGTGAGTGTGATCGTCTTGATTTTGCCTATCGGCAGAATACAATTGTTTCAGGAAGGAAAAAATAAATTATGGAGAGGGAAAATCAAAAGCTGACCCAGTCAAGATAAAAAGTGGGAATGAAAAAAAAACAAACAAAAAACTGGGGAGGTTGGGAATCTTGACATGAATCATAACAAAAGAAAATGCCAGGATCAGGCAGTGAACAACAATTATTCACATTAACTAGGCAAACAAACCAGGGTAAGCATCCAACAGGAAGCCGCCGAGTTGTGTCAAAAAGGCTACTGTAAAAGAAAATCAAGGCTGGTTCACGCGAAGTAGGCTCGCCGCATTTACTCAACTTTCGTTGAAATCAGCCGATAGCAAACCCTTTCTATCAGTTCTGATTTTCATCCTGAGCTGATGCCGAAAGAATCCAACCAGATCCTGATGAGAATAACGTTCGTGTTGTATAACTTCTTCCATCCTTGCCACGGCTAGCAGCGTCAGAAACACCATCCGTTTCAACCCAGACAACGGTGGCGACACATTATCACACGCATATGCAAGATCGATGGGCACGAGATGTTCGGGGTCGATACGAGCCATCAATTCGCCGACATGCTCTCAGAATGGGCGCACCCGAGGACGATATCCTTGTCATCTTAACCGCGGAACTTTTTTTTCTCGTTACTTTGAGACCTTTCTATATCCTGAATCAGTCTTACAGCAATGCTGGTTAAGTTTTTCTTCCAGTTGTTTTTAAGTAATGTGTGAGTGCCAACAGTGTACGATAAGAGTCCTTTTTATTGTGCGCCTAATGAGTTAACTAATTTTTCCATACTCTGTTGACGTGAACCAATTAGATCCTGACATGGTATTTTTTTCGAATGCATAGTCCGGATTTGTTTTAAAATTGCTTTCTATTAATTTTTCTTCTTGTGCGGATCCTCTATGGATTGAAGATATATTTACGTGCTATCACCATAAAAGTGTAGATTCCCGACGAGGTTTTCCGGCAAAGTCCCACAGATTTATAATTCAGTCTGCCCTGATATTCAGTTTGCATTGATTACCTTAGCACGTCTATATTATTCTCTACTTTCATCACACACACACACACACACACACATGATTTATTTCCTGATATTACTTAGACCTCTCTCTCTCTGTCTCTCTCTATCCCTGTCTCTCTCTATCTCTGTCTGTCTGTCTGTCTGTCTGTCTGTCTCTCTCTCTCTCTCCCAATGATTTACATTGCGGAAGTGATAGTTTTGTTGAGTTTACGACACAAATAAAAACAAACAAACAACCTCTCCCCATAAAGTGACAAGTCACTTGTCACTTTATGGGGAGAGGTGGTTTGTTTGTCACAAGTGGCTTTTATTCAGAAACATAAGCTAAAAACATCAATTGCAAGAAGACAGAATGTTTGGTTGTTAGAAAAAGGAACAGCCCAACATGCAAATTACAAATCAAATTGGAGATATCAAAATCAAACAAATACACAATTTAAATATCTGGGAAGTGTTTTAACATGCATGCTATTGTTTTTAGTTTCCTTGAATGGAAAGTGCGATACTAAATCCGAAGGCGCATTGGAATAGTAAAAGATGTCTTCCAAAACCAAAAGCTAAGCAAAATATTCAAGAAACAGAAAAAATCGTTAGAAACAAAGAAAAGAGTACTGTTCTATTATGTAATATCATTCCTCTTATATGGCAGTAAATCCTGGACAATTTCCTCACAGATGAAGAAGAGGCTTGAAGCAATAGAAAAGTGGTTCTATAGAAGGATGCTGAGAATACCATGGACCGAACATGTGAGCAACGACCAAGTTTTAGAGAAAATGACACTTACACTTAACATCATGAAGAGCCAGTTGAATTTTTTAGGACACACAATGAGGATAGAGGACTTGGAAAATTTGATACTCACAGGAAAGATTGAAGGCAAGAGAGACAGAGGAAAACAACACAACCTACCTAACGAGTTTGAAAAAATATGGATGGCGGAGCAAGGTTTAGGAGAGATAACATTAACAACAAGACAAAATTTATTAAGGGCTACAAAGGAAAGGCAGTTGTGGAGACCAATGATCGCTAACGCCCTGAAGGGATACGGCATATAGAAGAAAGAACTAAAGAAGTTATTTTGTTGTTGATTCACTGCACTAAAGAGAAACAGTAAGAAAGAATATTAAAAGTTCTTATCCTCTTTCCTTTTCTCACTTGGATCATAAATTCAAAATATGTGTCTATAATGTTTGCTGATTTGTCAAACCTTCGCTGGGTATTTTGTCTTCATTAAATAATCGATTGCATTGATTTTTTTTTATCATGAATCTTTCACTTGTAGAGAGAAATCTTAAAGCAACAGGTGGGAAGGTAATCAAAAAATAAGTTAGTCAAAAAAGAAAAAATGCTTAAGAAGAAATAAGGTGTCATTCATGCTATTGTCGTGAAACTTTTATTTAGTTTAGACGTGAGTTAGAGAACATTCTGGAACGTTAAACTAAAAAGTTATTGTTTACATTTTTTAATAAACAATTGTCACCGCAAAAAGTAAAGCTAACAAGAAAAGGCGGTGTAAGTTATAGTTTTTTATTATTATTATTAGCATAAAAATCAAAAAGATAATGTTTCTTACCTTTAACTTTAATAATGAGTTTTAGTGGGATTCATTCCTATCCATTATGAATCATTCCACAAAAATAGAAAATTTAAAATGTAAATTTTAAAAGTACAAATTCTAAGAAACAAAACAAACCTTTGTATCACAATTCCAAATTGCATTTTACAGCTCTAACTCATGTCCTAATTTGCTTTTTTGACATTCGTCATCCTAAATGTGAGATATTGCTTATTCATTCGCTTTTTTTACTGGCTGCCTGTACGTCGTCCTACTTACTTGTGTATGATTATTTTCTATCTACCTGTTTCAAGTGGCAAAAAAGGTAACGGTCTATCAAGCATAAACTATAAGAAATTGTGTTGTGTGTTGCCTGTGGTTACCAAATTCGATAAGCGACAAGAAAAATTCAAAACTCAACTCTAGCTCTTAATAACAACAAACTAATTTTAATTTACTCTTTTCCCCTTTCCAGTATTGACAGATTTTTAAAGAAAAGGAAATTACAAGGTATAACATTAACAATCATATAACAAAGACTTGTCTACCTCGTTCTTTAATCTTTTGGAACTTTAAAAACTCTGTTATCGTGTAAACATTTTACTTTTGTTTTAATTTCAGTTAACTACATAATTCAAAAGTAGCCTGCTGCCTGCCTAATTATGACAGAAAAACTATTATTATTATACGGGTAAGCAACATATTACTTTTTATTTTCTTTCTTTCTTTCTTTTTTTTTTCTAGCCCAGATTCTTATTCTTAATTTATATATATATATATATATATATATATATTTGCCTTTTATCGTAAAAGGATTTTTATGGAGTGACTAATTTTAATTTTTAAATCGCCCCAATACAAGAAAAATGTCTCCGAATGTTGTCATTTTGCAAATATTTTTTTCTTTTAATTCTTCTTCTTGACAGTTGTGTTTAATTATCCGGAATTATTTATTTCTTTAAAACAAAAACATTTTTAAAATATTTCAAATTTTCAAATCTGTCAACATCATTATTTATTGACTGCATTTTGTTTAATAACGACATAATTTTTCAACATCGTTCGAAAGAAAGAAAGAAAGGAGGATTGTTTTTCTTATTGCCGGGTTTTACGTCAAAGTTGTCAAGATTAACAATGCAGAAATTTTAACTTTTGACATTCTTCGACAGGAAATGTGTGTGCGTGTGCATGAAAGTGTGTTTATCAACAAACTTTTTTATACAAAATGAAAAAGGAAAAAGCACCACAGACAATTATATACACGCTGAGTAAGAATTGAAAATAAAATTAAATTAAAAAATAAAAACATACAAACTAATTTTTTAAGATAAACCTAAAGATTCTATTTTTCTTCAATAAAATGTTAAAATCATTAGTTTTGTTTTGTTGATGGGATTATAAATTTAATTTAAACTATATTTTAAAACTGCAGGTTTGCGATATTTTTTTATTTTTGTTTTATTTAAACTTTAAAGTATTTTGTGAAACTTATGTTTTCATATTTATTTACGTATTGTTTAAAAGTGCTAACTTTATTTGTGGATTCTGATATTTCTGCCAAATATTTGTAAAAGAATAATTATTCACCATATTTTTAAAGCTGAACTTTGTAAAACTAATACTTGTAAAATGTAAAATAAAAATTAATGATAGATATTATTTATTTTTTCTGAAACTGAAATTAATTTAAGACCGAGAGGTTGCTTTCCTCAAAAAAGTGACATAAAAATGTTTTACAAATTTGATGTCAACAATAAAATAAAAAATGATATGCAGAGATCTGCTGCAAATGGTAACAAATTACTTGTATTTGTGTAGTTCTTCAGTGTTCTAATATTTTTACTCCATTGTCAAGAATTGTCTTATCAAATTTCTTAGCTCAAATTATTACTGGAATTATTTTATTAGCAATTGTATTCAATATTCAATCTATAATACCTGCTCATAATTTTGAACTTTAATCATAAAATCTTAAATTTAAAATTTAACATTCATATATAACAAATATTAAAATATGTCCTTTCAAATTCATAAACTACTGTTGTGAAATAAATAAAAGTACTTTCAAAAAAGTTTTTATCAAATGAGGGATCTGTTTTTAAACATTATTACCAAAGCATGGTGCACATGATATCATCAGACTTGTGGTGACGGAAAAATAAATTAATAAAAATGGATAAAAGGAAAACCAAAATTTCAACATCTCTAAAAATAGACAGATGATGAAAATCACCATGCAAACAAAGCCAAATTAATAGTAAATTTATGAGTGATTACTTCCCTTAATCATTTTAATAATCCATCCAAATAAAATATTTAACTGTGTTTAGACAAAATTAGTTTCTAGGCAAAATGAACTGTTTAATTAATCAATTCTTTTACTACTATATTTCTTAGATTACAGTCTTATTTGTTCAAGCCTTTCATGCCAGGCACTCAGGTATATCTTTGTCTATTAAATGATTGTCTTATTCAACTTGGTCTTGAAATAGGCATTTCATTCTGTTGCTAATCTTTTTCTTCCAGGAGCTATTTCTATTTCAGTTATATTAAACACATAAATTTTTAACATGAAAAGCAAATTGTCTTTATACCAAGAATAATCACTGAATCATAAATACCATTGAACATCTATAAAATATAAAGGGGATAGATTAAATAAATGGTTAATTGTCCTCTATTTTAGTTTTGAATTCTTTATCTCCATTTTATTGAATCTTCAAGACTTTTGTTTCATTGCATCTCACTATTAAAACTTTCTAAAAATTGCCATAATTTTTTACAGCAGAGGTACACTAGCATATATATATTTACTTCCACCCAGACTCTCTCTCCCTCTCTATCTTATTCACTAGGACTTTTACACTTGAACTCTTGAAGCTTCAACTTTTACCTTATCCTTCTATATTATTATAGTGTTATATAAAGATTGATTTAGTATTTATCAACACTTTGTACATTATCTTTTAATCATTAAACAAGGTCAATATACACCTGAACCAATTATACCTTATATATGGCGAGAACTAACATTGTCAGAAGATAATTTAATAACTTCCTTAAGTGATAACCTCCATAGACTTTCAGCATTCTCCATCATAACATGAGAGATCTAATTTCAGTTTCTACCCAATCTTGAGACCTCTAGATTTCCTTCATCCTGATGTTTAATCAGTAAATTGGGTGATAGAAAATTTGTCCTTGTAAAAATATTCAACTCGGCCACAAAGAAAAAGGAAAGCAAATTAAGAAAGAAGACAAAGTGTAAATCCAAAATTTTTATACTCTAGAAATTTTTGAGGTGTTTTACAGTGTATTTTTATCTTTCTCCATAAATTATAAGTTAAAAATGTTATTTTAAGTTAGTATTTACTCTGTAGGGATATCATATCTTATTAATAATTTTCAGTAAAAGACATTTTTATTTTGTTTAAGACTGATTAATTATCGAATATATTCTCATAATGTATTCACTATAATTTGAGCTTGCTTAACTTGTTTGTTTTCCTAAAGTTTAATTTATACAAACTTTTAAAGTTTTTATCCACAAATACTACAAACTATTAGCATCCCACATCATCAATAAGAAATATATTTATTATCCAGCATTATTATTTAATTCTAACTTTTAGGAATTTATTTTTGTTAAATAATGATGACCATATAAAACTTTCATTTGCTTACCTGTTATTACTATTAAAATATATTTTGAGACCAAATACATCAATTTCATTCTAAAGATGGAAATCATGACAGATATAAAATTGGGCAAATTAGCATCAAACTGACTCTTTGAAAAGATTTTCCAATTTTCTTTTAAGTGAATAAAAACTTTACATTGTTTAGTATTGAATTAATAATAAATTGTATAATTTACGAGCTAGCATTTTTGCCATTTTATTCTTATTTACCTTTTCAATATTATGAGAACAAAGAATGAATCTTCTGGAATTTAATGAAACTCTTGCATCAAAATAAAATGTATTGTAATCTTAATTGGTATTTAGAGTTCAAGTGGTTTATGTAATTAAGATAACTTATATTTTTCCATGCTTCTTTCTCAGAGATAGAGTCTCAGCACTGAATTTCTTTTTATCAATGATTTTCATTATCCTAATAATGGTTTGAATTTGTTTCTTTTTTTTAAAAAATCATTTCACCCCAAGCAAGGCAATAATACCACTAAAATGCAAGGTGTTACTGAACGTGAGAGAATATGAGAAAAAAAACTATTGTGGAAAGATAACAATAAAAGAACAAGAATTCAAAGTGTTGAGCATAATTAATCATCTATTTATTATTAGCATCATAGTGAGAACTGTTAACACTAAGTAATTGATCACATCCACATTGTAAACTGAATAATGAGTTTACAATATGGATGTGATCAATTGTCATAAAGATTTCAAGGGCTAATGTCCTCCTCTAAATTGCATTTTAAAAATGTCCTCCTCTAAATTGCATTTTTAAAATGTCCTCCTCTAAATTGCATTTTAAAAAACATGATTTAAAAATGATAGCCACCCATTTGTGAGCTGTATTTCAAAGGATAAAATTTGCATAAGGGTAAATTTTTTAAAGTGTTGTTGTAGATAAAAAAGAAAAAAATCTTCCAACCCTTGGGATTTTAATATGCAACTAAAACTATCTGGTTTTGACAATTTTTTCTTGATTAAAAAATTGTTTACTCATAGTTTACTCACCCTTAACGTATTTGAAAGCAAAAACTTATCACCATGACTGGAAATAAATGAACTATTTTATGATTAAATATTTTCTGATATAACAAGTTAAACTTGTTTACACATATAAATTGCAATACTTTTTGAGAAATAAGGTTTTTTCTTAAGGTATTTTTTTTCTTCTTTATTATTAATATTATTATTATTATAAAAAAATTTTTATTTTTCTACCATATAATTTTTTACCTTCTAAACATTTTGGAATTAGTCTGCATGTGAATAAATCAGGACCAACCTTCTGTGCAAAGTTAATTATTACATTTATCCCATTGAAAAGATGAAGAAAGGATTGGAGTTCGGAATCTTTCTCAAGAAATTGCTACAATATTCATTAAAAAAATGCATGAGTAATAGAAATTCCATAGTAGATGTTTACAATTATAAAACAGAACACTGAATGTTATTAAAACATTCCTGAATTAGCTTTAAATAATTACTTTTATTTACAAATTGATATATACTTGATGAAAAATCTACATTAGACTTAATAGTTTAGAAATTGATAACAGACAGTGTTCTAAGTGAGCATTTTTCTTTTTCTGCTATACTTTTTGTATGATTCCTTTTTCTCTCATATAGTGGTCAACTCAGTGTTGTTAAACACTGGTTTTAAAAAATATTGTTAAAGTTTGTCTTTTTCTGCTCTTTGTCTGTGTATAGCTGCTTTGTTTTTATAACATTTACTTCTTCATCCATTTACTCAAACTCAGTGCTTTCCATTTTTCCTTGCCTTCAATATTCACAAGTTTTTTTTTTAAATTTATGGACTAATGTTTTCAACATTATATCTAAATTCTGAAGTTATAACTCTAGAAATATGTTCTAGTAGAACAAAAATTGTGGTGGAGGGAATTATGAAAAATTCATATCTACAATTTGAAAAGACAATTAAGAGTGCAAACAAAATTAGTCATAAATGACAAAAACAAAGATGAGGAAAAAGCTGAGTACATTATGGAGATGAAACTAACTGCATAGATTATTCATTGGGGAGTAGTCAACAAACTAGAATAAGTAATATAATACTTATTAGCTGAATTATTTATTAGTATTAAAAGAACTTACAAATAGTCTTGGGAAAATGATAACATCTTGTTATAATGAGTGTTTGGTTGCAAAGGAAAGGAACAAACAAGGATTAAAATCTCAGCAGTGTGCATTCATCAAATTTCAGTATGTATACATAACTGTTTGAAAGTTGACACAAAACGTTAATATGTGGTTCTTCAGTTGCTGTTGGTAAGGAAAGTGATTAGGTGTAAGAGTGTCTTTGGTAGGACCAGGTGTTGACCAATGTTTTTGGTTGGTTGGCAGAGTTCACTCGGGGGGGGGGGGCAGGAGATAGGTCTGGAGTGGATTAGTGAAGCCAAGTGTAGTCTCGTTGGTGGGGTTTGACATACACCATTCTTCGTGGTTGAAATTGACACCATTGAAGTGTTTGATGGGCTGGCAGCCATGCAATGAGGCTGTTGTGGTGCTAGTTGACATTGGTCATGGTGGTGGTAACAAGGGACACCTGGAGTGGATAGTAAAGGTTAATCAAGCAGAATGTCTCTGTTAAATTCTGATCAAATGGGAGATCAACAAAACGGGGTCAGAGTGGTGATAACAAGGGAGGCCTGGGGAGGATAGTGAAGCTACTAATCTGACTTACAATCTGACCAATCTTACTACTAATCTGACTTCTCTGAATGCAGAGAATGTGAGTGCAACAATTTAGGAGACGTCCCAAATCCAACTTTTCCTATGTAACTGCGAAGAGTTTGGAGAAGTCATGAATCTGACTTTGCTGATACAAGGTGTGTGCTGGTGTTTTGGCAGCAGAAAGTCTCTGTTGGATTCTGTTCAAAGGGAAGATCAATGAAAAAAGGGTCATGGTAGAGACAACAAAGGAGGCCTGGAGTGGATAGTGAAGCTACTAATTTGACTTTGCAGATGCAGAGAGTGCAAGTGCGACAAGTCGAGAGAAGTCAGTAATCTGACTTTGCTGATACAGATGATGTGAACATGAAGAGTTGGGAGAAGTCATGAATCTAACTCTGTTGAAACAAAAGGTGTGTTAGCAGGATGAAGCTTGGTCGAATAGAATGTCACTGTTGGATTCTGGCCAAATGAGTTTCAGCAAAATGATGTCATGGTATAGATGATGAGGGAGGATGTTCAGGTTTTAGAAATCTTGGTGGTGGTGTTGGGAGCCCAGTGGCATTGAAGCTGGCTCGTCAGCCACATTCGGCATATGATGAGTCAGGTGAGATTAATGGAGCTTGGGCAAAATCACTGTGATGACAAGAGAGGCGATCATGGCAGTGGCAGTTTTTAGTACACCTGCATTGTTTATAAGTGGCTTTCTCTTAAGCAAGTCAGGTGGTCCCCACAGTCATCTTTTTTCCAGTGGGAACATTCATGAATGGCTATTGTATTTTATTATGGAGATTTGTTCAGAAAACAACTTTTTATTTTGTGCTTTGCTTTCTTAGCATTTAAATCCAGCTGACATGTAAACTGAATCAGAAAGAGATGTAATTGCAGCAGAGTATAACAATCATCAGTTATATTTCTGGCATTCTTATCAGATTCTTTACATCTGTTTGTCAGTTTTGTACATTATAATACATAGACTGTTAGTATGCTATATATTATTACTAGGAATTTTGTAGAAAACAAGAAAAAATGCTGCATAATTTTAAAGAAAATTTAAAGGATAATGTCTTAACTAAAAGAAAAAATAAAACAGTATGTCTTATTTTATAATGATATTAAATATATATATATATATATATATATATATATATATATATATATATATATATATATATATATATATATATATATATAATTATCTGACCTTGTATTCTGAGTCTGTTTAGAATGACTGGCTTGCTTGATGTACAGCAAACTCAATCCACTTTACAGTTTTAAATCCAGAGTCACTTTAGGCAGAGGATTGTTCCTCTCTTCTCTGCTTATTAACCACATTTAGCACAAGAAGCCATTTTTATTTTTATTTAGCCATGGGAAAATTTCTTGCTTTTTTTTTCTTACTAAAATCAAGAATTGATTACAGGAATTTATATGCTTTGTTCAAAAATGTCTGCATGTATGTCAATATTTCAAATGTTAATGCTAAATTGATTAGCATGAAATCTATAAAATTATAGAAAGAAAGTAACTGTATTCCCTGATTATAAAACTTTAAAATTTATAAATTAGAAAGAGACACATTGTTAAGCAACATAAAATTACATATGTTAGATGCATGATATTTTTTAATTTGCATAGATGTATTTGGAAATATATATATAATATATATTAAAAAGAAGAGAGAAACCGCAAACGTTTTTGGTTGTAATGTGGATTTAAAATAAAATATTATGCTTTAATATCCATAACATGCATATACATATTTGTGCTCTACATATACTTGCATGTGAGTGTGTGTGCATGGATGCGAGTGGTTCGACTACTGTATCTGACCATTATGTGTGCATGTTGTGTGCTTTTGCATGTAGGCTCTTTGTATCACAACACATCTATAAATGTAACCAGGGTGAATTTAAAATGATGCCAATATACCAAACATAATTATTCTTACCTACAAATACAAGAAAAAAACTTCATAAACAAATTTAAACCAGCACTAAATAGATCGTGACCCCACATGCAAAAGCACACAACATGCACACATAATGGCCAAATACAGTGGTCAAACCACTCGCATCCGTGTGCACACACTTACACACAGGTATATGTGGAGCACAAATATGTATACACATATTGGCAAAAACAATAGACTGCTCACAGGCATGCATGCAAACCCTACACAACATAGGAAGTGTGTGTATGTATGTATGTATATATGTATGTATATGTGTGTATACTAATTCCTTATAAGACAATATATATGTATAGAGGAGCGCGCATGTACATGCCCGTAATGGTATATATATACACATGTTGACAAAAATAAAACTGCTCACGGGCACACACACGGACCCTACACAACATAGGAAGTGTATGTGTGTGTGTATGTATATGTGTACATATGTGTATACTAATTACTTATAATAAGACAGTATGTATGTATGGAGAGGGAATATACATATGCGTACGTATGCTGACAAAAACACAAAAAATGCAAATAGGTCTAAGAACACACAGGGACCATTAAAAGATAAGAACATAGATATCTTTCTCAACCTTTCTTAGACCAGTCTTAACTGTTTTATTACCCTTCATGCAGAACTTTTTCACTGCCAGTTCAAGGAAGACATTTGGGTCACTAACACACAAAAAAGAGAATGTCTAATGTTGAGAATATTTAATATCGAAAAACATAAGAAAAATTAATTCCTTTTAATAATATGTGAAAATATCCACTCTTTGCCTAATGAAGGTTACGAGACCGGCAACACATGTACCAAAATTATGGAAAATAAAGCATAATATATATATATATTTTTTTAATTTACATTACAACCAAAAACGTTTGCGGTTTCTCTCTTTTTAATACACACACTTTTCTCTTGTTGGAACTACTATAACCTCTTCCCTTTATATATATAGGGTGACCCAAAAAAACGGGAATTTTTGAAGTGCGTATTGCCAGACATGAGCAAGTGGCAACACTGCGAGACAGTGACCTTGAGCAAGTAAACATTTCGCCATTTTAGTAACGAGAATGAAATTCACAGTATCCCAGCTGAGATGTTGCATCAGTCAATGAGGAATCTCAACAACAGATTTCAAGAATGCATTTGTACAGGAGGACGCCATCTACAGGACGTAATTTTAAAAAAATGAAAATTTCATCATTGTTTCTTAAATGGCATGTTTTAAGGTTTCAATTACTATGAATTAAATATTTTTCTTCCATCACTCTTGGTTTTATTGGATTGTTAAAAAGTTCCCGTTTGCTCCCGTTTTTTGGGGGTCACCCTGTGTATATATATATATATATATATATATATATATGTATATACTACATCCAGAAATTATGAAACACTGCAAAAATGACTGATTTCTTGTTAATTTAGTTGTTTCATGCGCAGAAGAATATAGTATGTGTGTAAGTGAACTGTTGATATACTTGTAAAATGTCTTATTCCATGATTAATAATTAAATGTGATCAATTTTGTAATTTAAAATCATTTTTTGGTAACCAGAAACTATAAAAACACTTCTAAATTTGATGATTTTCTGTAATTCCAACGCAAAAGATCTCCCTAAAAGATCCTTTGAAAATGCCAAATACTTCTTTACCTGTTCCGGGATAAAAAAGCATTTTTTGAATTGGAGCAAAACTGTCTGATGATTGTACACCAACATTCCTCTGGATGCTACAATGCAAAATTTAGGAAAATCTTGGCCTATCACTTTATTTTTTAGAATTTCTGATGCATGTAATGAGCGAGCAAGAGAATAATAATTTCTGAGTGAACTAGATAAATTGTAAGAGAAGTTTCATGTTCTGAAAATTGCAGAAATAATAAGCCAACTATATCAAGTATCAAAATATTCCATTCACAATATCTTGGCCACTATCTTTCATGTAGTACTGGTGTAAGCTAAGATGAAATTGTATTTGAATAAATAGCACAAAGAAATCAGATGTGATTGAGCAAAGGTGATCCTCAAAGAGCACATTGATTTACAGAAGGTGATCTGGACAGATGTAAAGAGGTGAATCTTCTCAATATAATTATTAAAATTAAATTGAATTAAGGTATCAAGCCCTGTTTCGTCCTCAAGCGAAAATTTAGGAATAACCAATCTTGAAATTTACGCATCTTTATAAGCATGTTCATTCTCAAAATTAATTACTATGGAAACGGCTGGGGTGACCATTTTGATAAGGGGTCTAACAGTTAATTTTTATTCACATCTCAGTCACCTTCGGAAAGAGGTCAAGCCGAGGTAGGGTTGGGTGTCCATTTCAAAGCGAACGATGGTATTCATGTACGCATATCGTCTGGTCAGTCACAGTGAAAGATAGCTTTTGGTACCATGATATGTCGTGAAGTGTCTAGAGAATTTTGTTTTATTTTATTTTATCTATTTTTTTTCCTTTTTTCCAAACGGCTGTTTCATATATAAACGCGTTGCACTGAACTACAATTTGTTTTTTGACGACTTCATAAAGGGTTTTTCAATTTTATGATTGGGTTAAGCTTTTAAGCCTTTTATTAGACTATGAAATTTAATATTTTTTTTTTTTTAAGCTAATTATTTAATGCTAAAATTTGTTGATGTCGACAAAAAACCGTTAATTCATGTCTATGGTTTAATAAATTTTCATTATTTATAAACTTAATAATGTGTACTTTTTCATGTAGGCATGTAAAACCTGGAATGACCCATGCCATTTGGCATGAGTCATCCCATGTTTTACAAGTTGTTGTTCTATTTACTATTTTCCATTTTACTTTTGGTGTTTTATTCATTTCTTTTAAATGCCAAAAATATTTGGATAGAGATGTCTGATTTCTATTTCTAATATTATTGAAGGAGCTTTTGTGCTGTCTCCACCTGGTTTAAAATTCATTCTTCGTTGACCCAATGTATATCCTATCAGTGTTAGGACTCTCAATGGATGAGATAGTGCATTGGTATACCACAGATATTATTTATTTTCCAACGGGCAGTCTTCAGGGTTTCTACAGTCACATAACTTTTCATTATTTTTGTCCAATTTTAGTTTAGGATTTTTATTAATACTGTTTTGGCATGCGTGTTTTTCCAGGATTTTATTATTGTTTTTTTATGATTCTTTCTAGATTTTCAGTGCAACTGTAATTTAATTTTAAGGTGTCTTTATTAAAGATCTCGATAAGTCTGCTATGAGTAGGAAAGTGTTTTTCAATTAAAGCTCGGAACTTATGTCCTAGCTTAGTCCTAACCATTTGGTTGAACTGAGGGGTATACCAAATGAGTTTTCTTTTCCTGTTTTTCTTCCTGTTAGTACTATTGTTTCTATAACTTACGTTAGCGTTTTTGTATCCGCTATTTTTATAGGGCTGTGTTAATTACTGTGTTATCGGAATATTTCCTTATTGGCGGAGTTCATGTTGATTCTTTTCTCTATTGATGTGGGTATATACTTAATTATAGATAGAGGGCGGTTTGACTTAGGGTGTACATACAAGGGATTAGTGTTAGGTTTTCTGTAAGGTAGGTATATGTTGTTCATTAAGTCTAGAGTTACATCGAGGAAGTTTATCCTTTTTAATTTAGTGTTGACTATAGTTTTTAAATTTATTTTTCTGAATTCACTATATATTATCTTTCTAATTTTATCTATTTTAAAATTTGTGGAGCTCCTCACTACCATGAGCCCGTCACCCCTGTATAGCCCGATGTCCTTAATGTCTAATTGTTATAGTGAAAGACACCTTGTCTAGGTAATAGACTCTCTCACCTATTATAAGTAGGAGTCAGGAGTAGTGGAGAGGAAGGAGTAGTATTCAGCGACCACAACTCGATTACTCTGCGTAACACTTTATTACAAGTTCCTAACGTTTCTGTACGTTTAACCTATTTAGGACGCATTTAGTCCGAATACAGTTTCTATTGTGGAAATAAATCCACAACAACTTTTGGCGACGAGAATTCGAACTCATACGGGGGAGAAGAAAAAAATTTCGTTCGCCAATACAACTTTTGGCGACGAAGATTTGCACTCATAAGGAGGAAGAAAAAGTTCGTTCGCCACAGTGGCTTTGACGACGAAATTCGCACTCATAGGGAGGAAGAAAAAATTTTGTTCGCCACTAATAACGTGGGCGACAAAGTCTCGGATTTACACTTTGAAAAAAAAAAATGGAGGATTGGCAAAAGTCTATTCCAGGAATTTTTAAAGTTCCAATTGGAACAACAAACGAAAATATTAGAACAACAGAATACATTCCAGAAGCAGTTACAGGAGGAAACTTTCAATAGACAAATGCAATTCCAACAGAAAATGGAACAAATGCATGGGGAGTTTTAAAGCAAAATTCTGGAAATAACCGAGAACAGGAAAGAGAAAAGTCTACAAAATGATTCCTTCCCAGAGAATACAATATGGAATTCAATTGAAATATTCACGTACAGTCCAGATAAAGAGATAACTTTTGAAGAATATTTAAAAAAATATACGGACGTGTATAACGAGGACTGCCACTTGTGGTCTGAAGGAAAGAAGGTTAGGCTTCTTTTAAGCAAATTAGGAACTGCTGAGCATAACAAATTGGTAAACTACATTTTACCGAAAAAAAGTAACGAATTAACATTTACCGCGGCGGTAAATATATTAAGTGAGTTATTTAGTCAAAAGACATCTTTGTTCCACAAGAGGTGGAAATGTTTGAATTTGATAAAAGATGACGAACATGACTATATAACGTACGCAGCCAATGTGAATAAGCATTGTGAAGAATTCAAGCTAGCAGAGTTAAGCGCAGATAATTTTAAGTGCTTGGTTTTTGTTCAAGGGCTGGTAGCGGGAAAAGACGCAGAGTTGAGAAAATTAGTACTGGCAAAATTGGAAAGCAATCCAAGTATTACGGTACAGAATTTGGCAGAAGACTGCACAAGATATGTTAGCGTAAAAAAAGACGCAAAAAAGATAGAACAGTCTGGCGTTCCGCATGTAAGGAATATTCGCTACAAAGAAGAAAGTCAGTCTAACAAAAAATTGCAGATTATCAAGAAAAAAGTAAAATACCAGTGCAAAACAAACAAAAACGCTCGAAGCCATGTTTTGCTTGCGGTGAACTACACTGGTACAGATATTGCAATTTTAGGTATAAAAAATGTTTCAACTGTGGAAGAGTTGGGCACAGACGCACACATTGCCGTTCAAAAAATAAAGGCAATAAAATAAGAAAATTAAAGTCCAACGAGGTAAACTAGAATAAGTAGAAAATTCGTTACCGTCGAAATAAATAATAAAAAAATAAAAATGCAACTTAACACTGGTTCGGATCTCTCTATCATAAATTTGCATACGTGGAAGAAGTTGGGGAAACCAACTTTAATGAAGACAAAGAAAATCGCGAAGTCAGTGACGGGAGAAAAAATACAATTTATTGGAGAACTGGTTACAAACGTCACGTTAAATAAAAAAACGCGAAAAGTTAAACTATTTGTCATGGAAAATACCACGAACTTACTTGGTACGAATTGGATAACAGAATTTCAATTATGGGATCTACCGATAAATTCTTTCTGTTACAAGGTAGAAAGTTTTAACTCCGAAGCCGAAAAATTAATAGAGAAACTAAAGGAAACATTTCCTACTGTTTTTTCTCCAGGCTTGGGAACGTGTACCAAGATGGAGGCAAAATTCTTTTTAAAAGAAAACGCTCAGGCGGTATTCTAAAAGAAAAGGAATGTTCTGTTTGCCTCAATAGAACAGATTGATAAAGAATTGGACAGATGAGAGAAATCCGGTGTACTCAGAAAAGTTGACTATAGTGATTGGGCAGCTCCGACGGTATACGTGAAAAAAAAGTCTAAAGACATTCGTGTTTGTGCAGATTTTTCGGCACTTAAAGACTATAACTATCCTCTACCAACAGTGGAAGAAATATTTGAAAAGCTCAATGGAGGCACAATATTTTCGAAGATAGACCTCAGTGATGCATATCTGCAAATACCGGTAGAAAAAGAAACGTCTAAACTTTTGTGTATTAACACACATCGGGGTCTGTATAAATTTAACTGACTACCTTTTGGGATTAAGGTCTCCCCCGCCATTTTCCAACAAGTAATGGATTCTATGTTGGGTGGTTTGGATTTCGCAGTAGCGTATCTAGATGACATCCTCATGAGAAGTACAAGTATTGCAGAACACGTGAAACATGTAAATGCAGTAGTTTCCAGAATACAGGATTTGGGATTTAAACTCAAGGAAAGTAAATGCGAGTTTTTTTTATGGAAAAAGTGAAATATCTGGGGCAGATCATCGATAAGAATGGTAGAAGGCCAGACCCAGAGCGAGCAGTGGCTATAAAAGACATGCCGGCTCCGAAAGATATTACCACATTACAAAGTTTTGGGGGATTAGCTAATTATTACCAAATATACATTCCTAAAATGTATGATCTGCGGGAACCATTAAATGAACTATTAAAGAAAGGAAAACTCTGGAAGTGGACTAATGAATGCCAGAAAGCATTTGAAAAGATAAAGGAAGTGTTAACCTCGGAATTAATTTTAACCCATTACAATCCGGATTTAGAAATCATAGTAGCTTGCGACGCAAGTGCGTATGGAATAGGAGCGTGTATTTTACACAAAATGACAGATGGTCAAATAAAACCAATTGCTCATGCTTCTAGAGCACTACTTCCGGCTGAGAAGAATTACTCTCAGATAGAGAAAGAGGCGTTAGGAATAATATTTGCAGTAACGAAATTTCACCGTTTTCTCCACGGTCGATATTTTAAGCTACAAACTGATCATAAGCCTCTAATTTCGATTTTTGGATCGAAAAAGGGTTTGCCAAAGCATACAGCAAACCGACTACAAAGATGGGTTACAATATTGCTAAATTATAACTTCAGCATGGAGTACATACCATCCAATAAATTTGGCTATGCTGATGGGCTGTCCAGGTTAATTCCTAAAAGGAGCGAACCATTAGAAGACACGGTAATTGCCTCACTGAAATCAGAAGAAGAGCTGAAATTTACTGTGTGTAATGCAATTCGGGAACTTCCGGTAACTCTAGAAAAAATAAAAGAAGAAGCCACCAGGGACGAGTATATCTTGAAAGTAAAAGAAAAAATATCCAAGAGGGACCAGTACACAACAAATGTGTTTTCGCTTTGCGATTCAGTATTGTTATATAGAGAACGTGTGGTAATTCCATACACACTTTAAAAACAAATATTAAAAGATTTTCATACTGGTCATCCAGGCAGCACTAGGATGAAGAGCCTAATGCGAAGTTTTGTTTATTGGCCGAATTTGGACAGGGACATTGAGAATGTAGTAGCAAAATGTAAAGGCTGTGCTTTAGCTGCAAAGGCACCACCAGTAAAATTTAATACCTGGCCAAAAACAGACCTACCATAGTCTAGGTTGCATGTGGATTTTGCAGGGCTACTGAATGGATACCATTACATCATAGTAGTGGATAGTTTCTCAAAATAGCCTGAGATACAAAGGATAAGAAAACCGACGACGCAAAGTACGAAAAACTTCCTGCTGGAATTGTTCGCAAGGTTTGGTGTAGTAGACACAATTGTGACGGACAACGGAAGTCAATTTACGTCGAAACAATTTAAAGATTTCTGCAATGGATATAATGTCGAACATGTTACCACAGCTCCATATCACCCAAGATCTAACGGGTTAGCTGAAAAATTTGTCGACACCCTTAAAAGAGCTTTAAAGAAAGCTAGGGAAATACCTGCAGATGAAGCTCTACAGAAGTTTCTACAGGTATACAGACCCCAAATAACGCAACACCAGCCTCACAATCGCCAACCGAGGTGATGTTTGCACGTCGGGTAAGATCTGTCTTCGACAAATTATTACCGAAAAAGACAAATCCAGGTACAGAAAAATTTATTCAAGTAAAGAAATACAATCCTGGTGAAAAAGTATACTTTAAGGTATATAAACAGAATAAATCATTCTGGGAGAGTTGAAAAATAGTAAAGCGGATTGGCAACATGATGTACTTCGTGAAAGGTGAAAAATTCACGTGCAGACGGCACATTAACCAGATCAGACGACGCTTTTCAGACGTGGTTGACAGAGCTCCAGTTGAAGATACCACTTATGGAGGTGATTTTTGATACGTTTGATCTTCCAACGCCAGCAACGATGTTACCTGAGGTACGCCGATCCAAGAAAAAAAGAAAGGCAACGGATCATTTAAAAATGGATCCAAAACGTAGGAGATACGCTACGATGTTGCTAAAAAAATGAAGTTTTTTTGTTTGTTTTTTTCCTGTTTTCTGTAAAAAATAAAAAAATAAATCAAATAAAAAATTAAAAAAAAACAAAAACTTTTACTCCTACGGAGTAAATTTTTAGGAGGGGGGTGTTATAGTGAAAGACACCTTGTCTAGGTAATAGACTCTCCCACCTATTATAAGTAGGAGTCAGGAGTAGTCGAGAGGAAGGAGTAGTGTTCAGCGACCACAACTCGATTACTCTGCGTAACACTTTATTACAAGTTCCTAACGTTTCTGTACGTTTAACCTATTTAGGACGCATTTAGTCCGAATACAGTTTCTTTTGTGTAAATAACTCCACAACACTAATTCACAGTGCGCGGTTCGATTGTATAGTATAAATAGACCGAGAAGGTCAGAAGACTCTGCAGTGTCTAAAGATCTCATGATGATGTCAAAATTGTCATTAGTGTTTTTAATCCATTGGTCCCCATTATGGATGAGGACAGAATTTTTTGCACTAAGAATTATGTTAATTTCTTCCTTAGTATTGTGGGAACCTGACATACCTACAAATGGACTCTTCCACACTTATATAATGTGGCTACCAATTTCTAGTAGTGAGGAAGTCACCAGGTGTGAGTCACCAAGACTGTATCACCGATTGAGTGTATGAATGAGTGAGTCAGGACACCAGTGAGAGAAGTACTCTCCAGTCCACATACTTTGTACTACGTTTCCGTGAATAATATACCGTTTAACTTATCCGAGTCTGTGTTATTTTTCTATTGTTTCAACACCATAACAACTGGCGACGAGATTCGAAACGACCTCACGAAGGGGAAGACCAAAATTCTCTCTGTCGACCATAACAACTGGCGACGAGATTCGAAACGACCTCACGAAAGGAAAGACCAAAAATTCTCTCTGTCGACCATAACAACTTGCGACGAGATATTCTGAATCACACAAAGGAAAGAACAAAAATATCCCTTGCCGACCATAAGAACTGAAGAACCAAAGAGAAACCTCTACCTGAAGAGAAAAAAGGGTCACGCCATAACTCTAAAGACGTCTTAAAAAGATCCCACTGTGTAAATCTCAAGTCTGGCGAACAAAGAGAAATCTTTCACGAAAGAAAGTTACATATACAACAGTTATATGTTAATACTCAACTGAAAAAAACGGACACCCCGAATGACAGACAAGGTAAACACGAAAAATGGCTTTGATACGGACGTCGGATATATTTAGAAAAGTATAAAAGAAATATTTACTCAATCTAAAGTAAAACCAACAATTTGAAAATACTTACTAGTGAAAAATTGTAAGTAAGATTTTTCCCCCTCATTGCTATAATTGTTCTTCGCTGCTCTTGACCACACAGAAAAAAAAAGAAAAGAAAAATATATCTGTTTGGCAGCGTGGTTGTTTATGCAAATTTTTTTTCTCCTTTTAGAGAAAAATTGAAACACTCAAACTGTATTAGAAAAATGTTTTTTTAGTATTACTAACCAGAGCTGAGAAATATTAAGGAAAGGAATTACTTTCTTTTTCCCCCTTTTTGAGAAGAAAAATTGTCTAAATTTTGTTTTCTTTCTCTCAGAAAACACGTATTTGAAGTCATTATGGAAGACTTTAAAACAATTATTGTTCAGATGATGAAGGCACAATTTGAACTGCAACAGAAGACTGAGGAACGGCAACAAATGTTGATAGAAAAAATGCTTATACAACAAAAAGAACAGGAAGAAAAACAAAAAGAACGGGAAAAAAATTGCTCCTACAACAAAAAGAACAAGAAGTAAAGCAAAAAGAACGGGAAGAAAAATTTCAAGAATTATTTATAAAGACATTGGGTAAAAAGGATGTTAGTGAAAACAACACTGCATTTTCTCACAACACAATTTGGAATTCTATGGAGACATTTAATTATCTTCCTGAAGAAGATAAAATATTTGAAGCTTTTTATAGAAGATATGAAGATCTTTTTGCGGTTGATTGTGAGGATTGGACGAACGCTAAAAAAGTTCGCTTACTTTTGAGAAAGTTGGGAACAGCTGAACATAGTAAGTTCGTCGATTTGTTAATAAGCACTGTGACGATTTTCGTTTGGCTGAACTGACAGCTGACGATTTCAAATGTTTAATATTTGCCCAAGGTTTAGTCTCTGCAATTTCTAGTAGTGAGGAAGTCACCAGGTGTGAGTCACCAAGAGTGTATCAATGAGTGAGTGTATGAATGAGAGAAGTACTCTCCAGTTCACATACTTTGTACTACGTTTCCGTGAATAATATACCGTTTAATTTCATATCCGAGTCTGTGTTATTTTTCTATGGTTTCAACACCAAAACACTTAGTTAAGTCAGAATATGCAGTAGCAAACTCCAGGGCAGTCGTGAACAGATCTACAAAAAAATCATAGCTACCCATGTTACATCAAAATTATTATTATTGTTGTTTTCGTCTTTTTTGGTTTATATTTTTTTATTGTAGTATAATATAGATTTTCAGCAGTGTTTTATTATATTTATACATTCACTGGGGATAATCATATACTGTTTTGCTAAGTTTAGTTCATTGTTAAATATATTCTCATTAATTGATGGGTAATATTTATATCAAATTATGTGAAGGATTTCTTTATTGTTAATGTTATTAAGCCAATTAATTGTTGCTTTTGTATTTTTCCATTGGTTTATGTTTAATGTTTCTTAGGTTTGAATATATTTTTTCTAGTGTTTACTTATTTTACCAAAGTTGCTTTTTGGGATTTTAATAATCTGCATGTTGGTTTGGCTGTGAAGTTGTCCTTATGGCCTTTTAATGACTGGTTTTACTTTTGCTGGATGTTTTATTCCATTGTCTAATTTTAGTTTAGTCGCTATGCTTTTAACTTCTTTGTTTATATCACTTTCTATTTTGTTATTTGTAAAATTTAGTGACTTCTTTGTGAACTCATTTATTGTAATTGATTATTTTCATTTTATAGATTATCCTAGATTTATCTGCTTTTATGAATAGTTTTATATGCCTGTTTTATTTTTACCTGCTTATTTTATAAATAGATTTATCTGCTTTTATAAATAATTTTCTAAATGTTTTTCATTTTTTTCTCTCTTTGGAAATTATTGTTGAATTTTCTTATTCTTCAAATTATTGATTATGTTTATTAAGTCACTTTCAAAAGCAATGAGGTCATTTTGTTGTGATGAGCATTTCATCCAAATTTGTTTATATTTTTTATTATTGCTGTTATTACAGTTGGCACAAGACCTGTCTAAAGATTGGAAGAAGCTTTTTTCTCAACGAAGCACAATTATCCTGGGAGTCTTTGACTCCACAGTTTTGTCCCTCCCCCCCCCCTTAGCCATTTGCTCAGAGATGGACACTCTGTAAAACTTACAACCTGGGGACTGCCATTGTCCCAGCTTGCTAGGACATGACAGATCAAATCCTGGGCGTAAGGAGTAGGGCCAGTTCAGTGTACACTGCACGTCACCTAAAAACTCTATTGCACAGACCTGATGGAGATGTTTTCAAGCCCTGTAGCAATGGGAGAGGAGCAAAAACGACAGTTGGAAGATGACACTGGAAGTCACAGTCCCAATCCCACATGCAGGCAGGTCAGGATATTGGTCATCTGATGTTGACCTGGAGATGACAACATCATTTGGCAACACCCTGATGACCAAGTAGCCTTCTCTATGGACAGCACTGCTTGCTCCATGTGGAGAGAGGCCAAGAAAAGGTGGCCTAAACAAAGCTCATCTCCTATATTTCCCAATTGGCTAACGATGATCAACAGGCCTTTTCTCATGTGGTTGAATGTCATTAAAGAAAAGGTTCACACCCACCTATAAGGGTGTCAAAAAACTATATGTAGCATACTGGAACATCAGAACCATGCTGGACATGCTCGACAGTAGTCGACCAGAACATTGCTCTGCTCTAATTGCAAATGAATTGTCAAGACTAAATGTTGACATCGCTGCTCTCAGTGAAGTTGGTTTCTAAGAGGAAGGCAGCCTACAAGAGCATGGTGCTGGATATACCCTCTACTGGTCAGGCAATTCAGTAGCGGAGAGTTGTCTTTTGGGTGTAGGTTTCATGATCAGGGGTTCCATTGCATCCAAGCTTGAAAACCTACCATCAGGTTATTCTGATTGCATCATCTCTATGCACCTACCACTGAGTAATCTTCAACACATCACACTAATTAGTGTGTACTCCCCAACTTTACAAGCAGACCCTGTGGAAAAAGATAAATTTTACTCAGATCTGTGCAGCCTACTACGAGATGCCCCTGTAGAAGATAAGGTTATAATCCTTGGTGATTTTAAGTCAAGATTTTGAAGCCTGGAAGGGAGTGCTTGGGAAACATGGAGTTGGTAACTGTAATGACAATGGGCGCTTGCTACTAGAGTTCTGTGCATAGCATCAGTTCATCATCATGTTCACCATTGTCTAACAGAAAAACATCGATTGAAAACCACCTGGATGCATCCTCGGTCTAAACATTAGCATCTCATTGACTATGACATAGTGCACCAGTGTCACTTAAAAGACACCATGCTCACAAGAGTGATGCCCAGTGCAGAATGTCATACCGACCGTCGCCTTGTTCGCTGCAAACTCAAGCTTCACTTTAAATTCAAGCCAAGAAAAGGAGAGGCCCCTCTGTAAAAAGTTCAAGGTTGGCAGTTTTAGATCAGATGAAGTGAAAGCTAACTTCCAAACAGCTTGCAGATGCAAACATCCCCACAGATTACTTAAATTATGTTGATTCAATATATATATAAAGCCAAGTGGTCTAAAGCACACTGAATCAAACTGGTTTTTCCTATATATTTATTTAAATGACTGTGCCATTTTATTTGATAACAACTTAATAAATTTTATATCACCAACCAACACAATGGAAAAAACAAAGGAAATCTGGCAAATCCTCACCAGTAGCACAAAAGTGCAATATTATATTATCATAAACTGTTAAAATAACCATGACTATTAGAAACATTAAACATAAAAAATGAACAACCCAATATCAATAAAATATTATCAGATTTAGAAACAAATTTACTAAATATATTTCAACAAATACAAAAATGATAATATAAACACAGTCATTCACATGAATAAGTGAGAACATGACATATATATATATATGCCTATCTTTGTGCAGTAATTTTTCATTTGATATACATATGCCTATATATATCTTATCACTTGATAAGACACCAGAAGTGTTGAAACAAAATGGCTATTTTTGTAGTGATTTTATAACATATTTATTTTATAATTTTCAATTAAATTATATATATATATATATATATATATATATATATATATATTAACTGATTTAAAAATGGAAGCTAAAACTTCGAATTTAATTTTGTAATTAAATTAAAAATATTAGTTCCATTTCGACCTCAAGCGAATTTTGGAATAACTTATTTTTTAAATTTACTGAGTTTTAAAGGCACAGAAAAATTCATAATTCACTGTTTCCAAGGATAAAAATAAAATATAAAAAATATGAAAAATAAAATATATAAAAAATAAAAATTTACTGAATCAGAGAAATGAAATAGCTATTTTTTGCTGTCATTGTAAAAATTTTCCTTAAATAATATTTAAAAATAAAATTTAAAAATGCGACCTGGTAATATACATACTTATATTTGATATCAAAAAATAATCTTATATACTGTAAGTAATTCTATTACATTTACTTGTTTTTAAAAAGAAATATAGTCTATTACAATTAAGAGTGAAAATATTTTAAAATTGTAGTTAAATAAAACATATTCTAAGTTAAACATCTCTCTCAAAGTACTTCTGGCACTTAAAAGAATCCAATAAAACACCTACAGTAAAATGGAAGTTAATAAGAAAAGCTAGAATATGTGAACCATTAAATGACCCATGTCCTTTGTACATACATGAGAAACTATATATTACTAAGTTTATAAAAAATAAAAATTTACTGAATCAGAAAAAAGAATTAGCTATTTTTTGCCGTCATTGTCAAAAATTTTCCTTAAATAATATTTAAAAATTAAAAATTAAAAAAAAAAAAAAAAGTGACCTGGTAATATACATACTTATATTTGATATGAAAAAATAATTTTATATACTGTAAGTAATTCTAGTACATTTACTTGTTTTAAAAAGAAATATAGTCTATTAAAAATTAAAAGTGAAAATATTTTAAAATTGTAGTTAAATAAAATGTATTCTAACCTAAACATCCATAAAAAATCTTTAAGTATACAAATAGAAAAAATGCCGAAAGAATTTTTTGCTGTTAACAATAAAATTTAAAAAACCATATTTTAAATCAGTTAATTTATAATATTAATGCTCTGTAAATTTACATTTAGCACTATTTTGTAACAATAAAAATATCAATAAGAACACCGGATTATATATCTTACTGTTCTTTCTTTTTATTTATATATTTACATATATATATATATATATATATATATATATATATATATATATATATATATATATATATATATGAAGAAATATAGTCTCAAAGTGTGCTATATTTATGGGATAAAGTGCTCAATATCAGAGATAGAGCATGTGTAAGTATAAAATTGAACATAGAAGTCAACACTTAGAGGCGACAGTCTGTTTCATGCTAGATGCAATCGTCAGGCCACGTGTGCTGTTATTTATCTCGGCTATTTATATATACGGTCAGTGGTGCATTGTGGGTAGTCTATTTTGGCGGCTATTTTACTGGAAGTCGTTTATTTGTTTATTTATTTATTTATGTCAAATTATTTTGCTACTTTTTATTTAATTTAATTTTTTTTTTATATATATTTTTTTTATTTTGATCGGTGTTTTTATTAACGTAATAAAAATTTGTTTATATAGCTTATTTAATAGTTTTGTTTTTGTTTGGAAAGATAATTAAAGCTATTTGTTGAATTTTGGGGTTGATTGTTGTGGTTTGTTTTGACTATTATTTTGGCGGGAACAGTTTTTAATTTATTTATTTGGATTGATTATCTTTATTTGTTTTTTTCTAAACGGCTAGTTTATTGGTATCGGTTGTTAGTTTATTTATATATTTGGATGTATTTATCATACTTGTTATTTATTTTTTACACTGTATATTTTCTCTTTTTGGTTTTCAATTTTTAAGTAATGCAGTATACTATTTCTTATTCATTTATTTTATCGTTATATAACAGTTATAGCAATTTTTCATTCGATTTTTCTGTTTTGATTTTTTATAGTCTAATATTTTGGTCATAATAGTTTGCTAATTTGTTTATTATTTACTTTATTTATTGATTTTGTTCCTTATTTTTTATTCTATTTCATCTTTTCTAACAGGTGTAATTTGGGAATTTGTTTGGATTAATTTATTTTGCTTATTTTATTGTCATTTTGTTTGTTTATGTATTTATTTATTTTTTCCGTTTTCGATTTTTAAGTTACGTAGTAAAAATTTGTTTTCATGTCTGCATTTTGAGATTAGCTCGATCTTTTATTTAATAATTTATTTTGGTCTGGGAAGGTAATGATAGCTATTTTTTGCTCCAAGCAAAATTTGCAAGTTTTTGATAGGTTATTGTAGGCTGATGATTTTTTCCTTATTTTCCAAGATATTTTTGGTGTGGTGTGCATTTTGTTTTTTATTTCAGATATACTTAGAAAGCATTGTGCTGTTCGCATATTTACTATTTGTGAAAGGCATTTTGTGTACATAATTTCTTTGTTTCCAGGGTCCTTCAGTTACTCCTATGTATACTTTTTCTTCATTATCTGGTGATTTTATCATGGCTTGGTAGATTACGTTGTTTTGTAAACAATTACCATTTAAGGGACATTCATTTTTTATTCGTTATATATATATATATATATATATATATATATATATCAATATATGCTCATCAATTCATTCAAAATAGTATTGTATTAAATACATATCAAAGGGGTCATATCAAGCTGTTTTTGCACAAACCCCTACTGAAATTTTTTTTCCCTTTGATTTAAATTAAATTTAAATTTTAAATTTGAACTCTTATCCAAAATATAAAAAAAGAGAAAGCCAGAAGATGGAGTTCACATCAGCAAGGTCATATTAATAGTAATATTGAAATGCATTATTTTTCTCCACAGATTTAAAATCAATCATCATTTTCTTACAAAAATATGTGTGACACACAGCATGGCATGGGTAATTCAGCTAGTGTATATATATATATATATATATATATATATATATATATATATATATATATATATATATATATATATATGTATATATATATATTTATTTATATATGTAACTCTAATGTTAATTTAGTAGATATCCATGTTTCAGTAGATGCCCTGTTTTTTTTTAACAGTGTGAATTATGTCTACTAGTCTGCACATTCAAGAGATTATGTCTTCAAGAAATATAGATTTGAGTCCTGCTGGAGAGCACATTTTCTTTATTGTTTCTTGAATGCACAGACCACTAGATGTAATTCACACTGTTCAAAAAAGCAGACCATCTACTCAGATAGGGATATCCACTAGAATAAGAAATAATGTGAGATTAAAAATTTAAAATACATACATATATATATATATATATATATATATATATATATATATATATATATATATATATATCAGTGAAAATTAATTAAAGACACAAGAAGAAATGCAACTGCGTGTTTCATGATGGGTAATCTTCAAGTATCTAAAAAATGCCTAGCATGAAACAGAGTTTTTCTTCTCCTCAGTCTTTTTGACATTTTTGACAGTTTGTTATCATTATATATAGAACAGGTATGTGATTTTCATTATTCATTTATTAGTATCATGGTATATATCAATCAGGGTGCTATAAAAATTTGGGTGCTAAGACAAATGTTAAAATAAAAGTGTGCTAAATCAGATGGTAATTTTAAAGATTCCTGATTCTATATTTTATATCTGATCCTCTCATAAAAATAACATATTTTTTAGATCTGTTATCCTGCTATAAACTTGGTGGGGGGACTTTAAATTCTGTTTTTTGCTCCTGAAATGAGACCTATAGACTTTATCTGCAGGCAGAAGTTTGTTTCAGGAAAAAATCATTTTCTGATTTATTTTGGAAATTGATGAAAATAATGATTTTTGACAAATGATAGAGCTCATTTTAATATTATTGTCACAAATTTAGACAAAAAGAAACAACATATTTTCTTCTGTTTAGTTCTCAGCTTCAGCAAAGGTCTGCCAGTCTCTCCATAGAATCATGGATATGTATGATGATGTTTGAAAGTATGATCATTACAGATATGTCATTCAAAATGAGATCATCCACTTTTTATTAACTTTGAACCTTTTCATTCTGGTACAATTTTTTTTATTTTGTACAAGCAGAAAACCAGTTGGGCTGTAAAAAAGCTGCTTTTGGAAAATATATTTATGTTATTTTGAAATTCTATATCTGTGTTTATACAAATGAGTTTTATTTCATCTACTTAAAATAGTAAGAAGGCTAATTGTATCAGTATGTGTGTGTAATCTTGTGCTTTTGTGAGAATACCCACCTCTGCAACTCGTTGCACAAAGATATAGACCCCACGTCATAGAATTTCTGTGCGGCGGATTGAGCGAGAGGTAGGCTCACAGGCAAAAGAAAAACACAACTACAAACTTGGATAGGACGAAAAGAGGAGGGAAGGCATGTGACCTTTTTGTGGATGATAACTCTGGGCTGATTCTCGGCTGGCGGAAAAAAATATATATATCTTAACTAACAATGTCCGGCTGCTAATGGGTCGCTCTTCGATGTTACGTGCTCCGGCCTAAATCAACCTTCCTCGAACCTAAACTAAGTCTAACTAACCCCGTGGCCCAAGGCGTTCCCGTATATATGCAGAATCCTCTTTCAGCATTTCCGGACAAGGGACACCCACGAATAAACCCATAACTTTTTCATGACCATTTCTCCCTTTGAAGAAAGTGGACATAAAAATATTTCTTAGCCTAGCTGACTCCGTTTCAGGGACATTAAATTCAGACCCTTTTAAGTTTTGACCAGATCCGGTCTTTTTCCTATCTTCGTATTTTGACAAGTACTTAACACTTATCTACCCTTTTCGCCATATGTCCAAAACATGTTTTTATCTAGATTCCTAATCTAATCATTTGGTCTTGAAGTTTGATGCCCAGGTCAAATCTAACTAATCTTCTCGCACATATGTGTGCGCGCACGCACACACAGATGTGGGGGTGTATATATACACACACACAGATGTGCGGGCGCACACACACACACGCGTGCGCATATATCCAACTCATAGTGTCACACTTTTACAGCATACATTTTACTAATTGAATACACAGTATCAAAATTTAATTTAAGAACCACCACTACAATGTTATACAAGTTCACATTCTAACCTCTTTTCTGATCTTTGCCCCAGCATATACCCCCTGCTTCCAAAACCAGCTTCCAAATCCTTGATTCTTATCAGAGATAAGAATATATTTTCTGAAAAATGGGAGAGCTGGAAAATATAAAAAGGAACTTGACCATCCCTGCCTTGACCATGGTGCCATAAAGTTGCAGACTTATGCTCACAACTTGTGTTGGACCCTTGCTTCCAAAACCAGCTCCAAAATTTTGATTCTCACCAGAGATAAGAATATATTTTCTGACAAATAAAAGTGCCGTGAAAGTAGCAATTTTGGAGGGAAACATTCTCAATATTTCTGAGCCTTATCTGTTTATTCCTCTGCCTAAAAGAGAGAATTGTCCACTCTAAAGTTTCAAGCCATTGCTGTCTTTAGTGATTCTGTTGCCTTTAACCCTTTCATGTGAGAAAGATGGGACAAATTTCCTACAACTTCTTACTAATGTAATTTTCAAATTGAAACTCATCCCATGAGTAATGTTCTAATTGAATGTCAGAAAGAATATTCATGTTTAATTAGAATGTATTTATTAACACTGATTAATATCTTCATCAAAAACCTCTTCCCACAAGCTTTATAATACAATTTTTGTAAAAGTTTTTGACTATCTAGAAAAGAATATATGAAGGGTACTTTGCACCACTTCATGTGTTTTAAGAACTTCTCCATCAAGATGGTTCTGTAAATTCTTGAATGAGTAATCGTCCAAAGGAGAAAGATCTGAAGAATAAGGAAAGATCTTTTATTTTTTCAGATGTCATAGGATTTTTGCATTATCATGATAGAACCCCACATCTTTGTGATTCATGAAACTGGGCCTTTAATTGCAGACAATATATATCTGCTGTAATCATAACTTTAACTGAAAGAAACTCACAGTGAACCACACCATCAACACAATTCCATCAAACCCCAAAACTTTTTATGGATGGAGGTTCATGTTGGATTATACTTGTCTACTTTGCTTTATATCATTGCAAAATACTCATTTTACATCACCAGACACTAATCTATACCAAAACAGCAAAATGCATTTATATGAATGCAGATATTCATTCATATTTTACAGTTGGATTTATTATAAGGTATCCATTTGCCAAATTCAAACATCTTTCCAAGTTGTTTCAGATGATAGTAAACTATTAAATGGATTGGATTTAGTTTTAGAATTAATTATTTAACTCACCAGGACAATCTGTTAATAGTGTAATAGTAATAGTAATCTGTTAAGCTGAAATCACCCTTTCTAAACCTTTTAAACTATTTTTAACAATTTCTTTCACTTAAAGAATCTATTCTATAAACATCATGAATATTTTGGTTTGCTTATTATTGTTTTACATGTATGTTCTATAAAAATATCCATTTTTAAAAGGATCTGCTTCATAACTAAATTTAAATCGTACTGTAGTAATATAACTTACTCATTTACAACAGCATGGACAGATATTAGCATATATTGTTAGTATTTGGGCATTTTAGAATAACAAAAATATTATTAAAAAATACATTAAAAACTCTTAAATCACTGAGCCCTTGTAAGTATTCTTCTACTCAGATCATATAGTTTTGAATAGAATGATGTAAGGAGATCTGAACTAATATATATGAACATATATAAGAAAATAAGAGGGTACTGAAAGTTCTTGGTCTGACCTACTTCCCAAACATTTTGGAAGTGGGTCAAGGCAACAACTTTTCAGCATCCTCTAGTGTATTTACAACATACATACACACATAAGGAGAATATGTCTAGATCCAAATACACATGTATTTTTTAAATTTGGTTATTAATTTACAATTTATTCCTTTTAAGTGATTTTTTTCTTGTTTACTTTTTTTTTCTTTTTCTATATTTTTTATTATTTGTTTTGGCAATGCTTGAGGTTTTCTCTGCATTCAGAACATTAAGATTTTCTTTGGAGGTGAGTAATTCTTAAAACTCGAACTTATTTATGGATTCATTTCATATTTTTTGTTAAGTAAGTAGCCATTTCCATTTACAGAATTTTATTTGCTTGTTTTTAATCATTAATTGTATGGACTTTCTTTGTGATTTTTTGCATGTAACTTTTACTTTGTTTTCTTTTTATTATTTTTACTTATTGAATTTTACTAACTTGGGCTATTTTATAAATTTTGAAATTTTAATAGTAATTTGCTTAAGTTTTCTTACTTAAAATATACTTTTTAAGAGTAGGGATTACCATTATTTAATTTTGATTCATAATCTTTCTTTTCTGTGGAATATAGTATTCTTAATAATAATTAACATTGATTTATTAATTATTTTAATCAGGATGTTTATTGTTATTTTATTCACAATATATTTGTATTTTTCTTTTGATTTTCTTTATTTTTAAGTTTTTTTTCTTCTTGGGCGAGATAAGATTTTTATAATTTAAACACGTTATTGTTGCTTTGTTTAGACAGAACAATTTAGTTTTAAATTTTTTTTTTGCTTTAATATTTAAGGAGTTTGAAGAAAGTCATAATTCTTTGGAATCCACCAAGTAGATATGTCATCTTAAGTTACCAAATCTAATGTGGTCTGCAGAATGCATAAATAAGCTGACTACCAAATTAGGTGTGCTATAAATATTTATTCTTTATAGCATTTATTTCTGTCATGAACCACATTTATTTTAGACAACACTTATATTTATCCTCCTCCCTGTGTTTGTCAGTAGTAATATTTTTCTCTTTCACTATTTCCATAAGGTCTGGGAAGCTATCTTTATAATCTTGGGAAATATTGTTTTCCATGATTTTAACATTAATTTTACTTATATTTTGATAACACCGAATATAACACTGTAATGGTTAGTGAATATCTTTGGTCATCTTATTTATAAAGTACAGTGTATGTATGTGTGTTTGTGCATGTATGTGTCCAAGCAACTCCTCTGCTCCCACTGATCTGATTTCAATTAGTCATACCTCATTCACAAGCCCTAGAAAATTTAGGCGCAGGGAAAGATTTTTATTGAGCTCAGATTCAGGGTTGCCAGATTATGCAAGGTTAAACATATATATTAATATATTATACTAGCCATTATCATTGCTTTCATGGTTGAAGGGGAGTAACTCTTATTTTTCTTTTCTATCCAAAAATGCAGTGCACAATTTATTATAAACCAGCTTAAAAGCAGCCTTGTCAGGCAGCATCTAAGCTCTTGGTTTAGACATCATCACAATAGCTAGGGAGGAGTAGATGTGACAGCATCAATAAATTACAGAAGAACTCAAAATTGATCGCTGCATTTAAGTATTGAATTAATGTTTAAGCTTACCTTTTGAAAGTTCAACAATAATTCTGCTGCTGCCACTTAATTTAAAGATGATTTGATGTATGTAGATCCTTATTTTCCATACAAACAATTATTTTTATTTCATGGGTGACAGAACAGGGGACAATTTATAAGATAAAATTAACATAGTATAAAGATGGGAAAATAGAAATTAGAATTCGTTATACATTCAACATTTGAAGAGTTAGAGAAACATAATAGCTAATTAAGTAAAACCTATATTATGGAATCTATAAGAATAAATGCAAAAGTGGAGCTCAATTCTCCCATGAATTCTGAGATTACAAAGCCCCAGCTCTACTTTATAATAATTTGGTACATACTCGAACTCCCAGCAGAGTTGCATTGGGACACAAGGTTGGTTTAACATGAGCGCGTACACTCGGGCTAGGAACAAAAATTGCATGCAGCCTGCAGCTGTTGGTTACACTGGCCCCAGTACAAGCACCAATCCCTCTCTTTGGTGCAATGAGAGGGCATGGCCTTGGGCAGCTGTTCTCCAGGGCTGGGAACCTCTCAGTATAATTTTCCTCAGTTGCATCTCTGTCCTTTGACAGAGATGCCCCTCAGCACACTCTGCCGAAAGACAGAGATGTAACTGAGAAATGATAAATAAACTTGTTGCAAACTACTCAAGAGCAATTTACACACTAGGTATTTACTCTGTCTCCCCACTAAGACAAGCTGTGACACAAGGCCTTTTTTAAGGTGGGTACTCAAGTGTGTACACCCAGGCTAAGAATAAAAATTGCCCACAGCCCCCACAACTGTTGCTGGGCACCTCTCAATATAATTTTCCTTAGTTGTGACTCTGTCCTTTGACATAGTCCCCCCTGAGTGAACTCTACCCAAAGACAGAGACACAACTGAGAGATGATAAATAAACTTGTTACAAAATACTCAAGAGCAATTTACACATGGTATTTACTCTGTCCCCCCACTAGGATGAAATGTGACACAAGGTTTATTTTTAGGTGGGGACCCAAGTGCATACGCCCCGGACAGGAACAAAAATTCCCCTCAGCCTGCACAACCATCAGTTGCGCTGGCCTTGGTGCAAGCACCGATACCTCCCTCTGATGCAATGGGAGGGCACGGCTTCGGGCAGCTGTTCCCCAGGGCTGAGTACCTCTCAGTATTATTTTCCTCAGTTGCCTCTCAGTCCTTTGACAGAGAAGCCCCTGAGCGCACTCTGCCCAAAGACGAAGATGCAACTGAGAGATAATAAGTAGACATCAAATTTACTCAAAAAGAGTAATTTACACATGGTATTTACTTTGTCCCCCCCATCCCACTAGGACAAGATCTGACACAAGGTCTATTTTTAGGTGGGGACCCAAGTACATACACCCAGGACAGGAACAAAAATTCCCCTCAGCCCCCGCAACCATCTTTACACCCTTAGTATTTTTGTTTCAAAGATTTCAAGTAGTGAATATATCTTACAAAACCTGCTAGTAATCTATTTAATAGTGTCACTTTGACTCATTATTATTTCATGCTGCATTCATGCATTGTCTGCAAAGATATAGGCAGATAACAAGACCCAAGAGACAAACTTAACAGAAGAATATTTATCTAGCAGACTATATATATATATATATATATATATATATATATATATATGACTTACTGTGGATAAATACTCATCACTAGTGATACCCCAGATGATGCCAGAGTGAACTTTGCACTCAGTGTGATATCAGAGAAGTCAGGTGCATCAGATGTTTGACTTTAGTGATGTCCTTCTATCCACCAAATTCAAATTCATGCCTCATATGATGTCAGTGGTTACCTCAGCAAGTGAACACATGGTCTTCCCAGCTGCACATAGAATGAACATGCATGGATGGGAAAGATCCACATGACAGATTCATAAATATCTACCCCAAAAGGAAGATAATATCTTACATCAACATGTGCATTTAGGGTTCATATTTAGAAAATGCCTCAGAACATGTACACAGCCACTAGCCAACAGTAATTTATTAAACTGAGAGTTAAATAAACAATGTTATAAGTTGAATAAAATCTTTGAATGGACAGTATATGTTCATGTGCTTGTGGCAATCTTCATACTTTTTTACAATATGATCAAATGAGTCTTCATTACACATAATTGAAAATTCAGCAAAATGGATTTTGTTTTAAAAATGTATCACAGTATTTTTTGCATTAATAATTTTTTAAAATTTTTCAGTTCAAACAGTAGTAACAATGTTTTTGTAAGTTTTGTTATTAGATTTTACTAGTATTTATTCAATTTAATATTTACTACAATTTACTAGTAATAGTATATTTTTTAATTTTTTAATGAATCAATTTTGCTATTACTATTATAATGGAGAACCAAAGAAAAGGAGAGAGTGATTAAATGACTATAGTTTGTTCTCTGCTTAATCATTAAGGTTTCTGTGACCAAAATAGTTAAAGTAACATCCATGAAAGTTAGGCTTTAACACTGGAAGCTGCTTTGTTTCTAATGTTGATTGAACCTTTTAAGAGTCAAAGTGAATAGTTCCATCCTGATTGCCTGTTAAGAACTACAAAGTCAGGATGGAGCTGTTGTTCTGGTCTAGGATTCATTTTTAGTACTTATTCAATATCATTTAAATGCTGAAAAATGATCATGAAAAATGAAAAATGCTAGAAACATTGCTTCCTAGTATCCAAAAGTTATTTCCTAGAAGTTCAACAAGTTAATGCATTTGCCCATACTGTGAAAACAACCAAAAAGTGTTTACAATATATTAAAATTATATTCTGGCCAGTACAGAGCCCAGATTTAAATCCCAAAGGGAATATATCCAGAACAAAATGGTTAGAAGGAAGTCAACAGATTTGAATACCCAAAGAAATCAAAATGACATGCAATTATTCTATATTGATTATAAATAGATTTTCTGATTGATCTTTTTACTTTTGTTTCATGCATTTGTCAGTATGAAAAGTTTCCAAAAACTGCTGTGGTTCATTTTTTTACCTCGGTGTGTATAATAATTTCTTCTTTGGAGATCAGCTTTTGGGATCAGTTGTAAAGATTTGTCACTCTGCCTTTTGCATTGAACAATTTTCTTATGTAACTTATTTTTCATCACCTGTTATGATATATTTAAAGAACAGTTAGGATGATACATTTATCATTACAATTGGTTCCAAAAAACAGAAAGTACTTATGACTCAACCTAATATCATGATATTTCTATAAAATCCTAATAAGCATACAGAAATGTGATTAAAAACCTTTGTAAAAGATAAATTTAATAATGATAAAAAAAGAGTAGAAAATCCTGAGTTTGTTTCCTTCACGGAATAAGAAACAATTTTTTTTAATTTCCTTATACTTGGTTTAACAAATAAAAAAAATGTTCTCAAACAATTATGACATTTACAAAAAAATGATTGAATTTATAAACATTTGGGAAGAAAATAGCTTCTTTTATGGATATCTTGTTTTATGAAACTTGTCTGTAGCCATAATTGCATTTGTCACATCTATGCCATTCAATATTATCAATTTTTATTTGAACAGGTATGATTAAACAGTTAGCTGTTAATAAAACTGTAATTTTTATTAAATAACATTTATTTATTTACTCTTTTGACAAATTGTTTTGTTTTTACTTTCACAGTTTAACATTTTAGCCAATGCTAAGAAGAAAATATTGCTACTATAAAGCAAATAAAAATTTGGTTACATTGCAAGCAGTAATCTATATAATTTTTACAAGGATATGTTTCTAAAAATATAGGGAATCTTAATTTTTTTTGTATTTCTTCATATCTTGTCTATCACAAAATAATTAAAATGTGAGAAATTACCTAAAAATGTTGATGGTAAATAATCAATATATGAATTCCTAGACAAGGTAGTAAAAGAAAATGCAAAGAAAGAACTAAGCAACAATTATAAAAAGACAGAACATATGATCACTAGCAAGAGGAATAGTACAAGATGCAAGCTATGAATTGAAGATGTCAAAATCAAACAAGTAAAACAAAATTAAATTTTTCAGAAGTGTTTTATAACTTTATTAATCCAGCATTGTAACTGTTCTCCCTTGGTGTTCTCTATTTCTTGATTACAGGAGATAAGTGTGCATTCTTCACCAGAATTACCAGAATTTTGCTTTCTCCTTTATTGTGAAACTTCATGTTTGAAATTCAGCAAGAAATGTTAATTAACAACATTCATAATATATTTGTTCTTCCCAGTTGATTTCCTAGCTTTGCTAACCATTTCTAACCTTTTTTTTCCATTGAAAATCCTTATCACTATCCACTTTGTTTTCTGTTTCATCTTCTGGTTTCAGAAGAGATACATTTTCCTAAGATTCAAATGCTGTATCATTTTTCTTTGAACAACATCTGGACTTCACTGGTGCATTTGTACCTTGCCACATTTTTTTTTGTCAAAATCAACATATAGTATTTGCAATGTTACTTTCTTTGTAAAGTTATTTTGACAATGGAATTTTCTTGCTTAATTCCAATACTCAATTTCAATATACAAGGTGACATAGATGCAATCTCACGAAGGTTCCTCCATGTTTTACTAAAATTGTTTTGTTTTCTCAACTTATCACTGATCCAAGACACACCCATCTTTTAGACTCATTCCTCATAAAGTCTTATTTGATGATGCTCTGTTTATTTCCTTTGATGAATTCTGATTGTACAAAGGATTTTCTTGCAGATTACATATGGCAACAATTTCGCTGTAAATTCTAACTCTGGGATGATTAAATAGGACTATTGGTATACTTAATAATATCAACTAATTAGTACTGAAACCACCAACAAAATGCCTTTAATTTTGAACATTCACAGACTATATTACATCCAAACTACAAACTGCATCTTCTATAGTTTTAAATCTGAAGGCACATAGGAACACAGAATGATGTCTTCCAGAAACTAAGCAATGTATTAAGACATAGGAAAATATTGATAGAGACAAAAAATAATGCTCAACGTAATATCTAATCTTCCACATGGCAGTGAATTCTAGACAGTTTCTTCACAGATAAAGAAACTTAAAGTGACAGAGATATGGTTTGATCAATAAATGCTAAGATTATCATGGACAGAACAGAATAATAAGGAAGTTTTAAAGAAACTAAGAACAACAAGGAAACTTACCATCAGAAAGAGACCATTGAAATTTCTGGGACCAATAATTAGGAAAGAGAGCTTAGAGAATTTAACAATCACAGAACATACTGAAGGTGGGAGAAGAAAGTGGAAACAGAAAGTATCCTACTTAATGAGTGTATATGAATGAATGGCAAAACAAAGACAAAGATGGATGGTAATTTACTTAGATCAACAAGAGATATGAAATTGTGGAGAGTCATACTCACCAACATCCTGGAAGGACTTGGCACATAAAAACAAAAAGGAAGAAGATTGGATCTTTTATTAATTCCATTGTTCTAAGGGATTTGTACTTCTCTAGTTCAGACATGGATGCTCATATTCTGAACTATATCTCTGAACTGTCATTGTTAAAGTCTTTTCCATTATCTGAAAGGAACACTTAGGAAAACTGAAATATGCCAGCCAGTATTTGAAAACCAGCTTTATGACATAAGAGATCTCCTTTGAATGGAGCTTAGTAGTCACACTACAGTGCATTCCAACATTTTATGTAAATGATAAAAATTACAATAATTATAAAACTAATTGTTGGGAAATCACAAAATTTTGAACAAATATTTTGTGCATATGATATATCCTGAAATCTTAGGTCACAAAATGAAATGAATTTACGCTTGAATATAAAAATTATTTTAGACAATTCCACTTTTTCTGCAATCCTTTAAAAAATTACGATAAGGATAAAAAAGAAAACCATTGATTAATCTAATAATAATTTATTTAAAAAATGATATATAAAATTTCTCAGGAAACATGGAGGCCATACTATAAGCCTGTTGTTTTTAATCCCTAATTTAGCTAAGTATTCATTAGTTGTGGAAAACATCATGGCATGTAACTATCTTATTCTTAAGCTATCACTGAAGATTGGCCTTTAGGAATTCTGTGTAGGCACAAGAGTTCAAAGGTCATTCAACTCATTACCAATGATTTTCACCTAAACCATAACCCTCCACTTCTTTGCTGAGACCTGAATCAAACAGATTTAGGTTCCTCCTTCAGGCACTGCCCATTTTGCCAACTGTTGAAGCTATCCAGTATTACCTATCTGTGAATAGCACTTTCTGGAAACCTACTTTGATACACTGTTTGGTTGAAGTGACACACTTTATGAGGTGATTCAACTTTATAGGAGAGAAAACAATTAGTTTACTACATGTTTCTAAACGCATCATTATATTGTACCATGACATTTTAGGTAGAGATAAGGCCCCAGTGGCTTTGAATAATTCTTTATTTATCTTAAATGGGTGTTTGTGAATCTCAATCTTCAAGTGGATTTTCATTGGTCAAGTGAAATTCAAAGATTTCCACTGTAATGAACAATGACAAAGAGTTAGAGTGGTGCTTTATTGAGCTACAACATGGCACCATGAAGATGCTTTGTATAGTTACAAGTGTAATAGGGTCACAATAGAGAAAGGAAGTAACTTGAACAGATTTTATCACTACATTCTCCCCCACTATTTATTTTAGGGAATGAAGTCTTTCAAATGACTGGGCATCTTTCAGGTCCTTTAGGATCATTGGGGTGGGTCATCATCAACAGGTCTTTCTAGTAATTCCTCTTCAGGTTCTGATGAGGTCTCAGGTCTGGTCAGCCTATCTGGCTCTGAACGCACTTTTACCTTCTTCAGCAATCAGGCTGTTCACCTTCTGAAAGAGAAAAGTCAGTATCAGGGTGAGCTCATTTCTGGGGTACAGACCATCTGTCAGAGCTAGTGTCACATGGGGAGGGCTCTGAGCTCAATAGCTCCTGGCAGTCCTTGTAAGAGGAACAAGGAGCAATGTCAGCAGTCATTACTTGATGATGTACCGTGAGCAGATATCACAATTTTTTTCCCCGCACAATTGCAGATCCTAATTTGTTGTCAGATCTCTTAGAGAGACAGTATATTGCCTCCTGCCTGGGTATCAAACTCATGCATACTGGGGTTTGAATCTTTTATTTCTATTTCATCCACATAGGGGTAGTGCTTTCTTCATCAGGACAATGTGTTACATCGAATCAGAATAAAGAAAGTTCCATCCACCACTTTGCTATTTTTTATTTTGCTCATTATTTTGGAGTTGAACATAAATGAGACTGATTTCTGGTCAGTATTTAATATAAAATGGCATCTGATCCAGTAGTATTGCCATTTTCTTAGTGCCTCAACAATAGTGTATGTCTGTTTTTCATTCACTGAGGTGACACTCAGTGAATGAAAAACAGACATACACTATTGAACCACACTTGAACCACAAGAGTGTTCTTGAAAGAATTGCTATGTGTTGACCAGATTGGCTTAACAAGACAGGTATGGTACAATCTGATGAATCAGTCTCAACCACCAGAAGCAGAGAAGTGTCTACCGCTGTGACAGAGGCTTTAGCAATGTCCCTTTTTAGATCTTCAACAGTTCTAAATGGCATGAGGTGGCAAAGGGAATTTAGAAGCCATTGTTAATGGGAGCACTTTAGCTGAGAGCAAAAGTATCCAGTGGGCATAATCCCCAGTACCCATTGAAGAGCAAGTAAATTACCTGGGGTCAGCAGTTTAAGAAGTGGGTTTAAACATTTTGGATCGGGCTTCATAGCACCTTTACTCACAACAAAGTAGTTTGATGGTATTTTGTCTAAAGAAGCATTTGTTATCATTTAACATTAGGTTGTATTTTTCTACAGCTGCCATAAACTGTTTGAGATTTCTATCAGGGTTGGACTAATCATGGCAGTATACAGTTACATTATTGATATAGGTGAAAGTGCCTTCTAAATTTTCTCTTGAAATTATTTTGTCTATTATTTTTTTTAAACTGGCCATGCAGTTCATTAACCCTGAAAGGAATCCTGCAAAACTGGTCAAACACCTGCTTCGAGGTATTTACTCAGTCTTCCCACTAAGACAAGTTGTGACACAAGGTCAGTTTTTAAGGTGGAGACCTGAGGTCATACACCCAGGCTAGGAACAAATTTGCCAGCAGCCCCTGGAACTGTTGGTTGCATTGGCCTCAGTGCGAGCACCAATCCTTCTCTCTGGTGCATTGAGAGGGTGCAGCCTCAGGCAACTGTTCCCCAGGGCTGGGCACCTTTCAGTATAGCTTTCCTCAGTTGTGACTCTGTCCTTTGACTGAATCATCCCTGAGAGCACTCTGCCCAAAGACAGAGATGCAACTGAGAGATGATAAATAATGTGTTACAAACCACTCAAGAGAAGGGTTTACACACCTGCCTTGAATGCCATATAAGTTTTGTCAATCAGTCTTATAGCAACCTGATGGTAGGCACTCCAAAGATCCAGCATGCTATATACATGATATTCAGTGATCTCAACCATGTTGTCAATACATGGTAATAGATATGCATCCTGCAGTGTGAACTTATTAATAGTCTGGGAGTAGTCAACAACCATTCTATTTTTTTTTCTGATGATGTTACAATGACTTGCACTCTCCATGGAGACATGCTTGGTTTTATAATTCCTTCTTTAAGCATTCTTGTAATTTATGTATTAATAAACTGCTTGCCTTTGTTTGTATGCCATATTGATGTTATAGCTATTATTTTGCAGAGTTAGGTTGGTAAGGAGTAACAGGTAAGGCACATTAACTGTTGTTAGTCCACAGATTTTTATGGTTTGGGTCTACTGAATGGTATTTCGACACGAGAATGTTACCAAAGGAAGTCGTGTCCATATATTCTGTTGCAAGAGAGGTTCCTCATTATTAAGAACTTTACCCCATGGTATATTATACCTTTAAATTTCAAGTCCACTAGACCGTATCCAATTATGTGAGATAATAATACAGCATTTACCATGATTACTTGGCTGAAGCAAAGAAAAAAGGTTACCACTGGTTTGCCTTTCTGATGTGTCAATAAATTTTTCTGTGCCACCTGAATCAGAACATTAATATATTATACTCTGCTGCAATTAGATCTCTTTCTGATTTACTCTACATGTCGGCCAAATGTGAACGCTAAGAAAGCAAAACACAAAATGAAAAAGTCTTTTTCTGAACAAATCCCTGCAATAAAATACAATAGCCAGTCATGAAAAAAGACTCTGGGGGCTATCAGATTTGCTTAAAAGAAAACCTCTCATAAATGACTGACACAATAGCAGGCAATAGAAAAGCAATAGAAAAGCAGCTTTCATTTATAGCAAATTATGTAAATCAATCAAAAATGATTTTGAAAGACAACCAAACTTACAAGTGACTTAACAAGGTTTCCTCCTGTTTGGCATTGCTAATAGTGGATATTGAAACATGTTTGAACATGTATCTGACAGAATAAACATATTTTATTAGGAGTGTTTTAGTTGAATAATATTAGTAGTAATATCGTAAAGGAAAACATATTAGACATAATCTTAACAACAAGATATACAGATGATACTGTTGATAGCAGACCCAGAAAAGAAATTGAAATAACTCTTAGACAAGGTAGAAATGGAAAACAAGAAGAAAGGACTAACTATAAAAAGACAAAAATCATGGCAGTGAACTATGTATTTGGGATGTCAAAATCAAGCAGGTACAAGCAGGTACATAAATTTAACTGTCTGATTAGTGTAGTAACAAATGACAGAAAATGTGAGAGAAATCTTAAACTGCAACCTGCATCTTTTATTGTTTTAAATCTGAAGCTATATAAAAATAGCAAAAGTGCCTTCCAGAATCTAAGCAAAGTATTAAGACATAGGAAAATATCATCAAAGAAAATAGTACTGAACTCTTATGTAATATCTAATCTCCTATATGACAGGACTGCCAGATGAAGAAGGGAGTTGAAGCAATATAGATCTGGTTCTACTGACATATGCTAAGAATGATATGAACAGAACATATGAGCAATGAGGAACTCTTTAGAAAAATAGGAGCTACAAAGAAATTTATACATACAGTCAGAAAGAAATAGATTAAACTTCTAGGACACAACATAAGGAAAGAGGGCTTAGAAAATTTAACAACCACAGGGTATACATGAAGCAAAGGGAAACAGTAACCTACTTAACAAGTTTGAATGAATGTATTTAACCAGAGATAAAGAGGAATGATAAAAAGTCAAAAGCAGCAAAGGATAGGAAATTGTGGAGAGTCATAAACATATGTCCATAAAGGACTTGGCACATAAAAGAAGAATATCATAAATAATCACTGTTAATTGATGAATATCAATGAACTGAAATTAGTAATATTAAATCACCATGAATATTTTTGCACACCTCAAATCAAATGTTAATGATAAATATGGTAAGAGGTGCTGAGGGTTTGGTAAGGTAACTTATGATTAATTGTGAATGTAACTCTTCATTATTAGAGAATCAAGAAAAATATTTAATGAAGCACTTCATAATTAAAAATTTATTTTTTTACTCCAAGTATTTAAGGAGACAATACAAAAAGATTTTAAATTCAACAATAACAGTTATTAAACTTTATGCAACAATGTCCTTTGCAAAAGTAATATGAAAAGAAAATTAGTGGAAAATTACACACACAAGCATTTAGTACAATTTCTCTCTGGAAGTAAAATACCAATTATTTTTAAAAGACAAAATTTAAAATAGTGAACAACATTGTGATAAAATTCCTCCATAGGAAGAATAAAAATTTTGTTTAAAGTACACTCAAATATTAAATATTTGAGAGAGCTTTACAGAATCTTTTACTTCAGAGTTATAAATCTAAAAACTAATTCAATATTTTTGTGTTCTTTGTGGAGTATCAATTTTTTTTTTTTTTACTCTAATGTTCATCTAGGCATAAAAGTACACAAGGTTTTTACGTAATCTCAAAGATTTTGTAAAGATGGAGATCTATAAGCAACTCTTCAGTCTCTGAAGGAGATCTGTAAGCAACTTTCCAGTCAGGGAGAAAGGAGATCTTTACTTACAGGTTATTGATTAAAATAGAGAAAATCTTTTAGAGAAAAATTTAGTATGCACTTTTAACTGGGTAGTGTTGACATCATTATTTCTACTAGCAGGGACCAGTTATAAAACAAGTTTATTTATTATTATTTTGGAAAAAGACTAATTGTCTAGTTGAATCTGGCATAACAGTATTTTTTAAGTCCTGTTAAAATGGTTTGTGATGGTACTGATTAATCATATTTAGTAGTCACATACTACATCCAAGTTATGGATAAAGCAACCATCAGATCCACTAGGTTCCCAGATAAGCATCTGTTAAGCACTCAATAATAAATTAATCGCAAGAGCAATTACCTTAGATATCTCAAAGACTTTTGACAATATTTGACATAGGTGTTGCTGCACAAACTCTCCATCTATAGAATCTTTGAAAGAGTCCTTACAATTATCAAGTTCTTTTAATCAGATAGATCCTTGAAGGCCTGGCCTCTAAAATCAATGGCCAGGCTTCTGAAGCCTATGAAATCAATGCAGGCATCCCACAGTGTTCACTACTTGGTCCTACCCTTCTTTTGATTTATATTAATGAACATTATCAGATTGTCAGTAAATATCTATTTATATGGTAGCACAGTGTAACTAACAGCTCAATGGGGTAAAAACTGGCTTGTAATTTTCAATACTTCAAAAAGTAAGCTAGTAATGTTTCATCATCTCTGAGCTAAACCTAAATTCTTACCAGTCGTGATGAATGGTTGCACTTTCAATGAGGCTCCTTGCTGTGAGCAATGTTTTGGACTCAAGTTCACCTTGGACTTCAAATGAAATGTGTGTGTGTGTGTATATATATATATATATATATATATATATATATATATATATATATATATATACACAATCCATCATTAAAAACACTGGAAACATGGTTGGCTTCTTATACTGCTCCAGAAAGTATCTGGCTCTACCTGCTATGCCCTATCCTTATAAGAGCTAGATCAGACCAAAAAAGGAGTATTGCTAATATATTTGAGTTGGAGCTCCCCAGTCTTCTCTTTACAACCTTGACAGAGTTCAAAAGCATTTATGCAGTCTTGTAGGTAATAAATTATCTTCCACCCTACAACACCTATTCCACAGATAAGCCTCTTGCTGCTCTATAGCTATTTCCATGGAAAATGTTCTGACAAGCTACATTCTCTAGATCCATCAATTAAGTCATTTACACCTCTGCCATGTCATATACACAGGGGTAAACCATCCTCATTCCCATTGTATTCAATTGATAATAAAAAAGTTCCATTCAGATAACTTCTCAATTTTATGGAGCAGACTCCCAAGAAAATGCTTCTCTGAACACTACAATTTTAATTCCTTCAAGTCAACATAAATAGTGTTCTTTGCACAGCATTTATGCTGAAAAGAATAATGATTACTTTGAAATGGTACTGTGAAATGTTATGAGTACTTACAAGTTATGAGTAAGGCATGAAAGGAGAACATTTTCTTCACAGCACCACAAAGCTGCCATTGCATTCAACAAATTCAAGACTGAAAATTGCACCTGTTGCTCACACTCCATACAGCCACAATTTAGCAGTATCAAACTTCTGGTTGTTCTCTTAATTAAAAGATGCATTGAAAGGTCAACATTTTTTATCCAATGCCAAACTTGAACTTGTAGACAATGAGACCAAAAACAAGCCAGAAAATTTCTTCATGAATGGAATGCTAAGTAGCACTAAATGGTGGCTATGTTGAAAAAATAATCTTGTAATTTTGAAGAAAAATAATTTGGCTTCATTTTGACACCAGTTTCATTATTCCATTTGGTGTAAAACTTGTTTCATAGAATTGGAGAATTATTTACTTATCAATCAACCCTCATACAATCAAACCACATATTTTGCAAAACCTTATTTGTTTGTTTTCCTATAAAAGTTCTGTAATCTTTTATAGACTTTTTATCAGTTTCTATTATTTGTATTTTTATTTTTTTAAAGAATCCAAGTGAATCAACAGAAAAATATACCAAAAATTACTCCCCACATTTTATCTTATTAAAAATTTAAAGTTTTACAGTTCTATTCTTGAAAAACTCTTAAAACTCTGAGTGTGTGAGCAAGACCAAGCTCTGTTGATAGCAAAATAATAATGAACAGATTAAGCTGAAATTGACACATTTTTTAACTATGTCTTTCATGGCTCTCCACAACTTCCTTTTTCTTTAATATCTGTAAATTGTGTATCGCCATGACTCTTCTTGGGAAAGATAGTGGAATGGTTTCCTATTGAAATCTACCTAGTTTTTAATTCAATTTCTTTTTTAAATCAAAAAAGCCGAGTCTACTCTATTACTTTACCCATAGCTAGAGAAGAGACAGATTCATGCTTTCCCCATGGGTATTTTCATGAAGTAAATACAACAGATTTAAATAGAATTTGAATTCAGACTGATGATTTCATTTTCTGCACTGATAACTATGTTACCTGCATATCTCTGTAACAGACAAATAAATGCATATTACCATAATATTTTTCTTGTACCATCAAAAAATGATGACAATATTTAAGAAATTTGAACCTGAATTAGTTATATTTTCTGCATGAATAATGTATGATTTTTATTTATACAATTAACTCTATTGTTGCATTCAGCTTCCTAAATCTTTGAAAATAAAAATATCCAATGAAAGCAAAAGATATGTAATGGTAACATAAAGCATGTTTTTATATTGGCATCAAATAAAGCCTCTTGTTTACAATGAAATATCTCATTACTAAGAAAGGAATAGCAGGCTCGGTGACTGGTAAATATATAAAGCCAAATACTGTTTTATATTATAGATGTCATAATAATAATAATAATAATAATTTGGGGGGTTTTGTACAGTTTGAAATGCTATATGTTTTACTTTAATAAAGAGGATTGTTATGTACTGTAAATTATTTTGAAAGTTATAAATGTACCTTGGTAACATTTTAATATATAAGTAATCAATGTTATATACTACATATGGTTAAAAGAGTAACTAACAAAAAATAACAATGTATTGCCAGTAAGGTGGAAAGAGAAGGCGACAAGATATGTTAAAATAAAATTATCTGTATTACTAGTGTATACATTAGATCAAGGTAGAATGTTTCTTGTAGATGAGTGAGGCAACACGTGTGTGAAGGAGTCTGATTTTGCAGATGGGAAATTTGCTTTTGTACTGGCCTCACATTGAAGCCTTACATTTTGTAACTCAGAAAATGCTTCAATTCTTTCCAAATATTTTGACAAGAATTTGCTATAAGAGTTGGCTAATCTTAGAAATGATTCCAATTCCTTTTTATTAGTTGGAGAAGATACATTTATATTTTTTGTATTAACATCAGGTCTGGCAAAGTACTGTTTTCTGAAATTTGGTAACCCAAGAATGTTAATTCTTTGCAATTAAATACACGCTTATCTTCATTTATCATCATTCTCATTTTATCCATTACAAATTTTTTGTTTCAGTTTTTCTTCAGTGGCACACCTAAATATATATTGTCTTGATAAATTATCATATTTTCTATTCTCCCTGCTAACAAATTTTCCATAGCTTCTTGAAAAATCGGGCTGGCTGTGTTAATTCCAAATGGTAAGCAGGACCATCTAAGTAAACCTATTGTTGTGATTTCCTTAAATTTGTCATCTATTTGAATTTGGTGATATGCATTTTTTAAATCAATTTTTATAAAATATTTCATTCCTGCCAGAGAATGTAGTATGTTTTCTATAGTTGGAATAGAGTAGGTATCTGAACAAATCTTATGATTTACACCTACTTTGTAATCTCCACAAATTCTAAAATCACCATTAGTTTTTCTTAAAACCACAGCAGGTGATGCCCATTTGCTGCCTCCTTATTGAAGAATGCCTTCTTCCACCATTTTTCGCAGCTTAATAACTACCATTGGCTCTATATGAATGGGAAGCCTACAGCTTTCAAAATATGATGGATTGATATTTCTTTTTAACTTAAGGCTTTTTAACTTAAGTTTTTTAATGTCCCAGTTTCGGGACTTCCCATATTCATAACATTAAGTAAACATGTGCTATTAATATTCATCAAATCAGTTCCTACTAAACCATTTATGATCATAATAGTGACTGGTTTCAAATTTATTTTTTGTTTCAAAAGTGCCTTGAAAAGACCTTAATATTTTTATACACATTCTATGAAACTGTCTTAATCTTACTAGGCTTTTCTTTAATTTTGGTTTTGATAATTATCCCCAAAAATTCTTTGGAATAAGAAGCACTTCACTTCAAGTGTCAACTTGCAGTTTTAATACTACACTGTTTAATTTAATATTCATGAAGGTGTTCTTTTTGTTTCTCCTTTCTGTTGAAAAAAACGTTTGTTTGATTTTTACATCAACATGTATTATTTCAACAGTTTTTACATTGGTATCTCACCATCTTCATATGACTTGAAAGTGATTTTTTTATGCCCTTATTACATGTCTGTCCCCATTCTGGACATTTCTCTCTCTTTGATTCATGTTTATAGTTGCAATATCTGCATTTTATTGTTGTTCTTGTTATCACACATATGTTCATAAGCTCAGGTTTGTTTTCATTTGTATTAAATTTTTCAATTAACTCCTCTTGTTGGATAAAGTCAATACAAGCTTCTAAAGTCATTTGGTTTGTCTGTAACCACTCTAAAATTTTTACTCTATGTGAGGTGTTGTACAGTCCTTCTACTAATTGGAGTTGAATTAATTCTTCCTCTGTGCTTATTCCTTGTTGTCCTAGTTCCTGAATTTCTTTATATCTCCTGGTATCTCTTAACCTTCTCAGATATTTCCTAATAGGCTCCCCAAATTCTTGCTTCACTGCTAAAAATTTGGTTCATTCGGCTATGACCAATCTTTTCTTTGGTTGAATATTTCTCAGTATTATTTCTTTGACTTCCTTAAATGTCATGTTTTCAATTTCAGCCAGGTAAGTCATTAACAAAATCTGTCTAATAACCAAAAATAGATCTGTGATTTCTTTCTGTCGTTCAGGTGTTTGGTCATCTCGTAACGTCTTTATTCTGGCACGCACCTCAGAACATTTTATCTTATCTTTGTTTTCAGATTCTTCTGTGGTCAATAAGCTCCATCAGGTGATGCCATTTTGTTATGATGATCAAACTATAGATAGTCTACGTCTACTGACTCAATGTTGCCACTGAGCTATAGTTATAGCTCTCTTTATACTAATTACTTATTAACTAAACCAATCACATTACAGTATCTTTAACATGATTTCTAAGTTTGTATATGAGATTTTTTTCCTGCTAGGTACTGATTTTAATTTTGACTTATTTGAAAGGCAAATGATTTTTAATATATACTGCTTAGTAGTTTCATGCATTTATAATACAATAAACAATCATTATTTTTGTAACTGTTTATGTACATATGAAGATGGATCACTATTAAGTGCATTGATAAAGAAGAAGATATTTATCATGTAAAATGAATGTTTTTCATGTTTTTTTCTGTTAATCTTGATATAAAATTATCAAGATTTCTTTAATTTCTTGTTTCTTAGTAAGATATTCTGTTTAATTTATATTCATTCTTGCATGCATATATCCATACATACATACATACATACATTTATATATATATATTTATATATATATATATATATATATGAAGAAATATAGTTTTAAGATGTGCTATATTTATGGGATAAAGTGCTCAATATCAGAGATAGAGCGTGTGTAAATATAAAAGTGAACATAGAAATCAACACTTAGAGGCCTCTAAGTGTTGACTTCTATGTTCACTTTTATATATATATATATATATATATATATATATATATATATATAATTATTTATTTAAATATTATAACATATATATGTTATAAAATCACTACAAAAATAGCCATTTTGTTTCAGCACTTCTGGTGTCTTATCAAGTGATGATGTTGAATGTAGAATAAATGGTTTTAAAAGTTTCAAATTAATTAACGATCCTTCGCTAGGGGTAAATGCTGTTACATAAGCTAGAATGACCAATCAAAATACAAGTATATGGTAATTCAAAAAACTTGACAACAAAGCGAGGTTATCATAGATATTAAAAGATTTATAAAATTTGAAATTAAAATTAAAAGTAAAAAATTACCTATTTAGAAATCTAAATCAAATCTCTATTAAGTTTAAAATTGTAGAATTACCGAGGAGAAAAAAAAAAAAAATACATATGCTATTTAATTTATTTTTTCATTGAAATTATGTTAAAAAGGATGTTGATAGCTCTCGACAAAAATGTATACATTTTAGACAGTTTAACTTCAACATGATGGCCGCCTCTCACATAAAACAATTCAAACACACTCAGGTTATAATACATAAGCGCCCAGACATATTTAGATATATATACACACACAAAAAAAAAAATGGTGACGAGACACGACCCTTGATAAAAAACAAAAAACAAAAAAAAACGAACACATACACACACAAACACGCAACCAAACGTGCATGCACTTTCCTTACACATAGACATTGATAAACACAGGCACATACATCCACATGCACATTGACCTAGACAATCAGACGCAATAGCCAAAACATATTCAGGGCTTAATATGTTATTAAACGAATTCTAACTTGAAATATAACTAATCTGGGCAAATATATATAGATAAAATTTAAACAAATAAATATACATAAATATATTTTTTTTCTAACCATATAGTTTTCCACACACTACAGGAAAAAGTAAATAACTACCTCCATATATAATCGTACATTCACACATACACATACAGATCTGCACATGTACCTACATATACATATATACGCATACAGATATGCATATACACAAATACGCACATACACATAAGCATGTATAAATATATCAACCCATACAGCAACATAAAAAAGTAAATAAAGCAAGTAAAAATATATATACACAAAGATGCACATATATACAAATACATACATACATACATACATACACATACACATTTACATATACATACATACGCACGTATACATATATGTATATAAACTAAACATAAACAGACATTTACAAATACACGCATATACATGAAAAATCAAACAAATGTAAATTAAAACTATATAAATATAAATACGTATATACACACCCACGTATACATACATACACACATACATATGCACATACACACACACACACACACACACACACACATATATATATATATATATATATATATATATATATATATATAAAAACATATAGACACACACAAAAAAAGGGAAAGGAATATGTATATAGAGACCTACATATATTCTAACAATATTAACTTATTGATGATAAAATACATTAAAAGTTTATAATAATTTTTTAAAAGTAACAACAGACAGTCTATAAGCAATTAAAAGCTCCTTATCAACAAAAGTAGATTTTAGTTAGTATCTATGATACACTCTAAGACACTAAGGTATACATACAAATACACATACTACGACATACGAACATACATCCATATATACATAAATATATAATCATATATAAATACCCATATCAACACATCCAGATATACATACATATATATATATATATATATATATATATATATATAAGTACACCCACATCCGAGCGCATACATATAAATACCTACACACATATAAATACCTATATACAAACACATATACATACATATATACATATTTAAACGAATACATTTACACATACATACATACACACACACACATATATATATATATGCATATAATGTATATATATACATACATACATATACACATACACACACATACATATACTCACATATACTTATACATATATATACACATTTACACACACACACAAGTACACATACATATCCATATACACATACATAAACTTACACACGTAGTAGTAGAGACCTACCAAAGTTTACATCCCTACTCTTACACATAAACAGGTTAACATATAATAGGTGTCAATATACACACATATATACCTTCATATAAAAAAAAACCTACTAACATATATATACCCCTATATACACACATACACATCCAACAGTACAAACACACATACATAACATACAAATATATACATACAAATACAGACACGTATAACACTTTGTAAGTACACAATACACATTCATATCGACCAGGTGACCATCATGTTATAAAGATAATAGTCTCTTAAATTTAACTTATCATTATCATTGAAAGTATATGATCTCTATACTAAGTTAAATTTAAAACAGTGTTTACAGTTAACTGTTAGTTCATATCTTTGATTTAAAAGATCAGTCTTATTTTTAAATCTAATTATATATATATATATATATATATATATATATATATATATATATATATATATTATTATTATTATATTATATTATTATATATATATATATATATATATATATATATATATATATATATATATATATATATATATATATATTATAAATTAACTGATTTAAAAATATGGTTTCATCACTACACAGGAATTACCATGTTTCAAAAACAGAAACTAACAACTTCAAATTCAATTATATAATTAAATTAAAAGCACTAGTTCTGTTTCATTTTCAAGCAAATTTTGGAATTACTTATTTTGAAATTTACTGAGTTTTAAAAACATGTATATATATTAATTAAAATTGAAACAACAGCTACAATTATTTTCAGGTTAAATGCTTAAATCAGTATGATTATAAAGTAATTAGCTAAGCAACAATCCTTTTTGTTATTATTATTATAAATGAACCAATAAAGTTACAATGTGAGTCGCTTAATATTTTGTTTATGTTTAAACAATGCTTTTTGTATGTTAGCATTCATTTGTAAGTGTTGTAAATCAGTATTTTTCTTATAATTAGTAATAACTTGTTTTGTTTCACATCAAAATATGAAAATTTATTATTGCAAATAGTAAGCAAGTATTGCTATATTAGCTGTTCATTCAGTAAATTTCCATTTTGAAGTGCCATACAATCCAGTAGATATTTTAAGTAGTATGGCTTTTGGGAGACAATCCAAGTTATGTGTTTAGGCTGATGTAAAAGTTCCCAACACCATATTTTGGATTCTATTAGGGAAAATCTGATATGTATTTTTGAAGTTTACTCAACGCTTATTTGGTTTTGCTTGTCTAATCAATCAACTCTAATACGTTGTTTAAAATGAGTTTTGTACGAATGTTTTGTCCAAATATACAGTAGATTTTATGATAAATCCTTCTTGTAGAATCAGTGTGTTTCATACAATCCAAAAGTAATGAATGACTATAATTATGTATTTTACATGAGTGAGTCCGGTCCTTTCATAAACTGGTATTTAGCTTAACAACTGTAGACAAAAACATTTTTTATTTTTGCTGAAATAGTGGTATGTCTTATACTCCTATATTATATGGTGAAATTATTTGTACACCCATAAATTTTAATATTTTTATCTATTTCTCAGAATCTAATGCCTGTATGATGCCAGGTTTTTACATGTTATTACAAACAAAAAAGGGAATATAAAACTCAATTTTCACAATAGTAGGTTAAATACAACAAATCTGACAGGCGAATTATGAAAAATAGGAAAAGACAAATGGAACAATATAAATAGTGTACATAATACCTCATTTCAGAAATATAGACAGATACTGAAAGATCGGTACGGGCCCGATACACCGAAAATATGGAGACAAATTGAAAAGTCCTACCAGAAACTGGCACATATATCGAACCATCTGACATTCCTACACCAATGCAGAGACCTACAACTCAGACTTGGCACCAAGAGTTCCTGTGAATTCAAGAAGAGCCCATCTGGTCTCAGAAAATGCGGAATCGCCCTTGTCCGAGAGAGAATCCAGTACAATCATTGGATAAAACAGAGACTACAAGCTCATATCTCTCAGAGGCTCGAGGATTTCTTCAACAGAATTACCAATGAAGAAGACCAAAGAAGGATCCAAAATGACCTGGATAAATCCTTCAGACATGAATTCGATGTAGTCAAGGCCCATCACCCACCAGTGAAAGCAGTAATCAACATCAGCCAATATCAGCTGAGTGACTCTGAGAAGTCAGTATTGAATAGGGGTCTCAACCACCACAATCATCTGGTGAGTGCCATACTTGGACATCATTTCCAGAATCGAGGAAGTGGCCTTGAACTTACCTCAGGCTCAGGCAGATGAACTAAGATGGAAGGTGAGACAGACCATGGAGAAAGCCAAGCCACCCAAGTCAAACATCACGAAACTGGAGAGGCTGGCATTCAGGTCCCTATAGAGGAATAAAAATATAATGATACCAGCTGACAACGGCATTGCAACTGTAGTGATGGACTAATCAGATTACACAAGTAAGCTGGAAGACCTCATTAGAAATGGTAGCTACAGCAAAGTAAAAAAGGATCCTTTAATGAAAACGAAATGCAAACTGTCACAGATACTAATCAAGAACAAGGATCGCTTCACACCTAAGATGTATAGGCAGTTGTCGCAGCATTACACCAAGCTACCTCACATATATGGCCTCCCTAAGATTCACAAAGATGGTATTCTGCTCAGGCCGATTGTTACTTGCCAAGGCTCCGTGTGCCACCCTCTGTGTCATTTCCTTGTAGATATAATTGACCCATTGATTGGAAAGTCACCTTCATATGTCCAAAACTCTGCCCACTTTGTGGAAATAATCAAAGATGCTCCCATCCTATCCAACCAGATGGTGAGCTTGGACATGGTGAGTATGTTCACCAAGGTACCCACGGAGGAGGCACTCTCAGTAGTCAGAGATAGATTAGCCTCTGACTCATCCCTAGGAGAACGGACCAGTATTCCAATAGATAATCTGATGGAGATGTTGATTTTCTGTACACAAACACACTTCAGAATAGGATCACACATATATCAACAAGATGAGGGCTTAGCAATGGGCTCACCATTATCACCAGCAATGGTGAATATATATATATGGAATACTTTGAGGAAATGACATTAGAATCTATATCTCTAAAGCCAACTCTATGGTTAAGATATGTAGATGACACCTTCATACTCTGGCCACACCAGGAAGATGTTCAGGTTCTACTGGACCATGTGAACTCAATAAGACCTTTGATACAGTTCATGATGGAGAAAGAGAGTAACAACATGCTCCCATTCCTGGATGTTCTAATATCTCAAACAGACCATGGTTCAAGCCATCTGTATACCACAAACCAACATTCACTGGACAGTACCTAAATTTCAACTCCCACCATCCATACAGTGTAAAGAAAGGGATCGTCTGCTGCTTACAACACCGAGTAAAAACGTCGACCCAGAGACATTAGATAGAGAGTTAGTCAGTATAAGCAGTACCCTACAATGTAACAACTACCCTGGGTACATGGCAGCAGCCCCAATAAACTGGGATAGGCGGGTACAAGAACACTCAAAAAACAGTCTGCCTGCCTTATGTGAAAGGGTTATCGGAGAAAATACAAAGGTGCTGCAGTCCATATAACATCAGGAAAACCTTCAAAAGCTGGACAACACTTCACAGATACCTCTTCCGAGTAAGAACCCCCCATAGAGGAGAATATGACTAAAGACTGTGTGTACACCATCCCGTGCAGCTGCGGAAAGAAATATAAGAGGAGACAGGCCGCCCCCTTAAAGTAAGACTTCAATAACACCAAAAAGCTGTAACACAAGGGGAAGTGGAAAAATCAGGCATGGATGATCACATATGGAGAGAAAAAGGAGATCACCGCTGTCTGTGGGGTTAGGTTGAGATCATAGACAAAGAACATCATTGGAAAATTTGTAAACTTAAGGAATCAACACATATGCTAGGCCACAAAAATCTCCTGAGCTGACCAAGCATAGAAATGAATACAATATGGGAACCAGTAATAAAGAGTGCCAGAGAAAAGAAATAGTAACAACAAAATTGCAATATGAGCTCTGATAAAAAAAAACATGCAATGATAACAGCAAAAAATGCAATATGAGCACTGGTAAAAATGGTTGCTGAAGACATTAAGTTTATAAGTCCCAGAAATTCATACACAGTTGGCACAGTGGATAAAGGTGCTAGTTAGATCCAGTGACAGGACCCAAAGAGTGTGAGTTCAATACCTGGTTAAGGCAGTGGAGAACTTAGAGAGGGGAATTAACAGGATATAACTGATAACTGACATCCATTAGAACTAAAACAATTCAACATTCCAACCACCTGAAGTAGGCCAGTGCATACAACTATCAGCACAAAATTTTCATCTAGGTCAGCTATTTAATTTCTAACAATGTCTGAAATATTGTGATAAATATGGCAACAAAGATGACTATTCAGTAAAAGATCTGTGCTAATTCCAGCAAAGAGTGTCCAGTATAGTGTGTTAGTCATACGTTAACAACATGATGGGGAAGACAAAGGAGCTTAGCGTTGACTTGAGACAGAATTATTAACTTTCACAAGTCAGGAAATAGTTGCAGCACTATTTCAAACCAGTTAGCTATACCTAGATCTACAGTACAGTCTGCTATAAAAAAGTTTAAACAGTTTGGCACGACAGAGAATTTTCCTGGGCGTGGAAGAAAACACAAATTGTCACTGAAAACTGCACAAAATCTGTGTCACAAGTTTAATATAAACCTAAGAGTTGTTTTGAAAGACATTGCCAAATGTTTGAATACGATGGGTATCAATGTAAGTACTCACACAATATAACATTGTTTAAATAGAAATGGGTTGTATGGAACTGACCACAATGAACCCCTCTTTACAAATCATGTCACATTGTTGCTCAGTTTAATTTGCTAAAATGTTCTTGGACAAAAACAATTGCTTTAGGGAACAAGTACTATGGAGTAAGGAGAAAAAATTGAGCTTTTTGGACATAATGAAGTACAGAAGATTTGGAGCAAGAAAGGTGATGCTTTTCTCCCAAAGATCACACTGGCAACATTAAAACATAAAGGTGACTTGATGATGTTTTGGGGTTGTTTTAGCTCAAGGGGGTCTGGACAATTAATTGCAATAAGAGGAATAATGAAATCTGCAGACTATATCAAAATTCTTGATAAAATCTACAACTATCAGTACAAAATTTTCATCTAGGTTGGCAATTTAATTTCGAGGAAGATAATGATCCCAAACATACATCTAAATCAGTAACTACATGGCTTCAGAAAAAGAAGATTACAGTTCTGCCATAGCCTTCAGTGACTCCCTACTTGAATCCTATTGAAAATGTATGGCAAGAATTGAAAGTTCTAATAAATTATTGGTCACCAAAAAACCATCAGGAATTAGAATGTGCAACCATTGAAGAATGGAAGAAAATCCCAGAAAGAACTTGTTCAAATCTCATCAAAAACTTTAGAAAACGATTGCAACAAGTTATAAAGATGAGAGGCCATGCTATTGATTATCAATATTGTGAAAATTGTTCAATATTTTCTATTTTTCATTCTGTACACATAATTTTGTCTTTTCCTATTTTGCATAATTTACCTGTTAAATTTCTTGTATTTAACCTATTGTTCTGAAAATTGAGTTTTATCTTCCTTTTTTTGTGCTTATTAATATAAAATCCCTGGCATCATATGGGCATTAGATTCTGAGAAATGGATAAAAATATTAAAAATTGATGCATGTACAAATAATTTTGTCGTTGATTGTACCAATAAATATAGTGATTCATTTATGTCTATTAATACTAAATTTGATTCCAATTAAAAAAAATAGTTTTATATATGCTTAATCTGCATCCAGTATAAAGTTATAGGCATTATTAGATAGGTGCACATTTGTTCATATAAAGGATTTGATTCTTTTCAGTATATAATTTCAATGTGGTTTTTTTTTTTCATTTATATCTGTTAACAATTATAGTAAGAGAAGCATACATCATGAACTTATCTTTGATTTGAATTCTTTATGAAAAAGTTTTGCTCTTGTCACTTTGATACAATGGCCTTTGCTTCAAATTTAATTGGACAAAAACTGACATATTTTCAAGTGAATTCATAGTTGTTTCCTACTGATATTTTTATTTTGGGAATATCAGATTTTTATTAACACGCCAGTAAACTGACTGCTTGAAAGCAGAAAGATTTTGTTATACAAAATTATGCTAAGAATAAGCAATTGTGTATGTGTTATGATATTTTGAGCTTTAAAATCAATTTTAACTGGATTTTGTGGCATTGCAATTGACCACAGTATTCAATGAACAATTGATTCAGATATTTAATTATTTGCTTCATTTGCATCTTATCAATCAATTTTCTGTAAGAAATCTGAAGTTCTTCTGATGTCAAATTAGGTCAAATAGTTTGTGCTTACATATGATATTGACTATAATATATGACCAGATGCAACTGATATCTGAAGAAGACCAAAACTGTACCAACCAAAACATTGTAAGAAAACGAAGATAAGTCTGAATAATTTATGGAATAATACAAAAAAAAGTTTTTCTTATAGCCTAGTACAAGTTTTTACAATTTTATGCACTGTAGAAAACTGATGAAGTAGACATATCTATTGATGTCAAATAATCACAAGATATACTGGTATTATTTCATAGACTTACTATATTTTTTGTTGGAAAGCATGGTGAAAATAGAGTTTTATTTATTTTAAGGTATAAGATGTTTTTTGTCTTTTTACTATAAAAAGAACATATTTCAAAAATACGTTCTTTTACAAAAGCAAAACATTCAAATGATTCTTCAGGTCAAAATATATTTAACTTTAATAAAAATTCAAACAGAGCCTCAATTTCAGTAATTTCTCTCAAATCAGTGCCTTGCATTCAATTAATATCATGCTTCTATTTGGCTATATCTCTTTTATTGACAGGATTTGAAGAAATTTTTAGAGAAAGACTATGCAGGTAAAGAATAAAATGACTATCCAATTGCCTGAATGACCTGTTCAGTCAAAGTGTATTTTTACTTTGTTATTCTGAAACAGATTAACATGATGAGTCACATAACTAAATTTATTATTATGAATAGCAGAATTAGACTGGAAACAGGACAAGAACAGTGAAGTATGACACTGAAGCAAGGAATGCTTTTTGTGATTAGAATGCTTTCAGTGTGAGAAATATTTATGTTTATGTTTCATAGATTGCACAAATGCATTTGATAGGATACAACATGAAGAGATACTAGAAAATCTTGATTTTCACTGGAAATATATTCAAGTAATCTGTAATCTCTACTGGAAAAACAGTTTGCATGCAGATAAGGAATGAGTTCAGTTATTACACAAAAATAGAAATAGGAGTAAGACAAATACATCACTGGATTTATCTAACCCGCATTCAAAACAGTCATAAGAAAACTAGAAGACCTACCAGGATGTATTATTATTGTGTACAATCTTAACAACTTAAGATCTGTAGATGAAACTATGCTGATGGCAGACTCAGAAAGAAAATTGAAAGAACTCAAGCTAGTAAGGAAAACAAGTAGAAAAGTAATCATTAACTGCAGGAAGGTGAAATACCTGGTTATCAGTAAAAGATGCAAGCTACATATTGAGCTGGTTAAAAGCAAGCTGGTACAGAAATGTAACTATGTGCATAATGTAGTAACATTGACACTCAATGTGAGACAGAAATCTGAAGGTACATAGCAATAGTGAAATACAGCTTTTAGAAACAAAGTAAAAAAAATTAAAAGATAGAAAAATTTTATTAGAAACAAAGAAAAGAATGCTGAACTTCTATGTAATATCTAATCTCCTCTATGGCAATGGATGTTGGACCATCTCTCACAGATGAAGAAGAGACTTGAAGCAACAGAACTGTGGTTATACTAAAACTCCTAAGAATATTATCGATGAAATATGTAAGCAAAAAGTGAGGTTTAAGGAAAACAAGATCTACAAGAAAGCTGATAATTACAAATCAGAAAGAAACAGCTGAAATATCTGAGACACATAACCAGGAAACAAGGCCTGGAGAATTTAACATTTACAGGACATACTAAATACAAGAGAAGCAAGGAAGAGCAGTGAGTAACCTACTTAAGGAATTTGTGTGAATGAATGATAAAACAAGAATAAATGATAAAAGGTTAAAATTTCTTAGTGCAACAAAAGACAAGTTGTGGTGAACCATGATCATCCAAGTCATAAAAGGACATGGTATATAAAAGATTCTGAAACAGAATTTATTAGTATTAGAAAAATATCCATTATTCACTACTGGATTTAAGCATGCATAGATTGGGTATTCATGATCTACAATGTGTTCCATAAAAATATTTTAAAATTTTAAAAATAAAGTAAAAACTTCTATTTAAGTGATCAAGTTATATTTTACATATATAAAGTTTGTTTTTTTAGTTTCTTTCAGGTTTTTTAACTTGTAGCTAACACTCAGTTTTCAAAATCTAACTTGATGACCCTAAAAATCCAGCTTTAGTTTTTATGACATGATAAAAATATCTAAATTAGAAAATAATTAGTGATCTCACACGTGTAGTTTCAATAACCTTAACCTTTTGAATAGTAACTTTGATTTATATTCTTTGAACCTAGCTCACAATAAGTTCAAAACTTGGGTACTGAAGAAGAGATATATCAAAAAGTGTCAATAACCGAGGTATATTACATTTGAATTAAGTAAAAATTATTGGCAACTTATTATTTAGAATTTTCAAACAGGTGACCCAAACATTTTTTACGTTAGTTGTGACCTTGACTCATTAGTTTCTCTTGGCCGTTAAACTCATCTGTCATTGAAGAATTTTGTTGTCTTTTTAATTTTTTAGTTAAGTATCCTTCTCTCTTGTGTCCCTTGTTTCTTGCTAGATTCTTAATTTCTCCTGTTAAGTGTTAATTATTTCTTAAATCCTCTTGGTATTAATTTATCTACATAATTATTTTCTTACGGTCTCCTCTTTCTATTCTCATTTCTTTTTCTTTCAACGTTTTTCTTTTCTTCTTTTTTTGACACACCTCTCTTTTCATACACAAATTATCACTCATGCCCCTCCTTCGTTTATAAAGTTTTCTTTCTTTCTCTAACCCTGATATTATTTTTTTGTTTTTTGGTACCCTCCTTCTTCAGCTTTCAGAAGATCTACAAGTAGGCCAACGCGTGAAAGCCAGTAGTTCTTTAGAAATCTGTAAATACATTATTATTACTCATATGTAGTACTCTCAAATAAATTATATCGTGCTGAGGACCAAATATTCATACATATCACGTAAAACTACAGTTTTCTACAATATTTGTGCATTTGACAGCTGATTGTAAATTGTTTCGTTTACTACGATGGTATTTTTGGTCTTTCTTCCTGCCACTGGGTCTATGAGATAACGTTCAGGACGTAGCCTTTTTTTTCTTCTTCCTCAAAAGAAGTTTAGTTTTATTTCTTCGTTAGTTGAACTTGCGGGACAACAGTGTGTGTGACACAATGCCCTCATGGAGAGCTCGACATGCAGTAAGTAAAATAAATTGTAAATATGTAAAAAAAAAAAAAAGGTACTTTGACTAGCTAGCTAGATTTAATTTTGTCAAAGTTTTTAAATCAATTCGTGTTTTTGTTTCTTTGATTTTTTTTTTCGTTTTTTTATTTCTTCAAAAATTCTGTTTTCTGACTATATAGGTTATTAAAATCTTTTCAACGTTGTTTTAATTTAAAATTTACATAGTTTTAAGAAATTTTTGAACAAGTACATCACTTTAAAAATGTAACTTTTTTTTTATTGCAGTTCTTTAATAATGTCATTTCAATAAATGTCATAAAACCGTAAACGTAAACTAAACACGTTGACTAAGAAGCAAAGCGTGCACCCGGTAGATAGCATTGGTACACACCGCTAGCAATTGCAATTAGTTTTAATTTTACATTGTATTTTTTTTTAAATTTTAATTGAAGACCTCATAAAACATGCTACATCACTTTAAATTTTTTTTCTTTTTGTTTTGAATTGTTGACAGGTGAGTTCTAGCTAGATAGCTATAATTTTCAATGAAAATTAAATAAATGTCAAAGTGAAAGAGATTTAATTTCTGACTGTGCGTAATAAATTTAATTTATTTCAAGTTAAAGACAACATAGAAAATATGAACTTTTTGTTATTATTTTCTTTTTCGTAGTCTTGAAAATCTTAAAAAGCAAATTCAATAAAAAGGATTTATTTTAAAACCTTTTGTAACTTTGTACATTGAATGTCTTTATTTGTAATGGTTCAATGAAATTACACTGAACAGTGACATTTATGATGATGAAAATTAAGGTCATTAAAAGCAAAAGATCAAATCAAGTGTCCACTACATATGAAATAAAACAGAAATTATTAACAAAAAAAGTATCCTTTTTCAAGGTGAATATTTAGTAAGATTTTTCATCTATTTAAAATCAAAAATAGAGTTTTTATGGATTTGGTACTTAAAGTTTTCCCATTGGTTTCTATTTTCAAAAAAAACTATTTATGATCTTTTATTTAACAAATATTAAATTATATTGTCAACATAACTTATATCTACTTTTACTGTTAAAACCTTCAATTTCTTTGTTTATTTGGGAGGAAATATTAAAATGGTTAAATAAATAAATAGTAAAATTCAAATTTTACTGAAAAAATTATTTTTATGATTGTCAGTTTGGATATGATAGCTGTGGTTTTCAATTTATTTTGTGTGTAGCACTAAGGTACCCAACTTTACCAAGTAATGCTAATTTTATATAAACATTTTTGCTTATAAAATTTATAGATGCCATTAGTTCATTTTTGTCTTCAGTGATCTTTTTATTTGGTTTTGTTTATATTTTCCTTTTTAAAATATTCTTTTTGTTTTTATTTTAACATATTTTAAGTCTCTTCAACAATTAGTTGATTAAAAATATTTTTTGAAAGTTGTCAAAATAAGAGTGATGTGAAGTCATATTGTTAAAAGCATCTCTGGGAAATACAGTACAATTATTCATTAATAACTTTATGTTCGCAATATATCTGTGTTCATACATTTAACTATGAAAACAAAAACAATGTAAATGGAATTCAAACCCAATGACTAACCATAACTGTACTTGCATTAGTAAGGATTTTGTACTTTAAATGACAGTTTTCTTTTTGTTCTTGAAAAGTAGAAGACAGTCCCCTTTGTTGTGATGTCTAAAAATTAAGTTAAATGTTATATAATTGATGAAAATAACACTATAAAAATAAGTCTACTACAAATACTTTAGTATCATTCTCCCCATTGAACCCTACATATTATTGAGAACATTGAGGAGAATTAGACTATTGTTCAAATTTGTAATGTAGATTTTTTTCTACATTTTTTTTTCACTTTCAAACATCTATGATCAATTAGAATTGGGTAGTGATTGTTTAACATCAGCTTTCTCATAGTGAAACTCAAACTTTGATCATATAGAAAAATAATCATTATTTAATCATAAATAGTCACTTATCTATTTATAGACCTATATATGAATGAAGAACAACTATTATACTTAAATTTTATGAATTTCACAAAGAACACACAATATAAAAATATATCTCATCGGAGAAGCCTCTGCTATTTTTTATTCAAATTTTTTATTATAACTCTTATGTTTTGAAATGATCTGTGGAAAAAATCAAATTAAAATTGTTCACATTTAAATAATACCTTTGGAAAGAATGTTTCAATATTAACAAAAAAAATGATATATGGTCTTCATTGTAACAGTAAAGATATCACCTAGGTGTTCTGAGATGGTTATATAGTTTGAAAGTTTCATGACATTTTAAATGATTCACATGAATTCAATGTTTTGGGCCATGATATCAAAGGTCAACAAGTAACACCTTTCTGGGGCAACTTGAATTTTGTAGAAAGAATTCTCAGAACTGCATTGTAGATGAATTGATAAACATTCTATAATAAGATAATTATCAATATTTATAAACAATTCCTGATAAAAAGCAATAATAGTGTTTCTAAATAAGGTATTAATTCCACTCAGCCTATGAAAAAAGAAACACTATTTCTCTATCAATACTGCTCAGCCTCCCAATAAAATAACACCAACTGGGCACAATAGAATTGCTTGTAAATTTTGAAATACACTGGGTCAGCTCTATTCAAAAGACATGCTTTAACAAGCATGCTTTTGATGGTGATGAGTTTTAGGCCCTTGAACAAGACCAGAGAACATTTACTGAACAAATCCATGTGCTATTCTTCCTGTCTTTGGTTTCTCCAATCACCATTGTAAATTATGGATTCCACACAATAAAAACTTTTGAAGATGATAATGTTAACTTTCATATTAACTTTCAGTTAGGTGAGATCTGAAGGATGACAAGAACCAATATGGTAACTTATAACAATGAACAATAAATATAATGCATATATGTAAACACTCTTATTAATAGAGATTTTCTTGAAATAAATTTTACATTTATTTAATTTGGCTTATTAAGCAGGGCTTGATGTTAATATTCTTAGCCCGTAGGATACTATGAGTTATTTTAAATATCACAATTTATATTAATTTATTTATTGTGCCCAGTGAAGGAGCTGCAGTTGAAAATGCATTAGGTTGATCAAAAGGTTTATTCTGCTTTTGTCATTAGAAGGCATTAGGTGGGTATACTTTTAAGCAACTTCATTCATTGTATTATGACAGTTATTATATTTGTATAATTTTTTTTAATTATTGAAATTGGTTTTGCTGAATGATACTAACATTGTGAATGAAATAAGCAGTATTTACAGCACATTATGTATTTTTATAATATTAAAGGTAAAAATGCAACTTGATTGCAAAAATGTTTGCACAGAGAGAAAATGTAGTGAGCGTTAGAATGTGTCAAGTGGTTTGAAAGATTTAACAATGTTTTATGATCAGGTAAGCAAGTTGAGGTTGATAACAATTGAATCATGACGTTACTTGAGATCAGCACTGCTTGATTTAATTAAAAAGATTTTTTAATTATTTTAAATCACAGTTGTTGTTTTTTTTTTAATTTAATGAAAGAAGAAAATTAAAACATTACTGAATCAAATATTTCTAATCGCCAGCTAAATAAAAAAATTCTAACTGCAATAAAATTTTCACCATAATATAAACTCTTTTCTGAATTATTTAATGATAAATATCTTGTTTATTATGCTTAAACATTTAAGTTCTTTAACATCAACGATGCCATTGCTTTAAAATAGAAATACACATTTTCTGCTGTCTTTGCCAAGATAATTTCTCACTCTCAGTCCATATAAAGAGAAAATGTATTTAACACCAGATGAAACCATTGTCAAGAAAAGTTGTTTTACTACAGAAAGTGTATTACTGCACAATACACTTGCATGTGAATTCCAGCATTTAATACTGGGTATAGTCTTGCTTACATTGTCAGCAGATTTAATGATTGGAAAAGAGGAGACCTTTTTTTCTTTAACTTTATAATTGTGGGATATATTCTTATTAGCATATTTCATTGCAATATTTACTTCTTCCTCTGATAGTGACTTTTTTTTTTGAGGTTAGGATGAGCTAATTTGGCAAAAAGGTGGGCTTTGATGTTGATTTTTACAGTAGCTTTTTTTTTATTGTTTTTGTCACATCTTTTTGTTCAGATGCTTTGTCATGCTTCTTATATAATCCTTTCCAAATATCAACTGCTTCAGCAGTGGTGCATTTGTCACTCTATGTCTTACCTGAGGCTTCAGCTTTTGACTATAGTTGAGAAAGTAGTTTCACTGTAGATTACCGCAGCACAATATTGGATACTTTATTTCTGTTTTGTCCTTGTTTACCTCACAAGTTTCACAGAGAATTGGCTTGTTGCTCTTATAAATTTTCAGTCTGATATGGTATTCTATAAAGTACCTTGGTCCACATTGACCACTTTTTTCACAGTACCTTGCCGAGTCATAAGTTTTCCTAAAGTATTTCATCACATAAATTATATGCCCTTTTACAACACAAATTTCCAAATCTTAAACCAACAAATTTAAAATGTGTGCTGAACATTCATAAGTAAACACTTGTAATTCACTTTCTTCTAATAGTTTTCTAATTCTGCTGACATTGGATGCATTTGTGATGAGTATGATATAATAAATCCCTTTACCCACTCCCTTCAAATTCAGGAGAGCTGAGGGAAAAGATGGAAAGAAATTCACAAGTCTGTGAAATTTTCTTTGGATCAATGAAAAATTTGACTTCATAGAGATTGGCTGACAAGCTGAGAAAAAGAGAGAAACAAATTTGCGAGCATATGAGAAATTTACTTTGGACCAATGAAAACATTGTTTTTACAGGAATAAGCTATTGAGCTGAGAAAAAGAAAGAAAAGAAAATATCAAGTCTATGTGGAATCCTTTCTGATATAAAAAATAAGGAAAAACTTAAATCAACAAGAGAACAGCATCCAAAGTCATGTGAAAAGTTTAATTTCTGTTCACACATTCAGATTTTCACCAGTGTAAAATTACTCACCAATTATATTATCAGCTTTAACCAAGCACTTGACACTTCAAAGAACTTTATTTCAACAATCCAAGAAAGCTAAATATTTCAAACTATCTCTCTTCATCTACTTTTGAGTGTATGCAACCATCTATCCCTTCTGTGAACAACAAACTCACTTACCTTTGTTTTAAACATTTTTGAATATTATTTTGTGTTAGATCATTTAATGATATTGTATGAATATTTCTTCTTCATGACAATTCATTGAAACTATGGACTTTACAAATTTCTGATTTATTTTCCTAAAATGAGCTACTGACAGAACTTCAAGTGTGCAAATTTGTAAATAAATTCCTTTTCTTGTTTTGTTAAAATTAGCCATGTGTTTCTTCATTATTATCCTCCGAACCAACTATTATTAGCCTCCAAACCAACTGTTCATTTTAACCCTGAAGTCCCATGCCCCTATATATTGTCTATCACTATACAACCAATATGGCAACCAAAACTTTTCCTTAGCTTCTTTATTAAAGACGTCTCTGATAAATTTATCCTTTGCTTGACTTACTGTCATCACTTGAGGGTCTGCAGAGTCCAAGTTGAGACGTTCTGGTTTAAGGTATTTGTCCATAATTATGTTCAATAAATTCTAATGAAAACTTGGAGTCTAGTTCGGCTTAATGTACCTTTATTGAACGTAACTGAAGAGTCTTGCCATTTTGGCTAAGATGGTATGATTATTTATACAAATTATAAGACAGGGGAGGTAATCAGGTTGTCTTACCACAGTTAACAATATCAATAATACTACTTGAGAATCAGTAACATTAGTCATTTTGATGTGTGGCATCCACATAAGCTAAGCAAAAGAAAAAAAAATACTGTTGAATTGTACTTAAATGTTTGATGTTTTTTTAAACACATTATGACAGGCAAAATAAAGTGGAATCAGTTCAGAGAAATGCCATAATATTCCATCAAACTCTATCATGTTTCTTCGGTGACCAGGCAAAAGTTGTTAGAACTTAGATGAAAAGTTTTTATCAGATTTTGCTCCTTCAGATTACAATTTAATCCAGTCTTTACAATATTCTTTTAATGCCAAAATTTCAATTCCTTGGAAGATTGCAAATGTTACCTAGAGCAGTTCCTTATTGGGGAAAATAAAGAGGATGGCCAAATAATGATAGAAGTGGAACAAAACAAGCAATATATTGTTCAATAAATTTAATGTTGAAACTAAAAAAATGTCTTATTTTTTTACTAAATAAACTAAATTAAATATATAAATTTATAATTACCCAATGTTGTGCTCTACTTAGTCATTTTATAGAATATAATAAAAGCAAAGATAAAATTAATATATTATCATAAATTGGTTTGTTTATTATGCTGCTTTAATATAACCAAATTAATTTTCACTAAGGTAAAGATTATAAATGAATATGATAGTAAAGTAGCCAGCTATTAATTCTGGATCATTATTTTTGAAGAGACTAAACTAAATAATTTCCTCTTTTTTTTTTCCATGGTTTCAAAGAAACATCAAAATTATTGGATGTATTAAAGCCTCTAGAATGTTAAATCTTCCAACTTTGTGTCATCAACTTCAGGAAAGGTGTAGACCTTTCTTTTTAGAAATGGGAACAGTTGTATGCAAATGAATATTTAAATAAAGACTAGGAATTTTTACACAGGTACTTCAACTTTATTCAAAGCATCAAAATTTTCTTTTACTATGTATTTTGTTGCTTGATAACAGAGATTTTTATATACTTTGTTATTCAAACCAGCATGCTTGTGTGTTATACTCACAATATTTCAGCCACTGTACACTGGCTTTCTTCAAGTTGCCACTGTCATACTTGGTAGTCTTAGAATTTTGAACAAAACCCTTTATTCCCTAGGGTAGATTGTTCTCATTTCACTGTCCATTTTCAGGGGATATTTCATATCAATTCATACTCACTAGTCTTATTCACTTTTATGCTGCTTGTTTCTTTCACTGAACCAGGTCTTGTGATTTCTCAGCACTACCGGACCCAGGGATTGAACTCACAACTGCCAAGGAACCAGACATGTTTTTGCCAACTCTTTAATTCACTAGGTTATGACAGTTATGAGTTCCATCCTTGGGTCTGATAGTGTTAAAAAGTCACATACTCTGAATCAATGAAAGAAAAAATTGCATGAAACAATGGAATGGGAACTATCTAGCTGAATGAATTGAATGAAAAATTAGGTTCAACATTCTGAGGCTGGAGTGTATACTACAATGGCTGAAACATTGTGAGTATAACAAGTGAGATGAACATGCTGGTCTGAAAAACAAAGCATATAATAATAATGATGATTCCTCATTTAAAAAATTCTGACAAAATTTCAACATGTTGTTTACCTGTAGCAATGAATGTTGATTTTCAAAGCTGGCATGCCTCTTTTCAACATTTCCTTATTACTTGCAGTCAGTACATTTGTGAAATTATAAATTAGCTACCCCAAACACTACAAGAAGTAGATTATGTGATCATTTTGTATTTTCATTATTTGTTTTTTTTTTACTTTTTTCACAAGCTGACACTTAATATTAAATTATCACTTTGTTTTAAATATCATTAAAAAGTAATTCGACTGATTTTTTTTATGTATATACTTGGTACTTATATATATGTATATACCTTTTGTGACACAGAAAGAAAGCTTACATGCCAAATTTCTTTGTTATGAAAATTGACACTAACTGGGGAAATTTTGTCTATGTTGAGGTTATAATATGAATAGCACTGTTACTTTTAAGAAAGTAGCTTGAAAGTAATGAAGACTTTTAGCATTCTTTTCTGTCTCATTCAATAAGAAAAGTATTTAACTATTTTTTCTTTGTAATCTTTCTTTCGGTTCAAATAATAGATAAGGAGAGATAATGTCTTGCTTTCTATATAAAGAGTGAAGAGAATTATCTTGAAAAGCATTTGTGGTAAAACAAGAGGATTATTGCACAGGACCTAACATAGGTAAATATTGGAACACTTAAGTGGATTTTACAAATAGATGAATGAACAATTTGCAACACTTGGTAAGAAATGATCACTTCCCATGGAATAACAGGTAATCACCACTGAGTATTTTTTTAAAAATAACAAGTATTAAGCTAAATTACTATATTTATAGAGATAGGAATTCTTGTCAAAAATCTAATTAGACACACTTAGCCTTAGGATACAAACTTGTAAATATCTGTTCTGTATATTACAGAAATTACTTGGTACAATCGTGAAGAAAAACAAACTTTGAATTTTGATCACAGTGACTCCAAATCTTAAGATTTGAAAAGAACTCAAAATATTATTTCTATGATAAAGTAAAATATAAGTAAACAAGATCCATAGACCCATGCTTTTTAAACAAGGTACTCTGACAAAAAATTATGAATGCTAACTAGTGAACACAAAAGTATAATTTCCAATTCATAGATTTATAATGCAATTCACTAAATTCAATTATTCAGTGAATCGTTATTATTTCACCTTAGACAGGCATAATTATCCTCAGTATATTACATGCATCACAATGTCTCATCCACATGATGTGGTCACTGCTACAAGCTAAATTTAATAACATTTAATATCTTTTTATTAAGTATACTTAAGTTTTATATTTAACATATATGCACACACTACTCATTCTATGTATAAATACAAGACTGCTGTAGTGCAGACAGAATCAAATGTCACTTATCAAATGTGGATTGTAGCAGTGTCCATAGCATGTTGACTAAATGTATATTCTTGTATTATTTTATATTGAGGTTGAAAGGTGCAAGAGAATTTTGTTTATATAATGTGAGAAAAACTCAAATGAAAATTATATAAATATTTGTAAAAATTAATCTTCCTCTATTTCATTATTAGTCTTACCTAAATTGCTTTGCAAAATATTTTAAAGTATTTTCTTATAGTGATAAGATTTATGTCGTAGGTAATTTACTTTATAAAAGTTAGCCAATTTCCTACACTAAATAGGGTTGTGCCTAACATGATTCATGGATTTTCACAAAGGTGATAATGAACTAGAATAAAGTAGTTATGGTTGTTGAGACCAAGTTAACCAAGCACAGATTGACAATATATAAACTGTATCATTACAAGAAAAACAGAAAAAGAACAATTTTTATGCACCTCAATTTAAAACCAGTAAGATATCATGAAATTGCACTTATTACATTAATTATGATGGAGGTGCTGAAAAGTTATTGCCTCCATCTCATAATCTAAGTGTTATTTTGTTACTGTAGCTGAAAAGAATGTTATTTTATATTGTAAAGTGTGAAATTGCAGAATCCTTGGGATTATTTTTAAATTTTCTGAAAATCATTGACTAAACCATAAGAAAGTGTGGAATTTTCAAGTGTTGAACTCCAAGTCATTATGAAATTCTTGGCTTGGCCCTGCAAATAAGAACTCCAAAGGAAATCCATTTCTTCATAGTTGTATATGATGAGCATCTGTCACTTAGTTTTTGTATTATGATACAAAAACTAAGTGACAAGTGCTCATCATACTCAACTATGAAGAAAGGGTATGCCAACTTCACGGATGTCCACAAATTGAGCTAGCCATGTGTGCCTATTTTTTCTCTTGCAATATTGTGCATTAATTTCTTCCTGTGAAAATTTTTTCTTGGTTTAGTTCTGCAGTGTGATTTGATATGTCCTTTTTTACCACAGTTATAACATTTTTTATTCTGAAGTTTTTCAGCATCATGCTTCAGACTTGGCATAGTTTGGCAGTCATACACTACTTCCTGCAGTGTTACAGTATTATCACGTTCAATCTTTGCTAACATTTTCATTTGTACTTCAGCATCTTTTTTCACCATTAAACCTTGCACAAAGATTAATCCCTTGAACATATCCAGAGTCATTTCCTTTAGTTTAAATTGTTCACATTCTCTGTTGATGGTAACTGCATAAGTGACAAAATCTTCATCCTTTTTTTGGTTTAATTCATGCACCTCCAGCGAGCATGAAACAGCACTTGTCACTAAAAATTTTTGTCAGAATGTGTACTGTGTCTTCAAACCCTATTTCACCTGGTTTTCTCAGTAAAATATAATTGCAGTACTTTTCATACTCTATTGACATTATTTTTCTTAACAATAACCTGTTTTTTTTTATCATTTTTTATCAACCACTGCATTCCTGACTAAATATTTCTTCATGTCTGCAAAAATACAGTAAAAGTCAGTCCATCATCAGGATTGTATACGAATTCTGATACAATGTTTTGCACCATGTCTGGTGCAAGAGACGTAGCATTTTTCTCAAAACCACTTCCAGCAACGCTTGGTGTTGTTTTTGCAACTGGAGCAACTTTTGGGTATTTTGTTGTTGATTCTGTTGTTGTTGCTGAATTTCAACTATTGAAGCCAAAAGTTTCTCCATATCTGCAAGAAATTTTGTATTCTTAAACCAACGTGGTTGAAATTCTTGTAACTCCTGTTGTACACGTACGAGTTTTGAAAATCGGGTTGCCCACTATTATAACTCCAGTTATAATGTGGTGCTTGTTATACCACACTTGAGTTTGAGTTCCTCACCAACTATTATAACTCCAGTTATAATATTGCAAATTTATCCCACGCTTGTGTTCAAGTATCCTCGTTGCCAATTATTATAACTTCCTATTGTAAGGTTATTGTTATAATACACACTCATATTTGGTATAATGTAATTCGTTAAAGTATTCTCTATACGTAATGCTTAGGCTATTGCTGTAATGCCTGTATAATTAGTATGAAGACTGACTTCAATATGACTACTCTTGACTTCATACCATGGAACTCTTTATAGTATTGGGTGAGTCCATAGTCACCAGAGGTGTACACTTTACTCCACAACAGTAAAGAAAAGTTTTCTTTTTTCTTTATTCATATTGTCTTTTTACACATATATTTTATTTATATATACAGTGATGTGCAAAAGTGAACCCATAAGATAATATTAAAAATATTGTCTCTTTTTTCCAGATAATCAACAAATGTACAAATGTCATTGTGGCATATGGCTCCATTTCAGAATGTTGTCAGTGTGGATAAGTAGTAGATTAATTATTTTATCAGAAACTTTGAGAATAAAAGGAACTGACTCAAGGGTTAAAATATATATTTTTATTTATTTTCTTTAATGTGATGAGTAAGTCCTTTGGTATTCGGCATAGCAAAAAGTTCATTAATAAGGCAGATATTGATTAACAATCAGGAGAAATGTCCATTTTGGTAGTTAGAAGTCAAACCATGATAGGGGATAGTAATAATGTCAGAAATTAGGTCAGATGTCAAACTGCTGTGTTTTCTCTTGGCCCTAAACAAAGCAGAAATGTAATTAGCAGATGACCTCATAACTGTTTCTTCATATGTCATGCATATTCTTATGTTCACTCTATCTTGGTGTCATTCTTGTCTCCTCTCTGCCTTTTTAGCCAAGACATGTCAGGTTTTTATACCCTTTTGGATAGGCTAAGAATTTGTGGTGCAAACATGGTTTCAGCTAAATCAAAAGTCTCTTTGTGTCAATTTTTTTGATTGGCCATATTATTTTATTTTCTGGCATTCCTTTCTTTCTCATTTTTTTTTAATGGAAGTTATGCATGGAGCCTCCCTGATTTTTGGTATTTTTCAATCACAAATAAGTAGGCTCAGCTCTTGCAAACTTCCAGTGTTTTGGGCCGGATTCTTCTTCTTTCTCATTTTATTTGAAAATAAAAATAAAAGAAATTTATTCATACTTATGCAATTTACTGTATTAGCCCCAAAGTTTGTAATTAAATGGCATTAGGAGCATTTAGTTTTAACTAACTTCATTCTAAAAGATCATATTTTGATTATGAAAGTTATCATACCACTGTGTATTTTTTTATTAAAATTTTGTTTATTGATTCTAACATTGAAAATTGCTGCAAATTAGCAACATTTTGGGCATATTATAGATGTTTATTTTAAGATGAAAATGCAAATCAATTTATGGAAATGTGGGTTAATGCCTTTCTTCTATGAGCACCTGCTATAGAAACAAACAACTAATTTGATCTAAGATTAGTTGAAATTAGCAGTTGATGAAAATTATGTCTGAAATTAGTCAATAGAAAGGTCATAATAATCCATAACACTAATCTTCATGTTTCTTTAGTGGCCAGTCAAAAACTGTTACAACTTGGTTAGGAAGTTTTTATTTATCTTTTCTATTCAACAGATACTGCACATTACTACTTCTATTAGTATTTACAGAATTTTCCACATGAAAGAAAATGTTAGTTTTCTAGAAGACTACAAAAGGTTCTGAAAAGTTCTTTGTATGATCCACTTCCAAAAATTTGACCAAACATCAGACTTCTTTTTAAGGATTTCTTTGCTAATTAGAGAATTTTTCAGCACCTCATTAAGCACCTCAGAGCAGTTTTTGTTTAGAAAGATAGTATTGTGAGAGGATGGCTGATAGCAGAACAAAATAGTAAATATGTTGTTCATTTAAATTTAATGTCAAAGCTAAAAAATATTGTTCTATTTTTACTAAATAGACTAAAGGAACTTTTTGCTAATATTTTACATTTTTCAGAGTCCAATCTAAGAGTGATTGACATTTTTAATAACATTTATATTTAAATAAATTTTAACTTACATTCTAAAATAATACAAACATCATTCTTCTCTCATATGAACTTTATTTTAACTTTTATGTTTTTGTCTTTAGAATTAAATCATTTACAAAAATATTTAAAATAAAGTACACAAATGTATATGCTGTGTTTAGTTGAAGTGTAAACACTGACAGACAAATGTTTTCACTGCATTAATGTGACCAAAAACTAGCATATAGTAAACTGGTTTATTATAAAAAAAACTCTTTGAAGATGTGTGAAAGTTATGTGGAAAAAGTAAGAATCCATGAATCCTCCCCTCCAGTTATGGGTTAAATAGTAGGACAGACTGGGCTCTTCAGCCTTGTGTGGCAATGAGTCTAGGAGAAGGACAACTCTGAATTCCAAACCATATGTAATCCTGGCAAAGCACATACTATACAACTATTGATAAGATTGTGAAGCTTACAATGATTATGATCCCAACTGGAGTTGGCCTTGCTTATTATAAAAAAGATAGATAAAACTGAAAAAAGAAAAAATACAATAGGAAATCTATTCAAAAGAACAATACAAAAAATTTGTGCAGTATATGAAATAATGGTTGGATGCAGAAAATAATATAATAAAGGCTCCAGCAAATAAACAAGATAATGTATTGTATTAAGAAAGAAATTTATAAAACTTATAGAAGGTCCAAGAATTGGGATTGTGTCATCTTCAAAAATGTATATAAGTAGCCTAGTGACTGCTTTGCACCACTTATGTGTGTGTGGTGATCGTACCTGCAAGAGAACAATGAGCTCATGCACATGCTCAGAAAAGTTTAAAATGGCAGCTATACAACACTACAATACTACTCAGTGGTGGTACAAAAATGTATCTGAATCAATGAACACCAATTCTAATGTAATATCAAGTCTGTATGACTGTGTTGGTTTCAATCTAATAGAAATGACTGCTAGAAACATTCCCTCTCCAAATTTATAGACAAATTGTACAGATTCTTGCTGGGATTTCTTCCTAAGCAATAAAATTAACCACTTTTCAGTCCCTTCTGCCATATTTTGTTCTTGTTTTAAAGTTGACAAATTTCTTACTTTGAACTTTTTGCCTTATTACTGTTGCTTTGCCTAGTTTTGTCTTGCATATATATTGCTTGCTTATTATTTCACTCTGTTCTTTTTCTTTCTTTTGTTATTGTTTATTGGAAACTTTGTCAATTCTGTTTTGGGGGCATTTTTTATCAATTACAATTCATAACTTGTTTAGCATTTCATTGAAACTAGAATATATGTTCCTTTTACAATGATGGTAAAAAGTATTAGCAGATCCTGAATAGGTTCCATTAGATTCCTATGCAAAACTATTGAGCCAATTAAAGATCTGAGGTGATTATGGTAATATGCAAATTTCTAAGTAAGAATTGTTTCATCTCATTAACATCAGTGTAAGATGCCTTAGCTAGTTATTGTAGTTGAATATTAGCTTGTATTTTTGCACTAACATCATGGCTAAAGTTTCTGCTGAAACAAAGATGAAGTTTGTGACTTTGAAGGGGAAGATAACAATGAGAGGGAGCCAGGCAGCTTGGAATTTCCAGAAACAATGTTCAAACCATCCAAAAGATGTTTACTACTATTGGAAGTGTTTTAAGTGCTAAGAAAATCAGAAGAATACAAAAGTTAGACAAGAAAGATGAAAGAGAGATTGTGAGAATCTCAGTAGGTGATTCAAAATTAATAACCAGGCAAATGAGGAGTGAATGCAGTCTTAACAATGAGAACAATTGGTCAAATGAGGTTTCATTTCAGTATGAAGAGTATTACAAAAAAAAAACCTTCAAGAGATATATAGCATCAAAAAAACTTCATTAACCCAAAGACATTAGAATAGAAGATTGAACATTTAACTGGAAAGTAATAAAAAGTAATTTTTAGTGATGAATGCAAAATATAGTAACATTCTAAAGCAAGATACACCACAAAGATAGTAAAATTTAGTGGTGGACTCACAGTGGTGTGAGGTGACATCAGACAATGTTAGAAGAAAAGTGGAAATGTTGTCGAAACTTAAATAGTGAAAACTATATTAGTTTACTATGGTCTCATCTTCTGCCAGACTACAAAGATGGAGAATTTTTTCAGTAAGACTGTGATCATCATCGATATAATTGAACCATTGTAGTGGAAATTGAAGAAAAAAATGGTCTGACAAAAACCATGCAATCTCCAAGAGCTTTGAGATTACTGCCAAGAATAATGAGAAAAATTCAAAATGAGAAAATCTGGATGTTGTTTCATTTCATAGCACATCAAATTGCAACAATAATTCAAGCCAAAGGCATCAACACTAATTACTAACTCCATACATTGACATTTTGTACTTTCTGTAATAATAAAGATCACTTAAAAAAAAATTCCTTTTTAACTTAAAAAAAGAGCTGAAAGATGAAATTTTTGCTGGTGCCTGAGTGTTTTTGCATAGCCTTTTTTCAGCATCATTATACTTAAGATGCTCTGTCATCCACCATAGCATTAACAAAAATACAGAGACTTGTTTTCTGGTCCTCAGAAATCATAAAATGTACTGGTAATCACTCTTGATTTTGGGATGTAAATTAACAAAAGTAATTAATTTACCAAGGTGGGCTAAAAGTTTTGCATGTCAGTCTTTACATCTGTATGACGTCTACCCCATCCACTCTTTATTCAAGTTCGATTCTCTTGGCTGATCGTAGAGTTGATCATTTCAGCCCAAGTCTTGTCTCACCCCAAATTGTGTTAATTCATCACAAGACTGGCTTGGTCACACAAAAGAAAAAAATAAATTGGATAAAAGACAAAAAAGTATTTATATACAATTCCTTGATGCAAAATTGATAGTACAGTTATTGCTGGCTTAAGCAGGCCTATGTTCTCTATGCAATAACTATCGACCCTTCCCAATTATCTTGACACACTGTTTGTTGTTATGGTTTTGAATGAGACTTCTGGAACAAGGCTTTAAGTTGGAGGCTTTTTCTTCAGGGTGGCAAATTTCATGAGATCAGGTGAAGCGGTGGTTCTCATTTCTCCATTTGGTCTTGTCTCCGCAGTCTCTCTCTCTGCCATGCCTCTACCATAGTGTCTCTCCATCTACTCAGGGTTCTGTTTTTATGGACCCATGTGCAAGAGCTGGGGTGGGGCATAATGTGCTCTGGGTATACCAGCATTCCCCAAGCAACCAATCAGGGCTCTTCCTGCAAATTTTACCTGAGCTTTCTCCTTCATGCTTTGTGTGAGTGCCTCTTACCATCACTGCCCGAGGGGTGTGGAAAGTCCTCCACTTCCCTGAAATTCCACCTGGGCCTTTTCCTCTTTAGTCACCTTATCAAACCTGACCCACAAGGGCTAGGTGTGGTCTAGCCCAAAGGGCCAAATTTTAATTATCTTTCAAAATTCTTTCTTATCATGCTTTTGCATCTGGGATTTACCATCTTTTTTATCTCCTCATCAATCCTTTGGCCAATTTGATTTGGGAAATTTTATCACATTGATTTGGGAAGTTTTATCACATTTCGGTAGACACAAAAAATGATCATTCTTTAGATATGTTCTTTTGGTAACCTGTCTCCTTTTAAAAGTTAACCCTTATCAATTGACTGAACTGTCTGAGGTCTGTCTTCCTCTCCAGCACTCAATGGCTGTAAAAATATTGTCTATTTCTTTCTGGGTAGTCTTTGGACCTCCAAGAATATCCCATCACTTAATCTCCATCCTAACCAAAAACAGATGGTCTCTTTGTTTTACCTCTCCCAGTGGACGGGAAATTTAATTACCTCCTTCTAGCTTTTTTTTTTTTCCAATAAAAAAACAAATATCCTTTTCTTACATTTTCCCTTGTTTGGTCATTTGTGTATCTTCAGTCTATCGGAAATTAGTGTTTTTCTGTCTTCTAGTTTTTTTTCTCAATTAAAAACAAATATCCTTTTCTTTCATTTTCCTTCGTCTGGTCATCGGTAGATCTTTAGTCTATCAGAAAATAGTGATTTTCTGTATAGTGTCACACATGTATCTTATTTTGTCAATTTTGTTTTTAAGTCCATTTCTTTAGAAATCAGTTTATTGCATATCTGAATGTTTTTTTGCATTAAATTAAAATTAATGTTATTGGTAAGTGACAAAGTTTTGTAAATTTAACAGTCGCTCTAAAGAATATAAAATTGAACAGCTGTGACAAATACCTTCTTTTGAGGCTATTGTGCAGCTGCTACTTTCTATTTAACATGTGAATAAAGATATTGGCCAGTTGAATTAAGCATATTCAAATATCACAATTCAAGCATATTTTCTTACATTGTATCAAATTTATATTCCGTCAAATGATTTTCCACTTGCAAGAGAATATTTTTTAAAATTAACTGGAATATATTGCAGAAAAGTTTTCATCCCATCTAACTTCCCCAAATCCCATTATAATATCTGGAAAGAATTGGAATGTAATGCTGAAGTTTTTATTTTAAAGTTCCAATTATTTTTGAATTTGAAGAATTTTGAGTTTAAATGTATCGCCCAACCACCCTACTCATCAGATCCTTTTCCATCTATTTCCTGTTTTCAAACCTTTAAAGTAGTTTGAACAGGAAAAAGTTTTTAATATAATGGCAGCAGCAGAGAAATATTTCAATGACTAAATATCTGGATTTTTGTGGAGAAGAGTTAAAGAAACTTGAGAAAGGATGTGCTAAGTGTGTTTCATACAAGGAGGATTTAACTCAAACCCATGGCCCTTAAAGATGAATTAGTGATCAAAATAAGGTGTATTACAAGTGTAATAGGTTAATAAGAGTTGAAACCAGTGCAATGTTTGATACAATAAAGCCAAAAGGTAGTGGAATTAAAAGCTGGATTCTCATATAAACTTGCATTTTTGTCACCATAAAAATATTTTTATTTTTCATTTGTTGGTTAGAGATTAATAAGTTAAACTGAGTGACATTTATTTTTTGTCCTCTACCCATGGGAAGTACCCTCAAGCAGGAAAATTACAGTTAAAAAAATTGAGTGACTATTCTGTATAAATGGAAAAAATGTTTCAGAATTAACAAACAGGAACTCTTCATGGCCACAGAAAAACTATACTTATAAAGTATCTTTATATTGAGAAAATGTGTGTATATATGTATTTTATTTTTTACATGCTTAATACAACATACTATTATTTGTACTTCTGTATTGTGATTAGTCATGATACTGAGGTACAAATTAATTAGATTTTGCTGGCTAGGGTAAATACTTGAAACTAATCAGTACGCTGCACTTACTGTTGATGACCAGCTCTAATGTGAAGATGTTAGCCTCAAACCAGTCTTTGTTCTTGTGCATCTTCTTTACATAAGTCAAGATTACAGCATTGTAGATGGTGGTATTCCATCTATCTTTCGCACATTGACAAGTCACTGGGAAATGTCTCCATAAGTCTCTCTAAGAACTTTTGGTTTTTATATGGATAGGTGGTCTTGCTAGAGTTAATTCTCAACTGGTATTTTTTTGAATAGTAGAGATTCCTAGGTTTTAACTTTACCTTTGAGGAAATCAGGGAGTGGTCAATGTCACAGTCTGCATTGTGGTAAGCTCTGGTGTTGCATTGTTTAGGGAGTCAGTCTGATGATGACAAGGTCCAGCTGGTGCCAATGATTTGACTTTGGGTGTCTCCAGGATGCTTTGTAGCAAGCCTTATTCTGAAAATAGGTGTTTGTCACACACAATTTATGATAATGGCTGAATTCTAAGAGTCTTTGACCATTTTCATTCATTTTCCTGATACCATGGTGACCTAACATTCTTAGGCAATACACTTGATCAGCACCCACCCTTGCATTAAAGTCTCTTAGAAAGTAAATATGTTCATATGATGGGATATGCTTAACAATGCTGTCAAGTTGAGCATAGAACTGGTTTTCGAATTCAGGTATGGCTTGGATTGTTGGTGTATAGGTGCACACAAGGTTTACAAAGCCTTCATATGTAGAGAGGTGAAGGGTGAGAATTCTTTCTGTATCACTTGGTAGAGGTACAATCATAGAGTAGAGGGTTCCTCAAAGCAAATCCAACTATATGTTCCCTGTATTCATCGACTCCTCTCCTCTGCCAGAGGGTGTAGTGTTCTTCTTTACAAGTTCACTGTCTGGAAGGTGTGGTTCTTGTAGTGCTGCCATATCAGTCTGTTTAGCTCACAATCGATCACTGCAGTCTTGCGGAAATCATCAATTTTGTGAATGTCATCAGATAGAACTGTGTGCATGGATCAGGCACTTACTGAAGCAGGCAGACCATAGTGGGCAAACACCCTACTGTCCGGGAGCTGCCCAGTTTTTGGTGGCTGGTAGTTGACCAATAGAATGCAGGGATCCTACCCACCATCAAAGACAACCCATGGCATCCAAATCCACACCAGTTGAGGAGTACTTGTAAAATGCTGTCTTCTGTGTTGTGAGATTGGAGTGAACTTTCCAGGGTGCTGGCCTAGGTGACGGTATATAGAGGTCATGCACTACAAAGACCCCCCCACCTGCCTCTAAGCCAAACCGACATGATCTAAAGGAATACAGGGCATTACATTTAGGACTAACCTGGTTGCAGGAATTGCTGGAAGGTTGTCAATGTTGACAGCCAACCATCTTTGGGGCTCCACTGTGGATTTTCTGTCTGGGTTTACTCCTCAGTCTTTTCCATGTTTGGATATAACCGCAAGACAGTGGCGGTTTAAAATTAGGGTTTTCCTTCCTCTACATGGACTTCCTGGGCTGATGAGCTCCATCTACTCAAAGTACCTGGTTTTGAGGTGCCAGAGATCTGCTTTTGCTCCTTCTCCAGTTTGGAGATGGACTTAGTTGTCAGAGGTTATTTGAGACACATGCCATGGGAGCATTTTATAGATAGTAGGAGCTTGTCCTCACTACCACTCCTGGCTATGACAACTTTGGAACATATATATATATGGACATCTATATACATATATAAAAGGCAGAATGTGTGTGTGTGTGATCGTTTATGTTTGATCAGATCTCCTACATTTTTCAACTGATTTCAACCAAACTTGACACAGTTACTGCTAATAGTCCTGCAGAGGTTTTGACAGCAACCAAAAATTGATTTAAGTCAATATTTAAATCAATATTATCAATTTTTCATTTTTGTGTGTGTAATTATATGCTTTCACTGTACACTAGCATATATGGGCACTTTTCATGTCAGAATTAATAGCGGTAGCATAATCAGAAAAAAGTCAGATTTAAGTGCTTATATGGGAATAAGAAAGGACAAGAATGGCCATATTTTGGTTTCAGATACAAAAGTTATCACAATGAAGGATTTCTGTCGCAGCCTAACTTTGCGCTTCAAAAGCCAATCAGATTAGTGTTATTGGCTCGCATGATGCGTAATGCTTGCTGTTGATTGGCCCATTCATGCTCCGGGGTCATGCGAGATCATGTGTGAACAGGGGTGTCACGCATGCACGCATCAAGCATCCCAAATGGGGTAGAGGTTTCAGGTAGCCTATTTTTATTTCTGGATTTAACGCTCAATACCATGGTTTTTAAAAAGGATCTTTTAATGTTTCAATGCAGACATGCATTACTTTCCATGTTTTCTGCATTTGCACAGTAAAGTAAATGTCTAGGCCATTTTAAAAAGGATTTACAGAGCTACAGGTCAAATTTTACCAGAAAAATCAGCTGGAGGTTAACCAATCACATCAACTGTTCAAGGTTGCTGCGAGCTCATTGACAAGCGTTTAACCTTAGGCCCATGCAATCATACGTGCAATCAGTTCTCTTATGCACGCATGTGCGTGTGCATACATACATCACCTTAGTATGTGCGCTCAAGGTCAACTGAACAACCGCCTCTTTATACCATAACCCGCACGCGTGTTCACACTTCTGCGATTACTGTCTCGCACTTGACTCACTTCATTCGCTTCTTACGGAAATCACAAGTTGCTGATTACGTATCCAAACTTTTTTTTACTTCTTAGTTATAACTACATCCGTTTCTGCGTTTATCGAATTTTATTCCCAAATTACCTAGTACCGTTTTAGCTTTAGTTGAATTTTTTAAACTTCAATTTTTTTGTCTTCGATCCCCTTTTGATACAGTTACATACATTTTTGGGATCTCTCTAACCTGCCTACGTTTAGACTACACATATGTTTTGCACTCAAAAAACGTGCATACCTTTTATTGTGTTTGCCTTTTTAAAATTGGTTAAAATGCCACCTAAGAGAAGAAAACTTTTTGGACGGTGCACGGCTACTGCCTCCGCTACAAAAGCAGCAAGGGCAAGTGAAACCACAGAGCAAAATTCATTGCGAGTTTCTCAGAAGGCCTTGCGTCTCCATGGAAAGTACCGCTGAACGGACTGAAAGGCTGGCATCAGTAGCATCAGTTATGTCATCACGACGTGCTAGACTTTCAACTGAAGAGCGTTTAGTACAGAATTCACAGGACGCGATACGTGTTTCTAGGGCCAGGGCTTCTGAGTCCCCAACACAGCATATTCTAGAGCTTTAGAAAGCCCTGAACAAACCACTTCGCGTTGTCTTAGGAATGCTAGGGCTACAGCATCTTCCAGGGTTTTGGAACAACCTCAACAAACTGCTATTCATCGTTTAAGAAATGCCAGCACTACTGCATCTGCCATAGCTTTAGAAAGTCATGTGTAGACCGCTAATCGTCGTTTGAGGAATTCCAGATCTACTGCATCTGCCAGAGCAGAAAGCCCTGGCGTACGGCGAGCATGGCTCAACAACAATGACCAAATCGCAAGGACAGACGCTCAGCATTGCGAGTCTGCATTTTGGTGAACAGTGTTTCGCCCATGGACAGCTTTATGTAGGCTGCTCCCGAGTCGGGAGTAAGGATAACGTTTACGTTTACTCTCCAACAAACAAAGCTAAAAATATTACCTACGCAGAAGTCACATTTAAACGCAATGTACACATCTTTACGTCAGCTGCATCGTAGGTTCCTTCATTTTTGAACCCGGTATATTTAAAGGTCATCATAGTTTCCACTTGCCATTACTAAGACATTTCATTAATGGTTGTCTTGCTCACCAGATGCTCCCTTATCACTTAAACCCAACCATAGCTGCATTTGCACTTACAAGTTGACCACATAACCATATTCAGTTGCAACACAAAACCAATACGTGGGAAGGTGGATTCGTTTGTCAGAGAAGTCAAGTGCATCTACGCAATTCAGGCCTCAGCAAAAAGTGGGATAATAAAAGAATAGCAGCATGCAGAGTTATAATATGCATTCTCTGCCGTACACCGTTGGTGTGTTTCTCTCCTTACCATAAGGGCTGCTTTAAGTAACGCTACATGCGCTTCATGCTCCCCTCAACTGGCTATTAAAAACTACAAAAAAAAATTGTGCCACTTACAAGTACTCGCCCCGGCACCTTCTCATACTTCTGTCATGTGGTTTTGTTTGCGGTAGTCGCAGTGCCGTCTTTTGGGCAAAAGACGCATCTACCTTTCACGCTATTGCATTTTACTACATTGTAATTGACACAGGGCTTCATGTAATGTCTTGCACTCAGGGATAATAAAACCATCCCATCGGAATGCAAAGCCATCTGCCACAACTCACCAAAAACTTCCTACGGTCCGTCTTCTTATTGAACTTGACAACTTTTAATTAGATTTCAACTAAAAATTGTGATGCTCATCATGTTTCTTCAGTGTACAATGGGTCTCTCATAAGCATCTTCTCCCCCGTGACTTCTAGACAACTACTCTAATTAGGGTTGGTAAAAAAACAAGGATATGTTCATTCCCAGGATCCCTATTCCAACAGAAATGGGTTAAAAAAGATTAAAGGGGGATAGATCAGATTTGTTTGTCAACAAGCCTATCATTCTTGTCAACAATTTGCACCAGTTGAAATTTCACAGGTGTTGAGAACTTATTTCATTCTCCAACCCACACTTTTGCCTGTATTTTCTCTTTATCTTCATTATCTCTTCCAATATTTGCTGCAAGCCTATGTATTTGTAAAAATGTTTACAAATATTTGTTTCATTTGCAAGAAAAAAGAAAGAAACAACTTGCAAATGATTGCATCCTTTCTTTATCTTCCTTTTAAAATTTCCATAAAAAATATTTCATATTTTTGCTTTGTCACTTTTTTTAGGTTTTTTTTCAGTTATGTTATCTTTTAACGTTGTTCTTTTTTATTTTTATTTTCCAAGCTTTTCATTAAAAAGTTTAATTAATTTAATTTAAAAGTTTTCAATTAAATTTTTTATCGATTTTTATTACAAAATTTTTTATTAAGAATTGTTGAAAAAAACTAGATTTTCTTGCCCTTTCGATTTTTTTAAAAACATTTCCGAATTAACGAATTAATTGTCAGTTAAATAAATGTCATTTAATTTTCTTTGTGTTAATTACGTGTAGTTTTGAATTGATTGTCAATGGTTTTTCAAAGTGTGGCAATTCTTTTTTAAATCCACCTGCCTGCAACGAAGTGTATATGTGATCCTAGTGTCACTCCTTACGTAAATAAATAATATTTAAATTTAAATAAATACGTTTGGAGTTTGGAATGTTACCTGTGTGTAAAAATAACCAGGTAAATTAATTATTTCTGTTTTTTATTGGTTGTTTCAAAAATAATTTAAGAATTCCGCAATCATAAAAATTTTATGATAAAGAAAAATGTCGAATTTAAAATTGTTGTTTTTTTTTTCATATATTCATTTAAAATCTTAAACGTAGCACAAATCGGTTATTTTTATTATTAACTGATAAAATAAACTGCAGAACTCAAAACTAATGGCGGCAAATTCAAAATATGCCGGACCAAACAGAATACCGGACCACGGTGTACCGGATTAGAGAAATACAAAATGTCGAAGTGGTGAAAGAAATTTCTGTGATGAATTGAATCAATTAAAAATAAAATTTAACGACTAAAAGAAATTATTTGAAAATCAATATTTCTTTTTAGAGCGCCATCAAATATAATTTTTTTTAAAATTGTAAAGAAAATTCGCTTGTCTGTGTAAAGTTTTAAACGTAAAAAAGTGTAAAAATAATTTGCTTAATTTTTTCTTTATCATACTACTAGCTCATAAGCATTGTGTAGCATCTGCTCTGTTTGGCAACAACAGTGATTGTCGGCAACTAAATAACTCTTGAAATCTTTCTCTGTCACTCTTCTCTACAGTAAGAAGCTAAGCACAACATGTCTGAATCGGAATTGCCAAATGTAAAACCAAATTTACTTGAATCCACAAAGTAGGGACTGTTTATATTTTAGTTTGATTTCATTTCCTTTAAGGAGACTTACCTGAGTTTCTGTCCCGTGTGCATATTTATGTATTGTTTTTTTTTCAGTTAAAAATATTTGAAATACGTGTTCAGTGGGTGTATGTATGCTTGCGTAGTTGTATTTCCCTTTTTAGTGTAGATATCTACATAATCTACTTTTTACTATATTGTTTGTTCTCTATATGTATATTTATTGGACCTTGTTTATTTTTATTTTTTATTTGGGCAATTTCCTAAGAGAGTCAGCCTTTCCAACTTGGTGCTTTTTGCACAAAAACTATAAAACTGTTGTGGTGTATTATTCTTATTTTGAATTTCATTTTTGGTAATATAGTTTTCTTTGGATATGTAATTTGCAAACTTTTCCAAGTTAATTATTTAAAAGAATTACTAAAAATATTATGGAAAACTTAACTGAAATTTTGACAGTGATATTTCCTTATATATTATTTTATTAACCCATTTAGATATTTTTATTTGCATTCAGGTTTTATAAATACTCATAAATTTATATTTTTATTATCATTTTCATTGTCATTTTATTATCAATTACACTGATGTGATTGTATCACATGACTGGTAAAAAAAGAAAAATAATAGTAACAATTAAATTCATATTTATTCAAAATCTGTTGGCATGGCTTTTATCCAAAGTTCATTTGGATAAAGTTAATTCATAAGTAAAAAATAAGACAACTTTATTTTTTCAACATTAATTCTACCATTTTGCTCCATATTTTACTACAGGTTGAGAATCCTTTATCTGAAATTCATGGGACCGGAAGTGCTTTGGTTTTTATATTTTTGGGGGAATTTGTAACACAGGCTATTTAATTTTTATATAGCATCTATAAAATGGAGCAGCTTGGGAATGGAACCCAAACATAAACACAATATTAATAAATTTTGTATACATACAGATACAGGAAATGATGCTCGTCATATAATGACGAGCATGGATTTTTAAGTGATGAATTAAGATTTCACACAAAAATAATGTTTTGTACTTTTATGTATGTATATGAAAAACGTGATCACTACTTTTACAAAAATTATATAAATGCGAGAATTTTTGACATTTTATTTTTAACTAAGCATGAACACCTGGTAAGTAATCCACTTAAGTCACTTACAACAGCTGTACATCATCTAGGAACCTTCCCAGTGCTTTTCGAAATTTTCCATTTGTGGCAAGTCATGTCAGCACATGAAAAACTTTCGGATTTTGCATAAAGAATACTCAACCTGTATTAGCATTCACCCAGCTTTATAATTCCATTCTCCTAGAACTTTTTAATAATAATAATAATAAACTGTCTTTATTTAATATGATTTAATTTTACTGCTCAAACTTTCTTAAGCTATACAATACAGATATTAAAAGAAACTTAAGATATTTAATCTCATAAATTGGATTGCTTAGTTTAAAAGTACTTTAGTTTTCTTTTTTGGCTTCATTATTATTTAGCTAGTCTCACATACTGCATTTAGCTACAAGCAACAGGCAATATTTTTTTAAAAACAACTCTTTTCAGAAATAAAAAAAAAAGATTATATTCTGCTATTATTAAATTATTGAAGAAAATGTCTCCCAAGAACTATCAAACTTCACATTGACACAGATCTTTTAAAATTACATTGCAGAGCTTTATATTGGGTCATTCTAGAGCTTCTACAATTGGATAAAATTTTGGTTTCTCTGTCTACTTTGAAAAAATTTGTCCAAAAGATGTAAAAGAGAAAGAATGACAAAAAAAATGTTTCAGATGATCCAAATCCTTAAGTGATGTATCAGAATATTATTTTTATGGAATCAGTAAATCATCATTCATCTTCTAGTTTCTTGGTGAACGATAGCTACAAGTTTGTCTGAGCAAGGTTTTCAGTTCATAACATGTGTAAAGACTGTCAAGGATCAATATCACTTTGTCTGATATTATAACAACAAAAGAAAAAGACTAAGTGATTCTTACTGATGAAAACGCATTTGTGTTGGTTAGTAATGTTCTGAAAAGGTTTCTTTGAAGATCATTGACTGATTGTCTGTCTACAACTGCCAAATATGCTGGGAAGGCAATATCTCATCTATGAAGGTTCCATGTTTAATTAGTATGCAAAATAGTTTTAATTGCTACAAAATGGTAGGCTGTTCTGCATTGTGGACTGTTTGCTACTGTCCAGAGATTATATTAATGGAAATGTATTCCAGTAGGACAATGCTCCTTGTCATTTTAATTGATTCACCAAAACATAACTGACAGAAACCAAAGCCTGGCCAATAATTAGATAGGAGCCTACTTGAGAAATTCTGAAAATATATACAATCAAAACTAACATGATGCAATAACAAAGATAGTTTGGAGAGTGCCATTTACGAATAGTAGAACTCACTACTTGAAACTGAGTGATTCAATAATTTTCAGTATTGAATAATTTAATGTTGCTAAAAGTCAAATTAAATATTAATCTACCATGTCATTTGTGTGTAATTATAACATTATTGGTAGAGAGACAAAAAATTAAAATATCTTGGGCCATTTTAATATTTTTGTTGCAAAGGTATTTTTTTAATCATTTCAACACAAGCAAGGCAATAAAGAAAAAAAAGATAAAAAGAGTACATTATTAGGGAGAGAGAACAATAAAAGAACAGGAAGTAAAAGACAGAAGATGACAATTGACATTGTATTTAAATTTTTGAAGATCAACATTGACTGGAAGTAAGAAGCCAGAAGAGTTCCCCAAACAAGAATTGTAAGAGAAGAAACTGTTAAGATAAAACTTATGGTTATATCTATCCATTTCAACTATAAAATGATGAGACCATGGAAACCAATCTAGTACTGTACTTAAATTCCTAAAGTCTAGGTACCAAAGAGGAAAGTTCATCTGAACAATTACTATGATAATATTTATAAAAAAAAGCACAGGGAAGCTATGTTACAGTAGTGGAAAGAATTTCTAAATGCATAACAAGCACCAGAGCAGATATGACAGCAATATTTAATGCATGGGCAAGTGGTAGACTTATAAATGTGTAACATAGATTCTAGTAAGTAAAATTATCTAGCACAACACAGGGAACCAGCTTTCCTAGCAGCAGATCTAGCAATTGATTTAATCTTCATGTTAGTGGGAAATGTTAGCCTAGGAAGATGCAATGAGTCACTCTCCTAGAGGTTAGCATCAACAATGCTGATGCAAAGTAAAAAAAGTTAAGTAAGATGATTAAAAGAGAACAGTTTCCTTTTGGAAATTTTAAAATTATCAAGCCATTTCTTGTCCCAGTTAACAACAGATTGTAGGCCATTTTTGAGATTAGCTGCCAATTTGACGTTATTAACCCGATCAGACATATCATTAAGACAGGAGTAAATTGTAGTGTCATCAGCATAGAGACCAAATTGAGAACTGATGACATCAGGAAAGTCATTGTTGAAAATTAGGAACAACATAGGTCCAAGGATAGAGCCCTGGGGAACACTTGCATTAATGTAAAAAGATCTAGAAGTGTAGCTGTTCAAGATAACTTTCATTTCATAATTTGATAAGAAATTAATCCAGAAATACCATAACCTTTCAACTTTTGAAAAAACCTAATAAGTCAAATCCTGTCAATGCCTTCAAAATATCCAAAGCAACAGCCTCTGCTTCATCATTCTTATGTAAAGCTTAATAGACTCTCTCAGCAATAACCATTCGAACAGCAGCAATTATCTAGAAAAACAAGCGCCATATTGCTTGTCTGATAGAAGACCCTGCAAGGTGAGGGACTTAACCAATTCAGAGTTGATTAGAGCCTTTAGTAATTTGCCAAAAAGAAATAGAAGAATAATAGGCTGATAGTTGAAAGGATCAGACAATTTGCCTGAGTTCTTAAAGACTGGAACTACAGAACAGGATTTTCAACATGCAGGAAAACAAGAATCATCAAAGCATTTATTGTAGAGTTTATAGAGAACAGCAGCACATTTCTTAAGGACACTATCTAGTCCATATGCTTTGTGGGGATCCAGTTTGAAATAATGTATGTAATAATTATATAATGAACAAAAATATAAGTTCAAATAATTAGTTTTTAAATTTACTTGAAAAATGTTATGTAAAATTTAAACAAGTCTTTTTTAACAAAAAGTTATTTTTATACAACTTTTTTATTCATTTTTCCCTATTTGTATCTATTTCAGAATCTAACTATGAATGGCACTCTTCATGTAGTAATCACTATAAATGCTACTAAATCAGAATAAAGTTTGAATAATCTAAGCAGTTGAAAATTTAAGAAAACTGTTGGGCAAGATTGTCACCTGTCAGTATCTCTCTAACAATTTTCTCTAAATCATAATTCATGAATATATTTACAAATAAAAATTTAATCAAATCAATTCGAATAAATTACTTAGAAAAAAAGTAAAAACTAGGCTTTAGTCACTCATTTACCTTTTGAAAAATCACTTTTCTTTAATCATTTTGTAAAATAAAAAAATAGTTATAAATTACTTTCTACAAAAGAAGAGATGTTGAAAATTGGTGATAATGACATTGATGATAAACAATTGCTGTTGGAATTATCTACATATTTTACAAAGTGAGAATCAAGCTGTCAATGACTAAGGAAACTAATATTGCTCTGTTCACTTCCTATAGCAGGCACTCTTGGGGATAAAAATTGTGCCAGTTAAATTGGATGGAGGTATGAAGTCTGACTTGATACAGTCAGGATTATATAATCTTGGTTATCTTTTTCCCCCATAAAAAAAAATTTTCAGATTGGTTTTTTTTTTACATTTAATGTGATTGTCCTTGTGAGAGAAACTTCATCTGTTTTCTAAACTCACTTTTTGCATTGACTACAGCATTTAATCTCTTCTAATTTTGACAAGTTTCTATCATTAATTAATAAATGTTTCTTTTGATAAAAAAGAATTTAATTTTTTTTAACCAATGGGGAGAAAGAGAAAAGTGTTTCAATGATTTTGTTTTTGCTCCAGAAAAGAATAAACAACATTTTGGTGATTAATATTTTGTTTTGCTTCTTTTGAATGGTCATTTGTACAATTGGAGTGTAAAGGAACTAAATTGTGAACTCTGGTAATAAAGTATCAAGGAAAACTTTAGATTAATTACAATTCCATGCAGATATCATTTAATGCTTGTTGCACTAGTCAGTGTCGGAAAAGTGTTATTAACATTAACATTATCTATCATTTGAATTTTATTTTCAAAGTTTTAATTTTTAATTTTTCAATATTATTAATTTTTATGATACTATTTCATTCTAAAATAGCAAAAAATAACCATCAATACTGCACTCACTTGAGCAAATCAACTATTCCATAGATTGATTTGTTTAATTATCAATTTTATATAGATATACTTTGTAGCAAAATTAACAGAAACTGTATTTTACCTGTAGGCAGAACTGTACAAAACTGAATTGTTTAATACTCTTTAGAATTCCAACTACTAACTGATTCATACATAAGCAAGTTATAAAACCAAATTCAATAACTTAATTTCCCCCTTCAAATATTAATTTCTTACATGTATTTCTCTAACCTGACAAAGTTAAACAAATACAAATAAAGTATCTCCATGGCTTGTAGGCTAATGTTGAAAACTTGTTATAGAGTTTTATTCTCACAAACTATTTCATGAATTTGGTATTGTGTTGATTTAGTACAATAAATATTTGTTGAGAAAGTAAAATTATATGAAGCATATTTACTTCAACTTCTTTATTATACTGCAAATAGTCCAAATTTAGAATTGTATATCTGTAATTTCTACTCCCCATGTAACTTTAAAAAACTCTGATTTATATGCACTATGCCAGATTATTTTCTGATGCAAGTTAAAATTTTCACATTAAGGTTGTAATTAAACATTATTATATTTGGTGGTAACATTTTCAGTATATACATATATTTATATGAGCAATATCAGAAGAGTTTCAGCATATAAAATCTATCCTTATTAAAAATATTGATAATAACTTGTTTTAGGAGTGCCAGATTTTATTATACCAAGTGCACAATAATTTTTTATTTATAAATAAATCCGAAAGATATAGGTCGTAGAAACATGTATTTGATTAACACAATATACCATGTAGTTGAATAAATTATTTTGCATGTTAATATTGGGTTCCTTTATAAGTCTTTCTATTTATTGATTTTAAAAAAATAAATTTTATTTCAACATTACATTTACTTATAGCAGATTTTATTGCTGTTCAGAAATCTTCTTTGCATAAATATTGTTTTCCATTCTTATGTATATCTCTTAATTATGGGCCACAAATTTTCTATTGAGTTATTATCTAGAGAGGATAAGGGCCATTCCATTAGTTTGGTATCTTTGAAACCTTTTTTGGCAAGGTGGCAAGTCAGCTTTGCAGAATGTGAAAGAACATTGACTTGCATGAATATTCTCTATTCTTCTTGATTGTGACTTGAACCATATGAAAAATATTGTGTCTCAGAACTTATTCTTTGCATTTATCTTAATACCACCATCAACTTTGAAGGGAGCTGGCTTATATTTTTATTGCCTACAATATTATCCCAAAATATTACTTCACTTCCCAATTGTGTCTTGTAAGTCATGTTGATTGATGATTTCCATGAAGAAATCAGCCTCTAGCCCAGGTTCATCCTATATAGCTCTATATTCATCACCACTTCTTCACCCACCTCATATATTTCTCTTTGTGATGTTTACTTAAATGTGGTAATTTGACAAAAATTTTTTCTTCTTCTTGATAATGTTTTCAATTTCTTTCTTGACTGTTCTCTGAAATTTTTCACAATTTTTAATGTACTCTTCTCATCACTCAATGTCTTTTCTCTTTTTAGCTTATATCTTTCTTATAATCAATGGCAATTTTTACATAAATATTAATAACTATCATAATATATGATAGACAACCCTCAAGTTATATAATAAAAACTCCAACCACAAAATAAGTTATAAGTATTTGTAATGAAAATAAGTATAAGCTGGAATTCACATTGTATATTTAAGATATAAATATGTCTATCCTGAAAATTTTACCAATTGTTATAAAATCTGAGTGTATAGAGACTTAACATTCATTTCCAATTGTTCTATTGAACTTGTGATATCACTAACCATGCTGCAAGCTGTTACTACTGACATTCAGTAAGTGTTGTTCAGATTTCTGAACTAGATACATTAAGATTAGCTTAAATACTAAAATAATGTTTTCATACTAAATGAAAATATAAAAATGATTTTTAAATTTATTAAAACATTTCTGTAGAAAAACTAATTACTTTTCAAAATATGAGCTGAAATTGTAAAATCCTTAGGAATTACAAAAAATTATTTTCAATTTGAGTGCTAATTTTTTATTTATTCTTTCTACTTTTCAAAATATTTTCTATTATGGACTGAAAAAAAAAAACAAATAAAAACATGTTTGCATGAGTTTACAAACATTTTAAAAATTGGTGATGAAAACTGAGCAAAATAATGTCTGAAAAAATATATCTGAAACTATGCATTGATCCAATGATTTACTGCAACATTATTACTTATAAAAGTACCTTATTCATAAATTACTTTTCCAATGCATAGCAACTATTTTGTTGTTCTAGTTATAAAGAGTCATAGACTTTTGTTTCCATTCATTTCCTTTTCTTATCCATCATGGCATTTTTATTAAGGAGTGGAATGGTGTACAAGAGTGGATGAAGAAGTACATTGCTTATCTAAAATTTTAATTTTATAACATTCATTATATGTGATTAATAGAGAAGCATTAAGTACAAAGGAGATTGTTGAAAATCAATATTTGTTGTGTAAAATAAATGCTTTTACATTGTACTTATTGATTCACCTTCATATATACAGGGTTTCACAAATCAACAGCCATTGTCAAAATTGAAATTCACTTCATTTATTCTATTTTTCAAATGAATTCTAATTGCAACTGTTAAAATTCCTTTTTTTTTTCACTTTCAAAAAATTGAAATTAAAAAGCAATAATAATTAACTGCAATAAGCATGTTAAATACTTCAATATTTCAATTATAAAATGTTTCAGTGTCTATTAGCATTATTTATCTTTTTATTGCTCATAATTCTCTTGGAATGATACATCCAGTTATATAGAATTCATATGCTATAAAGTCTGAATCATTTATTCATTAAAATATCTAATGATAAAACTTGACATTCATTACAGTTCAATAAATATAAATGAGTTAACATTTTTTTTTGGTTGTTGATCCAATTTTTCTTTCCATATTTTTGCTGCCTTTTAATTTTAAACAATTGATATGAAAACAATTCTTGCCTATTTCAAATAAAATTAAACTCTGCTGATTAAGAAATATTGTCATTGAAAACTCCATTTGGGGAAAATGTTTTGTAAATTCAAGTATCACATTTACTATATGAGTATAAAACGGTTTATTCTTTTATAAATCTAAAACTTAAATTTTTTAATATCATATTAAGTATGTTAATACATAGATTATAAAGTTTAGTTGAAATAGTCATACATAGTCACATGAATGTTTATATACATATATTCTAAATTTGATTTGGGTTATGAGAAAGGTTATCAAAGGGTTCTGAAAGGTTATCATGGAATATAGTAAAGTTGGTTAAATTTCAATCAAACTTTTATTTTGATTCTATTACACAGGTCACAACCATGTGACTTCAGGCTCCAACCAAAGCCTATCTAAATTCCATTCAACCATACTGTTATGAGCACCTGTACAAAATGCCAATTCTCAACTTTTGGCTACAAATAGTGACCTTGAGAAAAATTACAACACCTGACCACCTAGCCATAATCGTGCACCTTCATCTGCAACAGTAGAAACAATTCTGTTAAACACTAATTTTATAATAAATCTTTCATGGAAAAAAAATTCCCAAATTTAGGCCTGATGATGATATAAGACAGTGTGAACAAGTGTAATTCTTAGTATTATAGAGATAGAACAATTTTCATCTAACAGAAAATTTTCATTTTGCCACTTTAGCCAAATTTAGATTTTTTTTTGTTTTTGAAATTAAGAAACCAAGTGGAGAATGGTTTTCTGGAGGAACAGCTGCATTCTCCAACACAGAGGGATAGCAATGAAGATTTAAAGAAAGAAAGCCTTTCAACTATCATTTTAGTTTCTGATGAAAAAAAAGATTTACCGGAATCTTTCATTTCACAGACAGATAAAAGTAAGTACTTATATATTTTTATACTAAACTACTGATCCTTGTACATCCTTATTAACAATAGTTTAAACACTTTCATCTACAATGTATTTATCATATGTATGTAAAAAACCTAAAAATGATTAGGTAGCTTTACACAAGTTAAATAAAATCATTTTCATGACTTATTACTTCTTGACTGCACATATGACAGGAAAGTGGACTATTTTTTTAGAATTTTATAGGTGATAATTTCAGAAGATGATTTTTAATGACATTTTTACAAAAATAATGAGTGAAAAATTGATTGTCTGGTTCTTTTTTCATTTAGAAAAGCATTAACTGAAAATATTTTTTCAAAAGAAAAAATTAATATCTTAAGAAAAAAGTCTTGAATGATTCAGCTGACATTAGCTGTTTTTTTTTAAATATCAAATATAAACAAGACTTACAAAACTAGCTCATTATTAGGTTTTGCTTTGATCCAATTTGTGGGGTTTGTAAATTTTCAAATCCTTTGTTTATAAAGTAATTATTGTTTTTCAACTTGACCAATCCATTTTTAATTTCTCTCATCTTCCACTAAAAATAGAATAAACTTCTGTTTTATCTTATTAGCTATTTTAGATTGCACTTTCCACTTAGTTAAATTGAAAGATAAATTTCTTTATTAAATATCAAAACACTTCAAAAAACATATGCATATCTTCTGTATCTGAAAATATTTGTCATATCAGCAAATCCTTGCCATCTATGATGCAGTCAGTACCACCTGTACATCATCGACAATATTTATAAGATCAATTATAAGTTTTCAACCTGCCAAAAGGACCAAACATCAGATTTTTTGTTTTTTAATTGCCTTCTTGGGTAGCCTAAGGAATTTTCAGCTAATGACATGGATATAATATCCATGTCATTAGCTATTATATTTCAGAAGTTCAACTTCAGATGGTAAAATTCCTTTCTTTTAAATAGTTTTATATGTTTGATAATAAGACTTGCAACATTAAATTGTTGAATTTGTTTAAAATAGAGAATTACCTACCATTAAATTTTCTACTGAATCAGTCTTGTTAAACCTGACTTTTGAAAGCTTAGTGTTGATACATTTTTAATTTTGTAACTTTTAGAATAAACTTGAGAAAAAAAGTCAATTGAAAATTTAGTAAGCCTGGACTTTCAAACGGAACCTAACTCACTACTTGTTAGCTCAATCTGGTAATAGTAAAGCAGCAAAAGAAAATTATATATTTCTATCCTTTTTTTCTCTTTAAACAGATGGAAGACTAAGTAACAATGCTTTTGCAGTTTCTTTCAATCAAATCATTTGTTAGTAACTCTTTTGAACTAAAAACATTAAGGTTTTTGCTATAAATATGACTTGTCTCATCTGCAAATGTAAATTTTCAATATTTTTATTTCCAGAAAATAAATTCATGAAGATATTCAGTCTGATTATAATGACAATATTGAACTCTACAATTGTTTTAATTATGCGTTACCTACGAACACGCAAAGGAGACATGTTCATTGCAACAACTGCTGTTATCAGTACAGAGTTTTTCAAATTCATCCTTAGCCTCATCTTGGTTCTTATAAATGAAAAAAGCATTTTCAAATGGGCACATTATCTTTGGGAAAACACAATACAAAGTCCTAAAGACTGTGCAAAAATGTCTGTTCCAGGATTTGTCTACACATTACAAAATAATCTATTTTTTATTGTCATATCAAATCTGGATGTAGCAACTGCACAGGTAAGTTTTATTATTTTTTGTTAAAAACTTTGTTTTTTTTTCCACATGTTACTGACTTATTTGATTTTATGAAATTTTAAGAAATTAATTTTTGTACTACTTAATGTTTATATTAGTTAAATGCAGAAATCCTTTCAGAATTTGAATAATTTTTTTTTATAAAACGGGAACCCCAGTTACCAAAAATCTGCTTTGCATCATAAAACTAAGATATTATTTAATTAGAAAAGCTTTTAATTGATTTTATGAATAATATATATTAATATATATTATATTGAATAATGAATTGTTTTCATTTTTAAAATTTTAATTTATAAAGATTTAAATCTTGTGTTTGAATTTGTCCTGGTTAGGTTATATTGTTATAAAGTAAAGACTATATTTATTAATCATACATGACTACAATTTAGTGACCCCCAGTATTTTAAAAAGAATTTTTAATGTTTTTGTATGTATATAAATGTGTTGATTTTTGTAAATACAATTCAAATTAGGTTTATTAAACTTTAAATTAGCTAATATTCCTCAAATAAAGTTTCAGAAAAGTATATTTTTGAAAGATTTTTAATAAAGAGATTGTGATGACAAATGGCTAAAAATGGCACTAAAATCAGTGATTTCAAAATAAAAACTCATTCCAGTCAATTTAGCTTGGTTTTGAAATATAAAAAAGTATTTTGCACATTGGAAATATTAAATTTAATCTTTTAACTTGAAATTAAAACTAAAATAAAAGCTTCAAGAAAGATTTTTCATTTTAAACATTAGGAGTCACATTTTTGCTGAGATACACACACACACACACACACACACACACACACACACACACACACATATATATATATATATATATATATATATATATATATATATATATATATACTAGGATTATGACTTTGAAAACCCTATGTCCCCGTATCATAAATCAATAAACTTTTGTTCAAAAGTAATGAAAAAGACATTAATTTTAGTATATGTGTATATTTCTGAGGTGAGGTATTATGTACACTATTTACATTATTCTGACTATTGTCCTCATCTTTGTTGCCATATTTATCACAACGTTTCGGCCAGTGTACATACCAGCCAGGTGGTTGAAATGTTGAACTGAACCCTTTATTTCACTCACTGGGGTACGCCACAAATCTCCTGAGCCAACCAAGCATAGAAATGAATACAATATGGGAACCAGTAATAAGGAGTGCCACAGAAAAGCTATAATAACAACGAAAATTGCAATATGAGCTCTGGTAAAAAACATGCAATGATAACAGCAAAAATTGCAATATGAGCACTGGTAAAAAAAATTGTTGCTGAAGATATTAAGTTTATAAGTCCCAGAAATTCATACACAGATGTCCTTAGTGGATAAAGGCATTAGTTAGATCCAGTGACAGGACCCAAAGAGTTGTGAGTTCAATACCTGGTTAAGGCAGTGGAGAACTTGGAGAGGTGAGTTAACAGGAGATAACTGATAACTGACATCCATTAGACATGTCACATGGAACCAGAACAGTTTACCCCAGCGAGTGAAATAAAGGGTTCAGTTCAACATTCCAACCACCTGAAGAAGGCTAGAGTGTACAATGGCTGAAACGTTGATAAATATAGCAACAAAGATGAGGACAATAGTCCGAATAATATAAATAGTCTACATTAATTTTAGTTTTTGAAAAAGCTCACTCCTCAAACCAAAAATTTGATTTTACCATATACACCATCTATCTATCTATATATTATATTTAAAAAGTTACAGGTTTAAATGAGCTACAGGCTATGTATATGAGGTACATCTAAGTAGATTAACTGTTGTATTTAATGAAATAAGTAAACTGTGATCTTTGAAATTCAAAAATGTCTAATGACTCTGTTAAATGAGCTACTGGATATCAAAAGTGTCAATCACCACCTTTTAAAAAGAGTCTTCCTAAAGTTTAATTAGTTCTGCATTAAAAAAGCAGCAATAAAGAAAACAATGAAAATGGGAGGAGAAAAAAATGATACTTGGAAGACAAAAGCAAAGAACAGCATATAAGATGTCTAACAAAAACTAGAGTAGACACGTAAGCAAAGGGAAGAGTGGACAGAAAAGCAGCAGTCACAATGATTGTCTCCAGAGAGAGAAAGCCATGCTAAATGAAGAGAAGTGGAAATCGAACAGCAGTCACAATTATTATCACAAGGGAGGAAATGTTCTGCAAATAGGCGGATGAATGCATCACCAACGATCCAAAATTGTCAACAAACAGTAAAAAGAAATTGCTCCACATCATGGACAATGATTGAAACAACACCATCGTACATTTTAAGAATAAGAATAGAACGTGCTCAAGCATGAATATCAGGTTGTATTCGACATCCCAGCAGCAATCAATGAGGTAGTGCCTTATCATCCACACAAACAAGGTCAAGGATTCAAAACAATTTGACAAACATGAAGGAAAATGTTGATATTGACAGATGTTTATTTAATGAAAACCAATACCAGGATGGTTCAAAAAATATTTTTGAGTTGCACAAGCCGGTCGTGCGCTAATGCAAAACCAAAATCAACTTTGTATGTGAAATCAATGTCAAAGAGCAGCACAAATAGAACACAGACACCTACTTGGGCGAATGATTGTGAGATGTTGTCACTGCAATGGATATATGTTTTTAGAGGAACAATTTGCACAGTCTTCCCATCACAATCCACATTTTCAATTACGTTGCAAGGAAGGAAAAATCAATCTTCCGCCAATTCAACCACTTCTAGCTGAATACATGGTTCTTCTGACTGAAAACATTGAAGAAAAACACAACATTGCATTTGCTTTTACATCAAGTGGGGCCAACTTTGATTGAGGTCTTGCCAATGGATGACAAGGGGTTTACATGTGGTGAGTGCAAGGGAGTTTTCATCATCTAATATTACATTGGATACCAGAAGACTGTAAATTGCCTTGTTTTGCACATATCTATATCTGCAACAACAATGCACAAGTAAATTATTGGTTGAATTTAAATGATGCATTCAATGCTCCAATTGTGCAAATGCTCACCCGCTTGCTCAATCAGCACAATCACTATGCTGTCAACTATGTTCCCAATTTAGAACAGCTTCAAATGCAAAATATGCAACATGAAATACATATTCAACCAATTCAGCACATTGACGCTCACTATGATTTGCCAACAGGAAGGAAACTGGCAGCCATTATCCCATACAGTTCTCTAGAGAACGAGGCCATAAGTGAGAATCGTGATATTATCTTCCATAAGCATATTGCAAATGGCATCCAATTACAGTGAATTAGTCAGTTGCATCCATCTTATGATCTTCATTTTGTACGATTACATTTTATTGGTGAAAATGGTTTGGCTGACAGCAATTGTCATGCTGCAGGAGCAGGAAAAACTGTGACCCAACAGCAATATTACTCCTATCGGATGATGATATGGGATGGTGACTTCACCCAGTTTCAATTCAGTGGCTGTCTCAGTCAGGAATATGCAGTCGACAATTTCTGCAAAATTGAAGAAGCTAGATTGAATTGGCATCGACACAGTCAAGCACAGCTGTGAAAGTAATGCTAGATAGGATTGATGGATCAATTGCTGTGAAGCGAACGCTACATGGGATTGATGGATCAATTGCTGCACAATGAATCACCAGAAACAATCAGGCACCTTATTGTTTTGCCAGCCACATTTGTTAGTAGCAAGTGCTTCATGAAAAAGTTGTACTTGGATTCAACGGCAATAGTGTGAGCCTATGGAAAGCCAGATGTTTTTGTGACATTTACCTGCAATCCAAATTGGACAGAAATTATAAAAAATAACATGTGACAGACCTGATCTATGTGTCTTTCGTATGAAAATGAAGACAATGCTTCATGATATTCGAAACTGCAAAATTTTTGGACACATTGCCAAAGACATTCTGACCAGCACATTTCAAAAACGAGGTCTTCCTCATATGCATATGCTGATCATTCTTCATTGCCATGAAACACCAATGATTATGATGACTACATTTGTGCTGAAATTCCAGACCCCAATGAGGATCCAGAATTGTACAAGACAATTATTTTAGCAGACATCCATGGTCCTTGCAGTCCTGGAATTCCAAATATACCATGTATGAAGGATGGAAGTAACTCCAAAAATTTTTTATGAACAAACAAATGTCTGTGATAACTCTTACCCAATTTGTTTTAATGCTCATCCACTATGAAATTGTGGATGCTTTGGTGTTCTACAACTGTAACACTGTATCCTCACCCCACTGAACCCACGCACTCCACAAGACCAGCCATTGGTCTGGTATGGTCCAGTATTACAGGTTAGACTGGTTCCTAATGTCAATTTGAAGCCACCCTCCAGCCACGTTGAGATTGTTTTGATTCTGGAGAGTGGTCATCAGATCATAGAAATCCGGAAGCTCTCCGTTGGTCCACTTGTCGTCAAGTTAACAGAAAAATAAATATAACCAAGTCAACTCGATTTTGAAAGGACAAAAGTTTTTTTTTAAATATAAAAGCAAACACACACAAAAAATAATTCTTGTTGCACAAGGTTGAATGTTTCTTGTATGTGAACAATAACCAAACAAATACTTTGAATAATTTCAGTAAAGGAGAGATGTGGCTTTCATTTTAACCCTTTTTGGTCTGTTCTTAGCACAACTACAACCCTAGATGTTTCCAGTAGTAGTAGTAATAGTAGAAGCAGGAGTAGTGGTACTTAGATGTTAGTGGCAGTATTTCACTTCTCCGACCTCAGCTTCAGCAACAAACAGCAGATGCTTCCTTTTCAACCTCTGACACCTCTCCACTCATTTCAACTGCAAAGACAGATGAACCCAAAGCTCTCTTCCTCCAGTTGGCTTGCATCTTTTAAGAGAACCGGCCTCTTTTTCCCAGACTGGTGACACATCTGTTTTTCTAGTGTGAACGTACTGACATATTACCAAAGTACAACTTCACTCCTCTGAGAATAAACCATTTACTTTTTCATCGATTGGTTTTCAAGGTTCACAAGACGCTATTGTTTATCACCTCACTAATAATTACTCTGCCGCTCTTTATAAACAGAGATTCTTGTTTAAAAATAAATTCTAGATCAAAACCTCCTTAATTTTAACTTCGATTCTTATAGTGTCAAAATCCATTTCTTTTTAAAAAGTTCCAAATTATTATTGTTCCAGTAGTTTTCTGAGTAATCTGATATCCTTTGTATACTTACAAAAAGCATGTATTTTGTGTTCTAAATTAACTTTCTGTAACATTTACATTTCAAAGTCTTTACAGCATATTAACACCTTGGTTATTCGAAAACACCTCCCTTTCACTTGGTGTTTTCTGTTTTACAGCATATCCTCCTTTATTATTATTTCAGGGGTGATATTGCCCCTCTCACACAACACAAAGGTTATTGATTGTGATAGAGCCATCATTGATGAGAACCAGCTATTACACCAAATGAATGAACATCTCCTAAGCAATGGCTATAGTTTGGCTGATTTCCCCCAGATTCCACAAATTATGCCCACAGATGCTAACATAAATGAGTCAGATCTCCAAATATGGAATCATCTCAATGCAAGAATTGCAACATTAACAATGGCAAATATTTGATTCGATTACAGCAGCCTTTCTAAATTGCAACATCAACAGCACTGAATCAGAAATGTTCATTGATGGGCCAGGCAAAACTTATTTAATTCAAACAATTATTGATTCTATAGAGAGACAAAGAAAACAAGAAACAAGGTTTTGGTTGTTGCATCTTCTATAATTGCCTCACTGTGTTTCTGCAATGGCACATTCAGCTTTCAAAATTCCATTTAAGGTGACCCAAATTGTTACATGCGGCATATCTCCAAACTCTTCAATAGCAAACAGCTCTGATTGTGTGGTATGTAGCTCTGATGCATTCGAAATTTGGTTTTGAAGCTGTTGATCGAACCTTCAAAGACATTAGAAAAATGGCAACCATTGATTTTGGCAGGATTCCTATGATGTTTTCTGGGGATTTTAGACAGATTCTACCAATTATAAAAAAGGTTACACAACAGGTTATACAAATATCATTCAATCACAGTCTACTTTGCAGAGGATCAAGCAATTCACTCCTTCAAAAAACATGAGACTATCAACTGGGAATGCAAACTAAGAAGAATTCTTGCTGAAAGTTCCAACAGACATAGAAGGCAACTAAGATTGTGAACTACCTATCACAAATGGTTCAGGAAGTATTTGGTTGAAGAACAGTATTTTGCTTTGTGTGCCATTATATGCACCAAGAATGACAACATTGATGAAATATATGACTTAGTCGTCAGTTAAATGTCTGCAGCATCAAGACAATATCTAAGTGCAGATGAACTCAGCAGTGACAAAACCTCACTCATTTCTGTGAAATATATGAATACCTTGAGATTTGGTGGTTTACCACCTCACAAACTTACTCTGAAACTTGGTTGTGTGGTTAAATGCCTCAGAAACATTGATAAAATAAATGGAATTCTCAAGGGTACAAGAGTTCAAGTTACCAAAATGTATCAATACACGATTAAAGAAGACATTATCACGGAAGTACCACATCATGTCAAGTGAGTGCTCATTCCAAGAATTAAACTCATGCCATCAGGCAAAGACCTTGTTTCAGTTTTCTAGACTTCAGCTTCCAGTAAGGTTGACATTTGCAAGGTCAGCTAATAAATTGCAATGCCAATCTCTTCACAAGATAGGCATCTATCTCCCAACACCATTCTTCACACATGAACAGCTATATGTTGTGCTGTCCATCGTATGAAATGGATCATTGGCTATTGTTGCAATGTCGCGACAGATCCGCAACATTATATTCAAGAGTATGAGGGGCAACTAAATACAGTAACATTTGATTTATTCCAAATAAAATCTATCTAACAGACTGACTGATTAAAAAGGTGGAGTCACTCAGCAGTATAAAGATCCTAACACCACTGAAGGATATTATGGTAACTAGCTCTAATTTTTTATTTTGTCCAAGGAGTTACCTGATACATGCCTAGCATGTTTTGGATTTTCCACTTAGTATAGTGCAACAAGTTCTACCAGTGCAGCACTTATTTTTCCACATACAACCAGTCATTTAGCATCTGCTCTCCTGCTAGCTACTTTTGTCCTTCGCTAATATGTGGTAGTAATAGGTAAAGATGGAAATCGACATACCCAGGTTATTGTATCAACACTGCTGAAGGATAAAAAAAATAAAAATATTTCAACTTTATTTTTCAATTTGCTAATGATCGGATAGTGTTTATGTCTAACACTTTCGCCCCAGCCCCTCAACCTCTGACGTCTTATTCTCTGGGTTGAGGTGTTTACTCGGTCCTAACCGAACTTAAGGGAGTGGCCATAGGCCTCCCCCCCCCCCCCGAGCATCCATAGATTATTCGACCAGTCTGCTAGTTTAATCCTGCTTTCTGCCCACGTTAGTCTGCGCTAAGAAATTTAGAATGCGGAAAAAAAAAATTAATATCTGCAGAAAGCCGGACAAACAACTATTCAATGGTTGAATTGTTAGTGTCTTTTATATAGCAGAAAAGAAACAGGTTACAGAAAAGAAAAGTATTTGACGTAAAAACTTATACACTGGATTCTAGACAGAGAGTGTATTGTGATTAACTTGTTAAATCATCTCGGAACGACATACGACTCTTGTGATGGAGGGATATAATTTCTGTGTGGGGGCTTAAAGTTTATAGTGCCATTCCTCCTCAGCAGTAGTAATATTCATGGTAGCAGAAGCAGCGGTACTTATATCAACAGTACATGTTAGCGGACGCCTCGTTCCAATCTGTGACGTCACTTCCTCTCCTCCTAAAGTCTCCTACTCGACTCTCTACCATCTCTAACCCAACTCTTGTCCGGGCTAATTCTCCAGTCTCGCCAAGAATTTTCTCCCATCTCTCACTGTCTTAGTATAACTACATGTTTATATATAAAAAAAACCCGGCTGGTCATAACCGACCATTGGCCCTACTAATTCACACGCGATTATCACTGGGTTCTGGCTTCTTCAACCAAAAGCATGTGAATTCCAAAGTTCCTTATAGCTTACTAAGCTCTATTTCAATTTTTAACCGATAAAAATTACTTCAACCATTTCCATTGTCTTCTAATGACCCCGATTCCATTGGGTACAACTTCTGTCCTAGATCAGATTTCCCATCAGTAAACAAAATGCTCTGATCTAATTTCGCTACTCAGATCTACTCCAATTCCAATAAAAAAATATAAGTGTGTGATCATTCATTTGATTTTTATTTATATATATATATATATATATAATTTAAATATTTATCACCTCATTGGGATGCATTTTTATAGGCTCCCCTTGAGAGGATGTGGCATTATGGTGTATAGAGGATTGATTGGAGATGGATGAGTTTTTATGGTGAATGAGGAAATTGTAACAAGTGAATGGTTCATGAATCCAATTAGCTAGGTATAATATAGTCAGTAAAAACCATCTTCAACCCTTTCCCCCTTTTTGGCCCTGTGCCATAATTGTATATATATATATATATGTACAATAAATATCATTTAGACATTTTGTGTTGGAGGGAGACACTTTTTTTAATGAATTAAACCCTTCATTATGCTAAGTTTTGCCAATAGACAGTCAACCAGAGTATTCGGAGATAGATCATCATTAATAAGAACTAAGTAAAGTTTTTTTATTATATATGAAGTGCAGAAATGCCTTTTCCCAGAATAGTATCCAAAATATTAAATTCCTAGATATTTTTTCTTAGCAGCTGACCTAGCAATAGATTCAAGTCTTTCCACTTCATATCAGCAGAGAAGGCACCAACAAGTCACTTTCCTGGAGGTCAGCATCAGCCATGCTGATGGAAGACAGAGAGGGATGTCTCAGATGATTAGTGGAGAAGTTTAGCTTTGGAGGTGTTAAAATTAGCAAGCCATCTTTTGTCCCGGTTAACAACAGACTTGGTTGTTTTGGATATCAGCTGCCATTTTGACCTTGTCAGACTGATCAGCCTTGTTATTGAGGCAGGAGTAAATGGTTGTCATCAGCATAGATGACAAGTTGAGAGCTGATGTCATTGGGAAGATCATTAATGAAAATTAAAAGCAGAGTAGAACCAAAGATGGAGCCCTGGGTGGCTGTTCAGGATAACACATTTCATGATTAGATAGAAAAAACTGTATCAGTTCAAAAATGTGTCCAGGGACATCATAACTTTTCAGCTTGTGAAGACCTGTATGATAAACCCCGTCAAAGGCTTTTGAGATGGTCAATGCTACAGCCCAGGCTTCAGTTTTTATCTAGAGCATAGACCCTTTCTGCAATTGCCGTCAGTACATCAGTAGTTGGCCCGGAGAAACGAAAGCCATATTGCTAGTCAGAAAAAGACCCTGCAATGAGGGATGGTGAACCAAAAAGAGATAGAGGGCTAATGATTCAGAGTTCTTAAAAACTGGAACAACAGATGAAGAGTTCCAGCAGGCAGGAAAGCAGTAGACAGCAAGACATTTATTATACAGTTTAGAGAGAACAGAAGCCAATTCAGCATCATATTTTTAATGACTATTACAGGGATACCATCAGGTCCATCTGCTTTATGGGGATCTATGTTAGAGATAGAAACTAAAAAAAAATTTTTTTTTAATCACTAGACTTCGTTCTAAGTGGGAAGTTTAGCCAAAAATCAGTTCCTGTATGCTATAGTGTGAACCATGGGAATTTTAATCTCTTATAAGCTGCTGAAAAGTTCTCAGCTCAGTACTCCCCTCTTATTCCACCACACATACACAAAAAAAACTTTGATATTATCTAAAAGTTATTTTTCTCTTCCTCCCAGGTGCTGTACCAGTTTCGTATATTCACAACATGCATCTTCTCTGTTGTGATTTTAGGAAAGGAAATCAGTCGGATCCAAGCATTGTCAATGATTACTCTATTTGCAGGAATCTCTTTAGTTCAATTGAATCTCAGTGATGAAGAAACTCACAACCACCCAAATACCCCCCAAAATCAGAACCCCTTACTTGGTGTCATTGCAGTTCTTTTGTCTACATTCCTGTCTGGTTTTGCTGGTGTCTATGTTGAAAAGATGCTCAAGTCAACCCAAAAGTCACTGTGGTTACGAAACACACAACTCAGTTTTTTTGGAATCGTTTTTGGTATTTTTGGAATGTTCACAAAAGACTACAAAGTGATCTTTGAGAAGGGCTTCTTTTTTGGTTATGACACCCTTGTCATATTTACTGTATTTATGCAAGCCATCTCTGGTATGACTATAGCTGTTGTCTTCAAGTATGCAGATAATATCCTTAAATCATTTGCAGCCTCTACTGCCATACTCATCTCCTGTGTGGCTGCTGTGTACTTTTTCCAGGCACACCTTACATTACAGTTTTTCTTGGGAGCCCTGTGTGTAGTCCTTTCTATATTTCTTTATAATAGCTGAACAGACAAGCACAAGCCATGTATTTGAATCCTACAGCCTTATATTTTTCTATCAATATTTACATAGAGGAAGAAGGAAAGGAAAAAGAGTCCCATGAAGTAAATTTAAAAAGACAGCTTCAACAATGTTTTTATTTTCTTATTACAATTTTTTTTTTTCTTAAAAAAAAATAAATAAATAAAAAAAAAATGCAGTCAGAATGTTGCTGCCTCAACATTCCCAAATATTTTTTATTTTAAATTTTTTTAAAGTTTCATTGTACCAATGTTTCCACCATTGTGTGTGTAGGGGGATTTATAATTCAAAGTATTTCCTTTCAGTGATTAGCAGCCTAGTGGTTGGGAAAAGGCAAACTATGGTAGCTATTATAGGTTTTCGTAACTGACTTTTTAATAAAAGAAAACTGCTGAAGTTGGCCTTGATCAAGTTACTATAAAACATGTGAGCACCATCATTGTTCTGGAAATTTAGACTACATTCTTACAAGCATATTAAAAGGATGGCGGTTTCAATTTTAATTTAAGTTAAATCATTAATATTGCATGGGCAAAAATCTTAATATTTCCACTGTGTGTGCGCGTGTTCCTTTTATCAGATATCCACTTTATTTTCCCTAGGAAATATTGGATTCTGGTCTAAGGATTAAAGAAAACATTCAGCCTATATTCCCAAATAAAATCCAATGCAGGAGCATTGCTTTTTTCCCTCTCCAGAGAGCAAAATTAATTATCTAACATGCAGATAAAAATTGTGTGTGATTAAGTATTAAGAATAGCAGGTAGTAACAATTTAAGTATTAAAATAATACAATATGGAATATTTTTGTAAAATAGATTGAAGTAAAAAAATTTTTTAATAACCATTAATAGGGATGACAACTTACATTCTGTAACAGTTTAAACCTCTAAATTAATTTTGCAATTTTCTAATAGAATTGTTTAACATTTTTCGCTGATCATTTAAAGTAGTTTTTCAACACCTTAACATATGGAGAAATTTCAAAGCAACATTGATAATGGAGTGGGGACAAATTAAAAGCATTCCCCTTTAGTTTGTATTGATTATAGCAAATTTAAATTTTTACCTCTAATACTTCATAACTTTACTACACTTTAAAAAAGTATGGGAAAAACTATTTCTGAAGGTATTCTTGATACTAAACACACATGCTACTATTAAAGGATCTTCTGAAGTCCGCTTTGGAAACATTCAGTGCAAGATGAGAAAATTATACAAAACACAATAAGCCCAAAGGGAAGTAACTCAATAGTCTCAAAATATTTTTAGTGCATAAATAATAAAAAGATTATGCAGGCAAAGAATTTGGTACACAAATTTGTTTCCTGTCTAATCAATTAAAAGTTTCAGTTTAATGACTTCATTGTAATAAATAATACTTTAGATGACAATTATTTTAATGTTCATGCAAGTTAGCATCAACATAAGAGTGAGAAAGGATATAATACTACAATAGGATTTAGAATTATTAACTACATTAGGATAGACAGTAACAGGATGTCAAGTAAGCATCAAGTCCTTATAAGGGATAAAAAGTTTAGTAACCAGTACTCTACAACTGATGCCTTTGATGCTTGCAAAATTCTTTATGTAATGATTACAGCACCTTAAATAAGCATAGACAGATATTCAAAAAATTAAATATAAGAACCCCTGATTTTGATTAACTGCAACAGTTTTTTTTTTAAGTTCTGGTTCTTCCAACAATATCTATACAAACAGCTCATATGTTGATCACCTGTGTCAAATCCAGAAAAGGTCAAAATGTACATTACAAAGAAAATGTTAACAGTTGCAAGAGTAAATTGTTAATTCTTTTAATTAGTGTACTGTAGCATTCATCAGGAATGTATTCTCCCATTTGTTCATATTCTAACTGAATTTTTCTAAGCACCAACAGCAAATACTAATCACAGCATTTAAAGAGAACCATTAATATGATCAACTCTAAATACCCTCCAAGCAGTTAGAATTTTCATAAAATAAAGTGAATTGGAATATATTTGAGGTGACTAAAATCAGATATGTGAAGAGAATATAAAGCTCAAGATAACTGAATGGCAATTAATGACAAATGGAACTATCATTGTCATATTAGGGCAGGAAAAATAACATTAGAGGATATGTTTGAGAAGTGCTAATGATTTTTAAAAATAATTTAAACAATCTATAAAGGAAATAATCAGAATTTATTTCACAATTCACAGCTATGTTTTGTTTAATAATAAAACATCTCAAATTTCAAAGTTTTGGTAAAAATAATTCTAGAGTGTATAAATGTACAGAATATGAAGACCAGCCAACAACTGAACTGAAAAGCAAAACCAGGGAGAAAATCAATTTTTCAAAATGCAGCAAGACAATTATACTAAAAAGTGACTTACAGTATAAAATAAAAAATTTGAATCAGTGGTTCAGAAATTCCCATATCTTCTATTAAATGGCTAAAAAAAAAAAAAAAAAAAAAAAAAAAAAAAAACCCTTAAAAATTACCATATATATATATATATATATATATAAGGATTGGACAAAGCCAACTTTGGCACAAAAATTTTGAAGCAGTCAATTCCATAAGTTATGCTCTGGCTTCTTCAACCATTTTTTTTTTACCCAAGGTAATAATCACAGAAGATAAATATATACAATTTACACACCCATTTGTTTTTGTTACAAAGTTAATCACTTCATTAAAACGTTTACCTACTTAATGCTAAATATTTACACTATGATATCACAGATTTTACAATTACAAATAGTACCACAGTAGGGGGAAGAAGACTTGAAAACTTACCCAAGAAAGACATCCACCAAAAAAAACTTTCACTTAATAATACATGCTTTACTAAAAACCATAAGAGCTATTACCCTTTAAGTGCAGATATACAAAACAAACATACATTTTATTCTATAGTTATATGACCAATAAAGATCCACCCAAGTTTAGGGTGGGACATATGTCAGCCATCCTACTTTGGTAAGCGATTACCACATTGGTTCTAGAGGAAGAGAAAAAAAAAAAAGTGGCAGCCTTAATTGCATAAAATTTATATAAACCACAAAACTTGTGACTTAGATTTATAAATCTAAGCACTTAAGATATTGATCTTGAATGCTTCAAACAAGATTATGCTCTAATTGATCAAGGTAGGGAGACTGTCATGGAGCACTAAGGAAAAAAAAAAAAAGTTGTAAAGTTTATTTTCTCATTCCTTATAAGTTTCACACTTAGCAAATAATTGAAAGGTTTGGGAGGAATATGATATTGTAATATTAAAATTGAAGATATCTGCAGATTGAGTTTGTAATTTTAATATCTGTGCTTTTTGAAAGTACTACAAAAAATTCTAAGAAAAGTTTGCTTAGGAAAAGAATTAGGTCACATGATCAAGTTTTAAAAAGAAAAAAAAAAATGCAATTAAATTTTTCTTACAAATATTTTAAGATAGAAACCTACAGAAAGGTATACCTACTGGAAAGAAAAGCCCTAACATTTATTTTAACCCTGCCGAGATATAAACATGAAGAAAATCAGTGGTATGAGTAACAATTTAAGAGCCAAGTATAGCTATAAAGGGTTATCGACGAACAGCCCTCCCACGACCATTCACAGCTGGTCCACCCCGAGGGATATTGGGACGAGGCATCCGATTATTGAAGCTGCCAGGTGCCATTTGACCATTTCCTGCAGAAATAAAAAAAATAAAAAATAAAGTTATTTAAAAAGGTGTTCGGCTGAAATCAAAAACATGATATTGCAATAACAATCAGGAATATTTTTTTTTATTTCACTGCCAACCAAGGCGAGAGAGTAAGGCACAAAGGTTACTATTAAAAAAGGAGAGAAGACATAAGAATCAAAACAGCAGATAATTGATATTGCATTTAAATTTTTGAAGATCAAATTTAATAGGGAAGCAAGGAGCCGAGGAGTTTGACAAGTGTGAAGTGTGAGAAAAGAAATTTACCATAGAACTTAGTTACATCTAGCAAGTTCAACTACAAAGAGATCTTGCTGTGCTTAAATTCATAAAGTCTAGGTAACACAGCAGAAAGTTCAGAACAATTACCACAAAAGTATTTAAAGAGGCACAGGGGAGCTACATTACAACAGTGCAAAAGTGACTGAAGCAAGGTCAGGACCAATAACATAGTATATTTGGATTTTGTTAAGAATCTAAATATACTGCAGGAGCACTAGACCAGACATGGCAGCAATATTCAAAAGCAAGGACAAAGAATGGTAGACAGATCCTGGCAAGAAAAATTGCCTAGCTCGACAGTGAACCAACTTTCCTAGCTGCAGACTTAGCAATTTATTCAATATACTCTTTCGTCTTCATGTCAGTGGAAGTGTTAGTAAAAAAAAAAAAAAAAAGAAAAACAGAACGAGTCGCTCTCCTGGAGCTTGCATCAGACAGGCTGATGGAAAGTAAAAAAGGTTCTCAGAGGAGCAGTTTTGTTTTTGGTGTTAAAATTATCATGCCACTCCTTACCTCAGTTAACAGATTGTGGGTAATTTTAGATCAGCTGTCAATTTGACGTTATCAAACCAATCTGACTATTAAGACAGGTGTAAACAGTCATCAGCATAGACAATGTTCTGAGAACTGATAACATTAGGAAAATCATTTATGAAAATTAGAAACAACATAGATCCAAGGATAGAGCCCTGGAGAATTCCTGCATTAATGCAAAGAGATCTAGAAGAGTGGTCATTCAAGATACTTTCAATTTGTGATTTGATAAGAATCAGTTAAAAAAAAAATCCTTTAAACTTGTTAAGACCAGTAAACACTGCCAAATGCTTTAGGAGATATCCAAAGCAACAGCATGTGCTTCACCATTCTCATCTAAAAGCTCGATAGACTTTCAGCAATAATTAACAGAGCAGTGGACCTGGAGAAGCAAACACCATATTGCTTATCTGAAAGACTATGTGAGGTGAGGTGCTTAGAGCCTCTAGTACTTTGCCAAAAAGACGAACTACAGAACAATCAGAATAATTCAGAGCATTTTAAACCGATTCAAAAGGCACAAAGCATTTCTGCTTAAATCAAAAGGCCACTTTCCTAGACAAAATATCAAAAAAATACAGGTTGCCTAAAACGTAAGCCCCTTCAATTTTTGTTTACTGAAGCACAACTATAAAGAAATACATTCAGATTTTTTTTTTTTTAAACATGTAATTGTTTTCTAACCAAAAAAATTTTTAATAAAAAAAATTTGATACACTTACCAGTACTGGCTCCTGTTTGTCCAGATTGAGGTGGTCTGCTTGCCACTGCCTGATTTGGCCCACTTTGGTTTACCTGCTGACTACCATTGTCAGGAGGTTCAGTAGGTGGAGATTTGCGCTGTCCAGACAAGTCCTGTAATATCAAGCAAGAGAATGGGGAAGTGTTGGTTTCTGGTAATATGTAATTTACACCCCCCCTTTCCAAAACGGTATACAAATTTCGGAAAATATAGTAATTTGCCTTAAAGAAATCAAACTCCAAAAGTTTGACAATTTCCTATACACTAGAAGAGGTACAAGGCATTAGATTAGATTATCATGGCAGAAATTTAACATTGTTTAAATTAACATTAATATTTAAGACAACTTACTTTGAATTCTTGATTAGCTTCACTCATGTTTGGAACTTCAGAGAATTGCATAGTGAATCTAAAAAAAATTTCAAGTGACAGAAACCATGTTTTTATCAATGATTTGAATGCAAATATTTCTAAATGATTCATAAGCTGTTTTGCATTAATATAAAATTCATGTTACAGCATCAAAGGAAAAAAGATTTAGGAAATTGCTAACTAGTATAAACAGTGAAATAAAAGCAAAGCTTTTAAAATGCAGAGAATCTGAAGACTGTTCAAAACATTCAAATTATTGATTACAAACTGAAATTTTATACCAAAACTTGAGCCTTTAATATTGCACATATTAGAAATGATTAAAAAAAAAAAAAAAAAAATTTATAAGTCAAAAATTGTGAATCAATTGACTCAGTTATTGCAAAAACTTCAATACTTACTCCCCAATTTTTGTGATCTCCCCATTCTTCCCTGTGTAGAGAGTCAAACATCCTTTCCATAAGGAAGAATACCTGAAATTAATATAAAAATTATCAAAATTCAAGACTTCAATCTTTTACCTTTTCATAAACTTAAGTTACAAACATTTCTACAGAATTAAATGAATGAAATGCTTAAACATTAGAATATGCTATGGCAAAACCAGAAAGTAAAGACTGGAAAAGGTAAGTTTTATACAGACATACATGCTACTATTGAGGTCAATCTTTTGTTTTAATCATTTCACCTCAAGCAAGGCACAAAGACTCAAGGGGCTTACTGGAGTGTTAGAGAATATAAAATATACTAGAGAGAGAAGCCAATAAAGGAACAATTAAGACAGATGATCAACATTTCATTTAAATTTTTGAAAATCAAAGAGCAAGAAGCTGGAAAAGAGTTTGACAAACAAGTGCAAGAGAAGCTGTTAGCATAGAATTTAGTTACATCAAACCATTTCACCTGTAAAATAAGACGTTGCTGCCAATTTAGTGCTGTGCTTAAATTTGTAAAGTCTAAGTACCATAGGTTCAGAAAAATTATGAAAGTATTTATAGAAAAGACTGGGAAGCTACATTACAGCAGTGGAAAAGTGACTAAAGCAGAGACGCCAGGTCAAGACCAATGACACTGCATATTCTTTGAATTTTATGAAGAATCTGTAAACATATATAGCAGGAGCACAAGACCAGATGTGGCAACAATATTCAAGGCAAGGTCAACTTATAAATATACAAGATTCCAGAAAAAAAAAAAAATTGTCTAGCTCAACAGTGAACCAACTTTCCTAGCTTCAAACCTAGCAACTGATTAAATATATTCTTTTGACACCATACCAGCAGAAAATGTTAGTCCCAAAAGACATAATGAGTCCCTCTCATGGATATCATTTGCTAAGTAAGGATTTCAAGTACACAAAAAAAAAAAAAAAAAAAAGAAAGTAGCCAGTCATTTAATAATTGCTGCTTACTCGTGTTTACATTATGGTGCACTGCGTTGCTGTAATTGTAGCTTACAGATGCTAGAATTGTCAAATAACATTCTAAATTTTCTTCTAGCCTTTCTATTATTAGAAGAGGTTAAAAAAAAAAAAAAAAGTGTGAGCTTTAATAGATTAATGATAAATTACCAATTATTTTACCTGCAACCTTAAAATTAAATACAAGAAACTTTTTAACAAATGAGTTCATTTTTGCCTTAAGGCTTTAAGCACATTTTATCTTCATATTGTTTTAATACATCTTATGAAATATACAAAAATTTCATATAATTTAGCTGTCCTATTTATCACTTCAGTTGAATTACAGATTATAGTTATAAATAGAATCTAAATTGAAACTAACTTTACATTAAAAGTTGAAGATAATTTTCTGAAATATTCAATATTAAAAAAAAAAAAAATGTTCAATGAATACTTAATACTTGCCCACAAATCAGAACCAATAATTGTACAACATTGCTAGAGCTCAACACTTATCTTTTCCACTACTTTGTGATGAAAAGCCATAGTTTGAAAACAGAATAATTTAAAACTATCATTGGTACTTTAGATTTTCAACAATTAAATGATAAAATGAGAGAAATATGCTCCAAAAGTTAAGTGTACCCTCAGCTCTCATAATCATTGAATCATAGGCCATCATTCAGTTAACAAGTAAATCAGACACACACCAAACATTCACACATTCATTTCATTCTGTAGTACTTGCCATCCTGAATTGGCTTCAATGGTCTTGTTCACATCACTGGGTACAGCTTTTCTATTTCTACATTGTTCCTTTTTGATTAAATGTCACTGATGAATTAGTAATTATTTTTGCAGTTATGATTGTGTACTGTACAAGTATGTTATTTGGAACGTTAAATATCCCCTGGCCATACTAATAAAATATCAAGTTTTTAATGAAAGTTAAAATTAATGCCACTCCAATTATAAAGGAATTGAAATTGTTCCAGATGCTTTTGCAATGCTACAGAATTTTTATATATTAACATGCATTAAAAGGGCCAAAGATAAAGTATGTGAATCATTCAAATCTTGGTCTCTAGTAGTAGAAGAAAGTGAAAAAGAGAAAAAATTCCTCAATTGTCTGATGATATTGCACCTAATTCTAATCTCACATAATCAAGAAAACTTCTTGAAAGGTTAAAAAGAAAAAAAGAAATGAACACAAAAATCACATTTGACAGGTAATTGTAAGTAAAAATTTCTTAATGACTTTAAAGAAGTTTGATAGCTGGAATGTGTGCTAATTCTTTAATGAATGCATAGAGCATAATTCTCAAAGCATGAAAATATTTTTTTCTTCAATGTGAATTAACTGAAATACACATGAGTGACATGACCAAAACTAAAGGTAAAAACCATCAGTACAAACACTGATTAAATGAAAATACAAGTTTGGATAATTTATGAAACAGTAAAATTAGGAATTATATTTACACTCTGCAGCAAGGTTTCCTTCATTACCCAATTAGTAAAATATTGGGCACAAATACAATAAATAAATATAGATTTTTTTTATTTATTTATAACCTTGCTCTAAAAAAAAAAAAAAAAAAAAAAGAGGGGAGTGTTTTTGTTTTACATTTTTTTAAATCAATTCTTTAAGACAAATTCTAGTTTCGTAGTTAAGAAATTGATTTGATAAGAGAAACGAGAAAAATGTGAAAATTGATTTGTTCATTCTGTCAGTAAAATTTGCCACACGTGAATACAGACATCTTGTGTGCTTAGTACAATTTATTAGTGAGTAGACTATACAATATTTTGAAATAGCACTCGATTAAGTTTCTAATGGTAAGAAAAATATTTCCCAAATATTCCGCTCCATATACCGAGACTGCAAACAGGATACTTTGCATTGTACAATAAGTTAAGAAATAAATGTCAGCTATGCTTTTGTCACTAATCAGAAAACGACTTTGTAATTAACTAAGTAATTCGAATATCTAACTCATCATAATAGGTTAATTACTAAAAAGAGATCCCCCTTCCAAATTAATCAAACCTAGCAAGAGACCATTCAATTAGTCTCGCGTTAAAAATTGTTTTACACGGCACAAAAGTAGATTCTCTTGAAAATTAAATGGGTTTTCTTACTAGTGAAAAATAATATTTCTTCAATATTAAAACCAAGTGAAACTTTAGCTCTTGTAAAAATAGGAAGGTTTTGAGAATAGAAAAAAATTTATGAAATCTCAGAAATTAAGAATCAATCCTTCCAATATTTATAAAATGCACCCTCAGCTCTCATAATCATTGAATCATAGGCCACCGTCCAGTTAACAAGTACATCATATATACACACAGACATACACCTTACACTCACAGGTTTCTTCACCTTGCAGTACTTGCCATCCTGAATTGGCTTCAATTGTCTTGTTTACATCATTGGGTACAGATTAATTTGAATTTTGTTTTAAAGTTTTTACCTCTGATCAAAGGTAAAGTCATTACATTTTATTGGTTTAATTAAAATTTAACATTAAGTACTGGAAATTAGGTTTTCGTTTTACCAGATTTTTTAAAAAATCTAAAATCTTATTTTTAAGTGAGAAGGCAAAGTAATTCAACAATGTAATTGTTGATTAACAGCTAAGGCCTGGGCATTTAAGAAAAAATGCACAACAGTTGCATTCCAAGTTCGAAGTGTTCAAATAAATATGAATGCCTCTAGCAACATTTTTAAAACAAGTTTGAAAATCAATTTGAAACTAGTACTACAGTACACTGTTAAGACAAAGATTGATTAACGAAATCAGTTTTTGGTTGCTAATCAAAGTCAGGCTGATACAGCTCTTCATTTTAGACATTTAACATGTGAATAAATGAGTTAACTGTTAATAACTGCATTTACCAGCTCATAAATGTGTCATTCATTTGAAACCTTAAAGGCCCTTAAGGCTATTTACCCACACTGTACAAGCAGTAGGATGTGACGAAGCCAATTTATTGGAGGGGGGGGGGTCTTTGTGGTCCATTGCACCACTGTAAAATAAATTAACTACGTCATTACATTTGGAGCATTTTTTATACAAGTTGTTTTACGCGAGACGGAAAGTATGACAAATTCCCTGGTCTAAAAGTTAAAATAATCAATCTCATGAGATCAGATTAATAATAACTCACTTAGGACGAACAAACACCATAGATTCGACAGAGGGTGCTTGAAAGTGACAAAAAGCGAAAGAATTCGCACTTTAGAAGTTAAAGACTTAAGTGCTCAACTGCAAGTTTAAAATAGTTAATTCGATTAGTAGCGAAACTAATAACGAGATCTTATATAAGTATTAAAAAAAATAAATAAATCTTACAGTTTGAAATTGTTAAATTCCAATAGTCATAACTTGCTATTGGGACCAAAATAGTTAGCTACCATGAGCTTAAAAAAAAAAATGGAGACTTAAAAATTAAATCTTCGTGAATAGGATATTCTGCATAAAAAGCTGATTAAAATACAAATACACGTTGATACCATTATCTTTTACTAAACCGAAATTACGTTGTTTGAGAATGAGATAAAATGAAAGTCAAATAACAGGAACACTAACAGTAATTTAATAAAGTTTGTTACGGTAGAGAAAATAAAAATATACAGGTTTTTAAAGCCACTACTAACCCTTTGGTCAATTTGCAAATATCTCCAGTCTGTAACAAGCCTCCTGCTTCATCCCATACAGATACATTCACCGAACCGGATTTGTCAGCAACTTTACAAGACCGAACATCATGCCCGTCTTTAGTACGAGTTGGTTTACCTGCAACAATAAAAATAATTCTAAGGAATTTTCTTAGCATCAAAACATTCAAGAATTAAAAAGGAAATTAGGTTGTGGGGGAGTCATTAGAAGTTTGAAATATAAAATGCATTTCAATGACTCAAAGATAAATAACACTGCGGGTAATACTGACGTGCTCGAAGAGAAATAAAAAAAAATAAAATAGGATCCTACCAATCTTGCGCTGTCGTTTAAGGCATATAATTATTAAAAAGAAGCCTCAATTGTTAATTAATTTAGACCAAAAATATGATCTGGTCACTCCGACAAATGAAAACAGAAAACTAGGCAACTTGACTCGTTAGTAATTTTTGGAAAGGTTTCCAATATAAAAAAGTGACTACTAATCAAATAAATATTTGAAATGAAGAGTCAAGTATCAAGATTAGAAAATTCAGGTGCGCAATAAAAGGGGGGATACGGACAGGCTCACCTTCGGTCCAAGCATTTCGAACCTCTACATAACATTCATGCCATAAGCGAATGGCGTGATAACACTAAAAGATCAACCCCACGAACCGGGACGATACCAAGTTACACTTCCGTTTTTCATACGTCACAACCTGTCACCCCCTTCATCGTGACAGAGAAGTGAACTCACCCATCATGGCGTTTGTACTCGATATGTTTCCTCGGAAAGAAGCTCATTCATACAGCTATTGTATGCATGTACATATATTTCCTGTACAATATTTTTGCACATTCACGCTTGCATTAAACCAAGACATTCGTAAGACTTGTAGAACAAAAAAATATTAAAACAAAAAAAAAAAAAAAAAAAAAAAACCCGACCCTTTAAGTGGGATTCGGGGTAGGGAGGTCCCTTTGTTAGCTAGTTTGTTACCTACCTATGTCCAGAACAATAAAAATAACATTTAGACTCTTCAAACCAGGTCTTATGTCTCTGATCTGTACATACGGATGACCCTCCATCGAAAAAATAAAAAAAAAAAATAAAAAAAATAAAAAAAAATAAAATCACCGACCAAAAGACTGCTAAACAGGCCCACGAAAAAAAAAACTATAATTATATCTTGACTATGATTTTTATATTATTATTTCGTAAAGTTTACGTTGGTTTGATTTCAGAAGACGTCATTTTTACTAACATTATTTATCATTTTTCAAATTAAACTAAAACTGACTTCAGGTTAGTTTTTTTTTTAGGCACCCACTCAGTAAGGAGTTGAAATAAGCAAACAAAAAGGGTAAGTTTTTTTCTTTTATAATTATTGAAGGTAGGCCTGATAAGTCTTGGGGAGAACATCAGTCGGTCATCAGATTTTTCTAGTAGCTTCTAAAGTACTTAGAAATACACGCCTAGCAGATAACATTATGCAAACTAAGCCTATATAAAACAGCTATGTGTCTACCGACAGAAGAAAACACAACAGCCACCGCCTGAATGTAAGTGCAACGACAGGAAGGCACAAATTTATTAAGAACATACGGGCACTTTATGAGCGAGACACAAGAGAAGGGAGATAATAAAGAAAAAACATCATAAAACCTAAGAGTAAATATAAAAATTCAATAATGTGAATAAAATAGAATGAGGAAAGGAATGGGATTACTTGTGTTTGTGAGTGATAATGAATAAACAGGTTTTAAAAAATGGAATAACAAGAATTAGTGGGATTGAGGAAGTAACTCAAGTGAAGAAAATAGTAGGAACAAACTCGTAAAGATAGAAATGTAGCGAGTCACTGGCTAAGAAACATAATTGAAGTACAAGAAAAAAAAGTAAAAACTAATTGAGTAGATGAACTGAATAGAAAGACAATATGTGTTAGTAATTGTAAAAAAAAAGAAACAGAAATTCCCATGAGAAAGAAATGAAGTAAGAGTATGCTATGCAAAAAATTTGCATATGGTAAGTAATAAAACAGGAACACGAAGAAGAGATTTTTTGTCTTTTTTTTTTTTTTTACTTGAAGAACATTAAAAAAAAAATAAATGAACAGGAAAACTAGATTAAAGTAAAGAATAAAAAATCAATAGTACGTTCCGCCACGAACTTCCTAAAAAAGAAAAAGTGTATTTTAAATAATTTACATGCTTATTTTGAAATTAAATTTTGTATTTATTTAAAAACTAATAGCTTAAATAAAAAGTCTATTAAATCCGAATTAAAAGAAAAACTATTTTCCGTATTTAATAAAGTTTTTAGGCATTAGAACAGTGCACATTCAAGCTTGCATAAATGAAGACATTCATTAACTCACTTGTAGAACAGGAAAACATTTCACTCGTCACTCATCGAAATGTCATTTATGATTATATGAAAAATGTACACTAAATTTTAAAATCTCTTTAAAATTCAACAGATGTCCGAGAGATGTTTCGAAAACATGTAGTAAATTTAAGCATTAATTAACTGGGTTTTGTAAAAATAATGTTTACTTTTTAATTATAAAAATTATTTTAAAAAATAGCGTTTATTCACACACGATCGCCTGTGACGTGAGGCTAAAAACAAAAACTGAATAATTACACATCTGACTTAAAAAGTGCGCGAAAAATTAAAATGAAAGAAATACGCAACACCAGTAGAACAATAATGAAGACCTTGGTAAAAAAAAATAAATACTACATTAAGGTTTTTAACTTAAAAACCTACTTCTTATGTAGTATACTACATAAAAAGAAGGGTTTATTTTGTTTTTTCAGTTAAATTATGCTTTTGAGTTTAATATATTGCTTTTATTTATTTTCTTTTCTTACCTGTTTGATATCAAAATATAAATGAAATATCATCCAGTGAGGTCTTTATTAATTATTTTGAATTTAAGAGTTATTGAATTATTTTAATATGGATGTTCAAAAAGGAAATAATTCTGAATTACTGCCTTTGACTACTTTTCCCTGGAAGAGAAATATGATATAATATTTCTCGTCCAGGGAAAAGTAGTCAAAGGCAGTAATTCAGAATTATTTCCTTTTTGAACATCCATATTAAAATAATCTAACTATTGCTAAAATGAAATTAAAAAAAACTTCTTTTAAAAAAGGTTCACACTCAAAAATGGAATTAAACTTTACATTTTTCAAATCTTCAAACATGTCTTTATTTAATAATAAAAAAAAAAATGCTTCTTACAAACAGCAATGGAATCAATTTTAAAATCATGCTGAAAAATTACAATTTTAAAAAAAAATAAATATTAAGAGTAGTTTTTTTCTGGTCAATCTGAAAGAAAATAATGTGCTTTATTAAATTATGCAAACAACAACTCTCAGAAAAATTTATATTTTGAGTTTTATTGAATCATTTTTGGTAAGATTCAGGACAAATTTTATGTATGTTCACACTTGATATTGTATAATTTTTTACTGAAATAACATCTGTAAGGATTTTTCTTTATATAACTGTAAAAATTATTTGACAAACACCCCCAAAATTAAAAAGTACAAGATATCAAAAGATGCCTTATTACAATTCATTCATTAATAAGGGCTAAAAAATTTCTTTGAATCAGATAATTCCCTGATTTTGCCAAATATTTTAAAATAGGGTAGCAATTTTTTTTTTTTTTTTTTTGCATTCATTTTGGAAAAAATACATCCATTTTGGTGCTACTTATATTTTAGAAAGAAGCATAATTGAGTAAATGTGAGACTAACAAAGGGCAGATTACTTGAAATGGAGAAATAAAAAGATATGAAAAATAATTTGGCTTATTAAATATAAGAAAGAAGGAGAGGTGAAGCAAGAAAAGATCTTGATGGAAGGTATTTCAATTTGAAATAAAATGTCAGTTGGTGAAACAATCATTTTTAACTTCCTTTTTATTTCTTTTTTTTTTTAAGCTTACAGCTACATCATGTTAAAACACCAGTTCCTGTACAATTATTGAAAAAAAGCAATGTCGAGCTTGGTAAGTACCTAGATGGGTGACCACTTAGGAATACCAGGTGCTGTAATGTGGGAAATTTGTCCTGGCTTTCACACATGAAAGGGTTACGCTTAAAGGTGACAACTGATAAAAGCAACAACAGCTTGAAAGTTTAGAGCAGATAATTTTCTTTTTTAGGCAGAAGAATAAAGACTCAAACTCCTCCTTGGGGTGTAACAATAAAAGAAGAAAATGTTTATTTACATGCACCAAAAAAGGTAGAGATATACAAAAAATATGAGAGAAAGAAAGGGAGAAGAAAATTCCTTTAACTTAAAGGAAGAAAAAGTATTCATGTAAAGAATTGCTCAAAATATTTCTCTGAGCACCTAAAAGTTCTTTAAGCAAGTAAATTGTTCTTAAGTAAATTGTTCATAAGATCTCTTCAGAGCTCTTATTGAGAGGGAAACAATCGGAAGATCCATAGTTTGTAGTTGAGTGAGTTTGTAGGCTGACAACAAGAATTTCAAGGTCCTAGGCAGCAAATCTTGAATAGTTTTAGTAGAGGGCTGATGTTCTGTCTTTAGAGCAGAGCATGTAGATTTCTTCCTTGATGATTGGTGTTCTTTTCACTGACCTGATGTTATCACAGACAATGACAAATACTCACTACCAAAGAGGTGCATATTCTTGGTATTTATCACGATTAGAAAGCTCAGAAACATCAAGAACTTTTCTTTCCAAAATTGCTTATAGACTTTCTCTGCCATCTCATTTGTCAGAAAATATATTCTTATCTCTAAAAAGGATCACAACTTTCGGAGCTGGTTTTGAAAGCAGGGGTAAGAGTCAAGGCAAAGATCAGAAAAGCTGCTAGTATGTGAACATATAAAACATTGTAGTAGTGGTTCTCAAATTAAATTCTAATAAGCTTGAATGTGTTGGTGGTGCAATGGATAATGGCTCCGAATTTTTAATCTGAGAGCCAACTTCTAATCCTAGTTGGATTTGTTATATTCACTTACATATAAATACCCTTGGGAAAGGTATGAATTCACTCATCTCCTCCTACCCCAGCTATGATTTAGTGATACAAGTCTTATTAATTAAAATTAATAAGACTTGTATCACTAAATCATTATTATCTCAAAAAAAATTCTTATAATCTAAAAATATTTTTTGACTTTAAATAACCTGCAAAGGGTTGATAAGACATAGAAAACAATCAATTTTTTTTTTTATATTTACAAACTTCAGCATAGCCTGGCATAGTCAAATATGAGAAAAACAAGATTGGAAGATAATTGTGTTGTGTGAATCTTTCAAGTAGAGAAAACCTGCATGCTTGACTTAAAAGTCAACTTTTAGATTCTCAGTTTCTTGGCTTGAATATCAACAGTGTACTGTCATGTAAAAACCTCAATAACTTTTGTACTTTCATTTAAATTTGTGTTACAGTTAAATTAATAGCAGAAAAAACAAGTAGTTGGCTAAAAACTTGTACATGTAAATGATATTAATGAGTTTAATAGTGATATTTTGAATACATTGATAATCTTTCAAGTCACACAGAACTACCTCAGAGCACCATTCAGCAAGAAATCTCCAGTACAAAACTATGCAACCCATTTTTGTCATGTTTGATCATTCACAGTACCTTAATGATAAATTGCGCAATTTTTTTCATTTTTGTTGCATTTTTATCTTCCCTATAATCAAAGCTAAAAATGCTGCTAATTTTCTTCTATTTTAATTTTAGAACAAATAAACTTAAATACACCAGTGAATTGTGATATATGTTTTTTAAAATCACATTGATATGCCCAATTGTTACAATACAAAAGCAATCATTTTTTATGTTAAAACTAATATAATAACAATGTTATTAACTAATAACAATGAAAATTGGAACTAACTTTTTTGGTTACACAAATGATAAGTCCACACAGTCAATTATTATTCATTTCTGACTCATATTTCTTGCATTTACATTCGTACTGCATTTACCCAAACTAATTATCAGCATTTTATGATCATTAAGCAAGCATATTGGATTGAAAATAAATAATTTTATCCCTAAGATTTATTTTTTATTTCCAATTCACACTTTAATCACAGCATGACAATCTGGGCGATGTTATAAAAAGCAAAGTAATTAAGAGTAAATCATTAAATGATTGTTTTGTTGATCTTGATGATGTTCTCTTCATTATTAAGTTATTTTTAATAAAAATGATATTAAAACTGTATATGAAAAATGATAATTAAAATGTTGGAATTGTGCAAAAATTAATATAGAAACTATTTTACTAAAAATGATATTAAATTGTATGAAAAACTACTTAAGAATATTATAATATTACTAACACCAAAATAAAGCCAGAGGTTTTATAAAAAATATGAATAAAATAAATAAAAAATAAAATAAAATAAAATTGCTGTATCAAAACTGGGAAAAAATGGAGGCTGTAAATCAAGATCCATCAAAATGAAGTTCGATGATTTAAACATTCTGTGGTAAAGATTTACAAAATGAAGCTCAGCTTTAATGTTAAACCAACCAGATCTAAATTGCAGATGAGAATGGGTTGATTGGATAGTGATTCTCAAGTTTTTAACCAATGGAGATAAAAGGTATAGTCCCCCTAAGGACTTGGGTTTTAATCCAGTTGGATTCACTATATAAGAGGGAACATTTTGATTGTGAAGTCAGAAAGGAACAGACCACACTCATATGAAAGACAGTCAGCAGTGAGAAAGTATTGATTGTCTGAGGTAAGTAAAGTTTGCTCCTCCTACTACTATTGCTGATGAAGAAAGAAAAAGTTTGATATGTGAATGCCTTTTCTAAACATATAAGTTTCATATCACACAAGAACAACTTTTCTAAACTAGTAAGAGTTTAACAGATATTGAGAACACCTGTTCCAAGAATCTGAAATTTGTCAAAAGGAGCTTCTCACCCACTTCAAACTTCCACTTTCTACCTTTAAACCTTTGAATTTGTGAACTTTTCAAAGTAAGTAAATTTCTTTTGCTAAAAGATTGATTTAAATGAACTCTTGCTCTAAAAGAAAGTTGTTAAAATTCCTTTGTTGTTAAGGAAAACATTTGTTTTACATGAACTGTTGTTTTCTAAAAACAAAAAAAAAACATTTGTATTTTGATAGTTTGCAGTGCACAAGGGAAATTTTGTGCATGGCTTATATATTTTGTACAAATTGTATATTGTAAAAAATATTTTTGACACACTAATAAATGCTTGTTCCTCTGCAAATTTTACTCAACATAAGAGTTTTCTTGTAAGTATCTATAAAAGTATTTATAAGGAGAAGAATAGGAGATTTGAAACCTGCCCCTCCTTTTCTTTTGTTTGTAATATAATTAGTTTTGCTAACATCTTTATCAAGCTCCTGACAATATGAGTATTTATAAAACTGTCTTCAGCTGTGCAATTTTGATTGATCAGAAAAATATATTTCATGATTTTGATAAAATACTTTTGAAAAAGGTTCTCTGGGATTTTATCATTAAACTGAAATGAAATGATCATTTTTCCTTTGAATTTGTAAGTGAATGTAATCGTTAGATGAAAACTTAGTATTAAACTTCAGAGTTTTCAATACTTCTTGGATGCCATTGCTAGAAAATGATTAACAGTAAGATCTTTGTCCATATATTCCTTTAAACATGTAACTTTAAAAGGGATAACTAAATATGCATCTACAATAAAATAGGATTTCTGCTTTACTTTTTTTTAGGTAAAAAAGGAATACATTTCTCCAGCAAGTTATAAAAACTGTAACAAATTATATTTTTCAAATAAGCAAAAGCTTCCTGTAAAAATTTAGATTAATGTCACATCATTGTATGCTTCTATAAAATGTTTTGCAATAATGTTGCTATTTCATTATATATTTTTAAAATTTTGTTTTCCTCTTGAAAAATGACTGCATTTGACATTAAAAACTATTTGAAGAATAGCAGTTCAGTCTATCAAATAAGAATTCATTAAAAAGTCATGAAAAGATCATTGAATAATTTTAAATAAGGACTTTCTGATAATTCATTTGAATTATAATTTTTATTAAAAACAAAGTGTAAAAAAAAAACTGCAAAATAATTTTTAAAGTATGAGGATTGCTGTGAAACCCCAAGTCCTTTGTGTTACTAGTCAATGCTCATGTGTAGTCCCACCTCCTAATCGGAGTCATTATATAGCCTGGGTTGTAGTTAATCTACAAGGATATTTGTTCATATTATAATGATTTAACACATATTTAGATGTACTTTGTCTTAAGTAGTTTAATTTTTTTATCTATGACTTTTTGGGTAGGACATATGTGATGTGATGTAATATAAGTTATTGGTACAGAAAACAGAATCAGCAGAAGAACAAATTCTGGCCAAGGCTGTTCTATTCACATTGTATTAATGCTCTTGGGAAAGACATAAATTCATCTCTTTTATAATTGTGGGTAAAAGAGAAGGGCAGACTGGGCTATCTAGCATTGGTGGAGCATCTGGTTTAAGAAGAGTTCAATTCTGAATTTATACACCCTAATCAATACTTTGTGGGTCAATGTCATGCCTCTCTTGCACTGAAGTTTGTTTTGGCCATTCACTCCAACTGATTCTCCACCAACCATCCTGAATCACACCTTGCCACTGTATTCAAGAGATGTCAAGAGGATCATTGTGGACCTGTGAACTTAATTATTCATCTAAAGTTTTCTGATGCATACGTTCTCCTTTGAAAAGAACCATTATCATCTGTTGAGAGCGATAACAAGCAACTCATATGTCATGTTTGCAGACATTTTTGTAGACATCATTTTATCTGAAATACAGTACATTTGAAAAATTTTCAAATATAAAATTTGAAGTATTTAACCATAGGTATCATTCTTTTGAAGTAAAATAAAACTTTAATAAAAAAAAAAAAAAAATGTTATGCTCATTAATAACATGTTACAGCAAGAGCAATTGTAGAAAAATGTCCTTTGCCAAGAACTGATTATACAAAAATAAACTTGTATGCAGTAGTAAGTGTTGATATGGCAAACAAAAATAGAATCAATGACTTTTGCTGTTATGACAGAAGCTGACTAAAAATACAAACTTGAGCTATAATGGAATCTGCAAAAATTTGAATCAATAAAAAAAAAAATTAAAAAAAACTGAAAATTCTTAAAATAGAATTAAACTACAATTTAGTATTTTAAAGTTCATCATTTGTAAAAGTAAAAAAACATTGCCCTGTAATGTTGTTGCTACAAAATAATGTAGCAACAAGTTATAAACAACTGTTTACAGGTGTCTTCAAAGGAAACAAAGTATTACAAAAGAATTTTATTGATAGTAAAACAGAAAAATAAATTTTATACATAAGATGATAATTTAGAAAAATAGTGTGCATAAATGGGGTTTCAGCCTTAATGGTTGAATGACAAAAATGCATTAAAGTTTATGATCATATGAATGCTTGTATGGGATAAGGAAATATTTTCTGTCTGAATTTCTAGGATGAGAATATGTTATTTTGTTATTCTGGGTAACCTTCAGGAATTTTCAAACTGAACACTTTATTTAATCTCTTTTTGTTCTTTTTAGTAACGCTCAGCTATTGATCACTCTATTTCCACTATCCAGGTCAGAGATTACAATTATTATGCTACCAAATTCCTGAACAAATGCTTTCATCCACTAGCCTATTGTCTTGTGAGATAATCCTTAAAAATGCAGCTTTCTTCATTTAGAAAATTTATATTTTTTATATTTGGTGATAAAAGTTATTTTATCATTTTTTATAAATCTTTATAAGTTGCTTTTTTAACATAATAAAAGAAATTTGATTGTAGCCTTTCTTTTCAACTATATTATTAGTATAAACCTATAGTAAGAATAAATGGCAGTACTGAATGACATAGGAAGCACGGTGGAGTAATGGATAGCAGCTTGGATTGAGGAATTGGAGAGCCGAGTTCGAATTCCAGTTGAATGCATTACATTCACTTACGTGCTTGGGAAAGGTATAAATCCTTTTCTTTTCCCTCCAGTTATGGGTAAATAGCATGACAGACTGGGGTCTATAGCCTTGGATGGCAACTGGTCTACCACAGAAAGAAATGGCAACCTACTGCAGGAAAAAAGTCTGCTTTGTCAGTCATGTATTGAAAGATACATGATCGGCTAAACATGGCACATAACTGACTGACTGAATGACATAATACTGTAGAGATGAGTGTGTATGTAACATAAATTAAATCAATTTGTAATTTGATCCGGGAGTAAACTCATCTTATGCCAACTGGGGGAGGGGGAGTAAATGTGAGTTAAGATTAATTAAGCATATTAAAACTGTTTTCATCCTCTGCAGGAAAAGTAAAAAGCAACAAAATGGATTAACAAGAAAATTTGCATGTGAACAATCAATAGAAGAAATGACATTTGGGGTTTAGTGGGTCTTAGTTGGATGAAAAGAAATTCTCCATTCTTATTGATGAGAATAAATCTAAGCCAGAAAGTAGCAAATTAAATTTCAAGGTTTTAAAACAAACAAAAAGTAACATGTAATTTTTTTCTTTCTAAATAACAGTAAATAATAATATTCAACATTTTAGGAGGCACAGCAAAATAATAGGATTTTGCAGCTTGAATTGAGGAATCAGAGAGCCTTACATTCACTTACATGCTAATACCCTTAGGAAATCTTCTTCCCCCAACTATGGATAAATAGTAGGACAGACTAGGTTATATAGCCTTGTGTAGCAAGAACTTTGAATTCAAGACTGTATATAGTCCTGGCAAAGCCAATACTATGCAGCTAAGGAAAAGATCATTCACAGTGATGTGACAATCCTGACTATGGTCAACTCCAACACTATAATTTGACTTTTACATAAAACTTAACTCATTTAATACAAAAAAATGTATTTGTCATAATTCATTAAAGAAAAAAAAATTACCTTTTTGTTTCCAGTTTGCTCAATATGTAATCCCTTTTGGGAATAGTAAGATTTTGATGAGTAACCTAAAAATATAGAATATACTCCAAAATATTTCAAATTTAACTTTTACTCAAGTTATGTCCCTTACGCAGCAGGTTCAAAACATTTTCCATGTTAGCGACTACAATTCTTCGTTGAATATTCGTGAATTTGGCTTCCGCAGTGACTAAAATGTTTTTCCCTTAATTGCTTCCCTTGAAATCAAATCATTTTTGCTCAAACAGCGACTTCAGATCCAAATTGAAAAATTGCAGGTGGAACGAAAATGAATTTTGAAAGACGAAAAAAAAAATTTGTAATTAAAAATCCTACTTAGAGTTTAGCTTAATTTTTTTTTTTAATGTAGAACACATAAAACTCGTATAGACGAAAATATTTGTTTTTTATTTAAAAAAAAAATGCTACATTTTGCCTACCAAATGACAAAAAGTTGCCTTAAATAAATAAAACAGATTCTTTTTTGTAATTCAGAAAAGTCCAATACGGGGGAGTCACAAATTTTGTTTCAGTAGGTTTTTGCATCAGCGTGTAGTCCTTGTCCCCAAGGGGAAATGTTTAAGCTTAGTGAATAAAAATGAACTTCATTTTAAAACAAATTTTAAACAAAGTATCGAAATTTCTTACAAATATTTTATGTTGTTCTTATTCTTAGTAGTGCTACTTCAATGGACCTTCAAACGAAAAAAAAACAAAACAAAAAAAAACAACATTAATGCTCTGTTACTTTCCCTACAATAAACAAAATGTTTAGTTAGATTGTCCTGGCATTTGGACATATTTTCATGTAACCCCTGAGCAAGGTAATTTATGACATGAATAAATAATTCATATCACTATTTTTCTTGCCATTTTCTTAAATTTTTCTTTTTGGTATTATATACATTTAGCCATTCTTAGATTATAGAATTATTTTATTGTTTTAAGCAAATACATTTGCAAAACCTTTCATACTTTGCACTAGCAGAGCAGTTTTGTTAGTTTAAGCTAAATGCCTTCCAACAGATTTAATATCTAATTAAATTTTTATGTTTTAATAAAATGTAAATGTTTATACAACAACTCAAATGTTTATAAGAAAATCTAAAAAAATTGATATGCAGTTGCACAAATTTATTTATAAACAAGTATTAATTTATATAGTAAATTTCATTTAAAAGTTTTGGGTTTTAAAATGCTGAAAGGTACACTAATATACCAATTTTAATGATGCTAATCTCAATGTAGTTACAAAATGACTAAAACTGTACAACAAATGAAGTAGTTTAGTAAAATATATATAAAAAGATGTTACAACTTAAATATTTTAATTCTCATTAAAACACATTTTTTAACTAACATTACAGTTGGGCATGTTTAACAAGTTCTGTACAATTCTTAAAAGCATTCAAATATTATCATAAGTTGTAATCTTTGTAGTAAAATAAAAGAAGTTTCAGTTTTGTCTATACTGTACATAAAAGTTGATGTCTTATTTTAAGAAAGATAAAAATTTAAATGTCTATTTTTTTAAAATAATAAATACAATTTTGAGAATTCTTCAATCATTTTCTATGAAATTGCATAAACAATCGACAAATTTTTATACTTTTATTTTTTGTAATGTCATAATAGGAAAAATTCTCTAAACTTTCAAAGCAAATACATCAAGAAATACATAAACATTCCTAAATCAATTCTTGCAAATCCATGAATGTTCTAATTTTACGGGATTTAATAAATTAAGTGTTTTATTACAATATGAATTATTTATTTAATTTTAAATAAACCCATTATATTCAAGCAATTATTATAAAATAAAAAACAAAAACATTAATAAGTTAAACTTTGATTTAACAGAAAAAAATATTTATTCAATCATAATTTTATTGAAACAAACTGGAGTTACAGGGAGCAACAGTTTAAAGGAAAAATTGAATTATTTAGGTTTTCTTTTATTAAATTTCACTTCAAATGGAAAAGAAAATGTTAAATGATTTATAAAAGAATGTTAATAAATATTAGTATGTAAAATTTATGTCAAAAAGATATTTAGATCTTAACAGATGAGGTTTTGTGGTAATTAATCAAAATTTTCATAATTTCAAATGGTTCATATTCAATACAAAAAATGTTTGTAAAAATAATTGTGATTTTTATTTCCTGGCTGAAACTAAATTGTTGAATACTATTTTGAAATTCAATGAAAATATCCATTGATCCTAAACTAAAGGAATTTCTACAATGTATATAATATCCAAAATAAAATGAGGTATTTATACCTGCAACCACATTTTACTTTCATTTTAAAACCGAAATAATTTGATATGTTTGAAAAAGAATACATTATAATACCAAGTAAAAATAGTCAATTGTAAAACGTAGAATCATCACAAGACATTAGTGCTAATGATTATTGTAAAGATTACAGTTATCTCTGGGAGAAGAATTTTACCAGTAAAAGTTTTGAGTGTTTATGGACTTTTCAAAAATAAGAAATTGACATAAAGATTGATACAAATTTTGAATAAAGAAACTTAGTGTAGCAAAAATAAATTAAAAGAAAAAAAAAAGAAAAAATTATTCTGATGCTACCCTGAAGTCATCTCTTCTTCAGCACCACCATTCAAAATAGTAAAAATCAGGAATTAAAAAAAATTAGCAAAAAGATCTTCAGGTTAAAAAATTTAGAAAAACATGAATATTTCTGTTTCAATACAATGAATTTTGCTTTCTGAATGACTTACAATTCATTGATTGATTGTCCACTACTTGGATTTTAAAATGTTTTTCAATAGTAAAAATAAAGACTGCTTTTTAGCTTAAAAAAATCTCTTCATTTTAATGGTGCTATAAAATTTATTTACATATTTGAAGTTGTTCATTTATATTTTACACAATTCAATCAATACTTTGTGAAACTGTACATATTGGAGGTGAATGACCTTCAGGGGCATCACGTGACTTGAATCGCCAGATCTGTTGTCGTACTACATGATAAAGATTCCATCGATGACTGCAATCCTTATGGTGATGATGAACATTAAGAGAACTGTCATTATCATCCTCAGGGTTTAATTCAGTTGACTGATCAATATCTTTACCCTCACTCATATCTGGAGGTGCTCCATCACCTGAAGGGCGATGTTGCATCTCAGTAAGAACAATTGAAATTTCATCTAACATTTCCACTGGGTTATGCTTCTTTCTGCAAGGAGAAAATATTCAACTATAGCACACATCATGAGAGAAAAACATTCTTCAGAAAACTACTGTGATAGTTTTATGTACTATCTAATAAGATCAATAGGGAAAATTACTTAGTTTTAATTTTTAGCATGCCATCTTGTAGCAACAGTAGATTGGCAGGAATTTTAGCCAGTATAAATTCTTTTAAAAGGTACAAGTCAGCTTAGTCAATGCAGTCATCAGTGTTTAATTTTTTTTTTTATTTTCTGTATTATTCCTTTTGTAGTGAATTGCCACTACATACATAACATAGAACAGGTGGTATAAGTGAAGCAGCAGTTGGATGCAAAAACCTCAGACACAAAGATTAAATTGATTAAACAAAGATGAAAGCATATTTTCTGGTAAGAAAAAAAAAAATTAAAATTTCAAATAAATAATTAATTTCTAATCAATCAAAGACTTTCCCCACTTCTTTTTGTTAATCAGCCTGTGTAATCCAGTTTGGACAATAAAACATTTTTTTTATTCCAACTGCCAGTCAAAATCATCTTTTAGTGTTTCAATATCAATATAAGTTTATATGAAAGTATAATGATACCCCAAGAATATATTTTAATGTTATTGCATTAAATGTGTGAAAAGTGGAAGCAAGGAACTAAAGAAGGTTTTAGTCATTTGCAGCTCCCTTGCTTTCACTGATGCAAATTTGTCAATCACAACCACTCAACATCAAGATCAAAAAAACTTGCTGGTTACCAGCAACAGTTTTTTTGATCTTGATGTTACATCTGACAGCAATAATCTGTTGATGTCAAATGTTACCAGATGATGCCTAAATAATGAATACCACACTACAAATCATTTGTTTAGTGGCATCATAGTGTCCCATCTCCCAAGTAGCACTCATGGTACATGTCCTACCCTAAATACCTCACTGTCTCTTAGTATACATGTGTAAGTAGAAGTGAAGTAATTAAGTATCATACATTCTGTTTATTCAAGATAAAAAAAAAGTAGAAAATCTTTACTAAAACTGAATGTGGTAGGTTTATATTTTACTTTCCAGAACAATGCAATATTAAATTGTTTTTTTAAAAAAAAAAACACTGAGCCACATTTATCTTTGCAATAAAATTGGTGTGTTACAGTTGCTTACAATTTTTAGGTTTCTGTTTTGCAATAAACAATTCTTATAAATAGTAAGAAAACATCTTTTGTTCTTGTTCAGACATATGTTCATAGACAAAATGTGCCATGATTTAAAAAAAACATCAGAAAACTGAGAGAATAGTTATTAATTAATTCATTAAATATAATAGAAATTTTAAATGTTTTGTCTCTTCAAAATGAACATATTTTAATACTCTTCATAATTCTTAAATTAACTGATTATTTTTACTGTAATCTAAAATGTTTTTAAAAAGAAAATGAAAGATACAAAATTTTTTGGTCTTTAGTCATTGAATGTTTTTACCAATGCATTTGGAATAAAAAGTAATTTAAAGCATGCATGTTTTTCTTAAAAGCATAAACATATTTTGTATATTTTAGAAAAATTATAAGAAAAAAAAATGTACCTTTTCTTTGAACAGCATTGAATAACAATGACAGTCAGACATACTGTTAGAGCAATTCCAGTCACAGTTAAGCAAATGGCAAATATCACTTTCTCTGTAAATATTAATTAGATTAAAAACAAGCTTAGAAAAAAAAATAGGTAATAATTTAAAATATGTAGCACTAATCCTTATTGTTATTACTAGATAAAATTTAGATGTAAAATTGAAATACATGAAAATATGGAGTTGATTTAATGTTTACAGTAAAATGAAGAAAGTATGATAAAACTGAATTAAATTTAGAAACAATTCCCTTTTGCAAAGAAAATTGTTATTGAAGTTTCACTCTTGCACAATGAAACAATAATGAAATAACTTGTATTTAAAGAAATAACAAGATAGATTCTGATCTATATTCTTATAGCAATTCTAACTGCACATTAGGAATATTCAAATTCTTGTAAAACCAGATTCAACTATTCTGTATAAAACCCAAGAAATTTCGGAATAAACCATCTACATTATCATTTTGACAATGAAAATTTAAAAGGCTTTAATATTTTTCTAATTCTATATTTTATATAAGACTTAAATTTATCAGCTATAAATCTCTAAACTACTACAACGTGGCCAGTTGTACATACCAGAATTATCTATTTTATATGAATCTGTTGGCCTCTTCCAAAATGTACCAGGCAAAATACTTGGTAGAATTTCAAGGTTTTTTCTGGATATTTTTCGAGTGGTTGTAATTAATTGTGTCCTCTGGTAATTTTGCAAAATTCTTAGTGGATTGACTGTAAAAAAGCAAGCAAGTTTTTAAAGAAATACATTAAGAAAATGCATATATAGTTCAAAAGTATATGTACCCTTTGGAAAGATTTTTAATGGCATCTCTCTGGGCGGAGGGAAACTGTCATTATATCTGACATGCCTAAACTGACTCAGCCACAAAGAAACTTTACCAACCAACCAAGATCCAAACAGTGCATTTGAGCAAAATCCTTGTCATACATTCCTCAGAATATCTGTTCAGTTTCATATACCAACATTAACAAAGTAATCTATAACAAGATTTCCTGAAAATATACTGCTTAATAAATAAATGAAGTGTCCTTTAAAAATAACCTTTAAGGTGATAAAAATGTCAGATTAATAAACAAAAATGGATATGAAATTGAGCAGATATGATAATTGAGGAATTTATGATGAGAAGAATTTTGCTTAAAGGCATTGTTCAGATCTTGCTTGAAAGTTTCTTTATGGCTGAGTCATTCTTAATGCGTCAGATCTAACGACAGTTTCCCTATGCAAAAAACAGTTTCAAATCCTACCAGAGAGCACCTATTTTTTTGATAAGGTTTTTCAAATATTCACACCAGTAGACGAAAATAAATATACTGTTTAATATTGCATTATGAAATAAAATGTTAAAGAGAAAGATGAATCTATCTCATTGTAAGCATGCATCATTAAAAAAAATATTACTTATCAAAAATACAATTTTGTACAAACTTCTGAAACTGAAGTCAAAAATTTATATAGAGATATATCTACAAGAGTACTTGTAATTAAGTTTCAAAATTCAACAAGAAAATTGACCTACCTTCATTGCAACTGTACATAATTCTGAAATAGTTGATTTCTCCACATTTAAAAGAATATATATGATTGACACTTAATTTGCAAACCATCTGTTTATTACATTTCTCTGCCTCAAACATTGTCTCTGTGCAATCACCTGGAGCTACAGCACTAAGGCAAGCACTCCACCTGTTATGGCCATATCTAGCATCAATCACATTCACAATTTGACTTGCCTTGCAGTTTAATGTAATATTTATTGGTTTATCTGTGTTTTTCTTAAAGCAATGGAAAATTTTTTCTGAAAATGGAAATAAAAATAAGTCAATGTAATATTGAACGATGTTATAGTAATTTGCTTTAGGTCCCAATAAATTCCTAATAGAAATAAATTTTACTTGTTCGGCCATCAAATATTTCACAATAATATTTTTTATTCCTGTGTTATTGTTAATAATCAGGTAGCAATAAGATAAAGAGAAATTTCAAGAAAATAGGTTTTCTTTAGCATTAAAACCTTAAGAGATCTCTTTTATACACAAACATTTTTACACAAAAACTTTTCAGAATTGTTTTTTTAATTCTCAAACAAATGACAATGCTTCTGTGACAGCATATTGTTCTAACAGTTTCAAACAAGTCTCAGTTATTAAAAGTCATTTTACACAAAAGCCAAAAAAAAACAATCAGATGCAGAACCAGACATAAGGAATTATTTAAAAATGTGAGAAAAAAAAAAAAGCAAAGATTTAAGCACCACAATACTAATGTTTGAAATTAAACAGATAATTTAGATAAGCAAAGAGTAGCTTCCAGAGTTTCAGATCAAGTTGTCACAAGTTTCAGTTGTAATATTGGTAACATATACTTACAATAATTATATTTATTATAAATTAAGTTCTTTTAATATGTAAGCTTTAATACAACATATTTAAAAGTTAGCAATAAAATTCCCTGATTTCTCTATAAAAGATGCAAGGACAAAGAAACACATTGTAGAATATAAATTATATACAATATAACATCTTCACTACAGATATAAGTGCACATGTTGCCTCAGCTGAGTCTAATATGGAGTTAGTTTCTGACAAGCATACTTAAAGAAAAAAAATGATGTACCGATAGAAGTCCCATATTTTCTATGTTTTTTCATTTTCCATGTAACAAGTGCTTGTCTTCCAATATTACTCAATAAAATTGACTTTCAGTAAAAGCAACATGTAAATTTACTAAGATCATTTTTCACTGGCATAACTCATGAAGCAAATTCAAGATTAACACTTTGGTCCAACCATTCAGGATTGAAAGAAGTAGACAATCTGAAAACAAATATATATCACATAAACAACATTTAGAATTTATTTTCAAACAATTATCAATCTAAAAAAGAGCATATAATATACATGTCACTTGATGTATATCAAGTTGCATTAGAAACTTCAGATTTCCTTCATAGAAAACCAAAATTCCATGATAATTCTGATTTCCCTGTTTTTCAGGTTGGCTATGAATACTGGTTAATAAATTACACAAGAAAGATAATCATCCTCAAGAACTGTATCTAACTTATTGATCCCTAAACAATTCCCATGAATAATTGTTTTGAATTTCATTACTGATGCTATTTCCCTATGTGTCATGTTGTTCATGGGTCTCCATAGCATTGTCTTTTGCTGCTTGATAATTGTTTTTTCAAATTCTCTTAATCTTTGTCGTACTCGTTCTGATATCCATTTCCCCAAATGTTGCAAGGAGATTACTTGCTGGTTTTCTCTGCTTCAATATGCCCTGTGATTTTTTTATTGATTGATTTGTTAATTTTATGGCTTATCAACCTTTTGCTGGTTATTTAAAGTTAGAAAATATTTTTGATTTTAAGGATTTTGGGGAGATAATGATGATTTACTGATACAAGTCCTGATAATTAACCCATAGCTGGGGATAAGACTTTCCAAGGGTATCTGTGCAAAAGTGAATATAACAAATCCAACTGGAATTGGACCACAGCTCTCTGATTTCAAAGTCATTATCCATTATATCATTCACATAACCAAAATTACAGCACATGGTATTCTCAAGTAGTTACCCATCTAGGTATTGACTAGGCTTAACATTGCTTAACTTCGGTGATCATACGAGAACCAACGTTTCAACATATGTCTGTAGGCCAATATACCCAGTGAATGTTAAACTCTCTAAGCCTTCATTCTTTTCATGTGTCCCTAAAATTTCAGCCATATCTTTCTGATTGTTAGCTGCAATTTCTTTCCAGTGTCTATTCTCACATAATCTCACTATTTATCAAAGTACAATGTAATTTATAACGAAATTGTTCAGCATTCACTACTATATCAGAGGTTAGATATTACATAGCAGTCTAACACTCTTTTCTTTGTTCCTAAGAACATTTTTCAATCCTTTTCAGTTTCTGAAAAGCATTTTCACTATTTCAATACACCTTCAGATTTCTGTCACACTTTATATTGTTTGTTACTATATTAACCAGATAGATTTCCACTTGAGTTTGATTTTAATGTCCTTGATACATAAGAGTGGGTTATGATAAGTTTTTAGCCACCCTTGATTACAGCAATTTTGACTTGTCTTCTTTTTTTCAGACAATACTGTGTTAGTATCAAGCTACTCTCATCTATGAACGATAGTTGACATATTTTGCAATGAAAGTTCGCAGAAGTAAGGAAATTGGTGAATTTTAATGAGGGCAAATAATAGGATGGCATCAGTATGGCAAGTCAAATAGAGAAATTGCTAGGTTTTTCCAGGTTAATCATATTGTCAATAAATTTAATGAAGGCTGTTGTCATGTGGAACAACATTCAGAAAGACCCAGCATCATGTCTGAGTGAACAAAAAGGGGGCGCTGAAGAAGGAAGTCATCAGAAGCTGTTGTGAAAGCATCAAAGATGTCACCACAGCGCATGGAAATGTCACCATATGTGGCAGGAAAGACCCTGAAAGAGCTAGGCTATCAAAGAAAGAAGTCCTTGCTTTCAGAGGTTAACAGGAACAGGCATATGGACTGGCCGATATAATTCAAGAGCAAAGATTATTAATTTCAGCAATCTGTAATTTGGTCAGATGAAAGTAAATTCTGCCAATATTCAAATTCAAGACAGGTTTATGTTTGGAGAAATCAGAATGAGACTTGGAACACTGAATGTCTGCAGGCGACCATGAAACATGGAGGGATTGGAGTAATGGCGTGGGGCACTGTCTGGTTCGGAGGGAAATCTGAGCTGATTCTTGTGGATGAGCAATTGAATGGTCCAAAATACTGTCAAATATTAGAGAAAGATCTACTCCCACTGTTTGAAACCAATCAGTTTAAGAATGTCTACCTTTTTCAAGAAGATGGAGCGCCATGTCATACAAGCAAAGTAGCAAAGGCCTGGAAGGAATCACAAGGTATCAAGTCATTGCTATGGGTAGCCCAAAATGCAGAATCCAATAGAGCATGTTTGGGAGCACCTTGACCAAAAAGTTCAAGAGCGTGCAACCAAAATCATGTCAGTGGCAACCCTTAAAGAAACATTGCTAAAGAAGTGGCAAAATATGACTCAGATGATTGTTGATAACTTGATCAAATCCATGAAAAATTGAATACAAGCACTGAAACTAGCAAATGGAGGAGCTACTCCATACTAGTTCCAAATACTGTTTATTTATGTTGAGTTGGGATTACATAATTAAATTTTGAAATTGATGTAGTTTATTTCTTCTAGCTAAAAATGTTTCTTAGGCTACTGTAATATATGCTTTGGACTATCTTACAGTTAATTTTTTTTTTTCATGCTTTCATCAACTGCCTTGTCATACTGTTTTTTGTTTTTCTTCTGAATCAGTGTCATTGTAGCATATCTTGTTATGGTGAAGTTTGCTGATAACACTGGTCAACAGTAAATTTTTATTAATAATGTTGTGCTGTATGTAACTTTATCTGCTGATTTCAAAAATGTAATCAGATTTCTTCCATCAGTCAGTTTCTTTGATGTGATGAAGTGAGCATAAAACTCCAATCATCCACAATGCTACTTAAAAAGTCTTATACATTATCAATTTGTATTTTATTACTAATTATATGTGTATTACATAATTTTATGAATTACTAAAAATATTCATGGTTTAGTTAAGCATTGTTTCACAAAATATTCCATTAGTCATATATGGTACTCCATAAATTCTACTTTTTCTTTGTTTGATACTTGTCACCCATCCAGTCTGGTGTTTAATCATCCTCAAACCCTATTCAAGATGCGAGGCATTGCAAAAACACTCCTGATATATTTTGTTATGTCTGCGGTTCACTTATCACCAAAGCTCAATTAAAATCAAGAAGATCTACCAGTTGTTTTTTGGATGCTCTCTTGGGGATCAAGCTTAGGTTCATGAAACAAATTGAAAGTGAAAATTCTAGTTCAGAAGGCTTTAAACATGTGAAAGCCAAATTTTAAAAAAAAATCACTGAGACAAAACTGAAGGAAAGCGTATTAGTAGGTTTGCCGGTAAAGGAACTCCTCAAAGACAACAACTTTATCAAAACCCTGGATGAGACTGAACTTAATGTCTGGAAATCCTTTAAGTGCATCTGTGAAAATTTTCAGAGAAAGTCTAAATTCCAAAGATTTTAAGTTGTAATTCAATAGAAAGTATTATAGCTTTATTTTGTACACAATTTTGATTTTTTACAATAAATGGCAACAAAAATGTCATATGTTATATTATACCTTATAAGCAGGGCCAGCATGTACTACTCAAGGACATCACAACCTGGCGAGGGAGCTTCATGGGGAGCCTTTGTTACACTATTTTATCAGCATTTCCTTTTTTCTAAATAATTATATACATTGCAAATTTAAACAACTATTTAAAGGATGAAAAATTTAACATCATTTTAGGGATCTATTTTGTCCAAATCTGTGAATTTGTTTTGCTCATGCTAAGTCTCAAGAAAAAAACCCCAAAAAAACAACAACACTATAAAATTCACTATTTTCTATCCATAACGTTGAATGTGTTAAAATTCAGCTTTTTAACAAGAAAAATCACAAGCTGATGTTAAAAGTTGCTACAAAACATTGATTTATTTAAGATGGAAATATCTTATGACATTTCTCTAATTTGTATTGAGATACATTGTATTTATTTTCTAGTTAAATTATTCAGGTTACAATAAAATTTGTAATCCCACCTGAAAAATAGCTTTGTAGATTATTTTGAAAAGTGAAAGAAACACAAGGTATATAATGTCCTAACAGGTTTACTTTGCAGTGAATCAGGGCCAATTGTCAATAAAAAATCTTTTTTTTTTTATTAAAATTAAATAGCTAGATACAATGTGAGTATAAAAAAATCTGGACAGTTTTTTTTATAATTCACATTGTGTTTTGATCACATAAAGCAGAGGGAATATTTTGAGCTGGCTGCAGTAATAATGGGGGAAAAAATTACAAATAATAAGACATCTTACAGCTATTACATGTAACATAAAATAATTTTATATTTGAGATTTTCGGTTTTTATTTATAGAAGTTCTTACAAAAATCTAGTCATTAAAAATTATTATTTTTTTTTTTTTAGATTGTTCTTTGTCCAAGCAGGAGAGTATCTGGACTTCATGGATCAGCACTTATAAGAATTCTAATATGCATGGGGGTATGTGTTCATTGTATCTTTAACAAATTTATCATGAAATATACATTACTTTTAATACTATAATTTTTTTTTATCTATTTTTCTCTCTTAACAATAGTAATAATATTTTCCAGTTCAACATCCTCAAAACTTTAAACAAGGTTTTTTATTTTTTTTTAATTTATTCATATTATTTTACACTTTTATGGGTTTCATTGGAAATAAAACTCTTCATTGAATGAATTGGATATGGACATTAAAACATTAGTTTAAAAAAATTAAACTTCCTATCAGCTAACATATTTAAAATCTGTTCTTTTCCAGTCAAATCTGCTAGTGGTTACAAGTTCATATTCCTATTTATCACAAAGCTCATTTCTCCTCAATTATGGATAAATCAAGAAAAATGTCAATCAGTAGACATTTAAAAAATAAAATAGTTAATCTTATGACCTGCAATATATTTTTAAAAGCATGGTGTTTTCTATATAATTGGTAATGAATGCAGCAAAAATATTCTAGAAAATATTTGTCTATTCACTTATGCTAAGTCATTATATAAAATGAATAAGGGACTTATTCTTTCTGTAAAAGCTTAAAATAATTACAAGTTATGCAATGTGCTTGATAGTTTTCTACTTCTTAATGAGTTCTATGAAACAAACTAATTTCTTACAAGAAAATAAAATTATAAAAGCAAAACTATTTTTGTTTTGGTTGCCAGAACATCATCCAAATCAAAATTATCTTATTTATAACCATTTAATTTGATAGACATGGAACCATTAGTTCATGCCTTAATCTGTTTAACAAGAAAAGGCAACCAACAAATAATTACTGCAACAAAATCTGATATTATTATTCATTCTACATTTCATGAAAAATTGTTAAATCTTATTTGTTGTACAAAACCAATTTTAAAACAGAACATCTAATTTAAGACTAAGAGCATATACACAAGCAATGGCATGCAAGGCAAAATATGTTATCTTATTTTATAGCAGGGGATTATATTTTTATTGCATATAGGAAAATCCATGTAAATTTCACTTTTTTATAATACCTGAGAATCACCTTGGATATATACTTTAATAATAAATGTTACATTTGACAAAAAAAATAGTAAGACTAAAAGGTGAATTAAGATGAATGTTATTTTGAAAGGTACTGGAATTCCAAACAAATGTTTGCAGGTGTGTAAGACAAATTTAATAAGTTTTCCAAAAATGTGTTTTTTTACCTGAACATTTTAGAAATGAGGAAACATACTGAAAAGATGGTTTGTTATTCTTACTACTACTACTAATAATACAAATAATTCCCATAATGTCAATGGCATCAATATCACCTTGAACTGAGACTGAGTTTATTTCATTCTTGGCGACTAAAGTATTTTACATTGTATTTAACTGCTGTTCAATATTCAGGAACATACTGGAAGATCAAAGTCTTGTTGCATATGATTATGCTTACTAAAACATTTGGTTTTGCTTAATTTTGATCCAAAATGTCTGCACAAATTCTCTTCATATTTTCCTTTTTGATATAAATCTGAACTTTCAGATTAAACTTTGCACAAACTTTTGTCATGCCCAGATTTTCATGTCTAATTCGCCAGAGTCTTTATTGTGAGAGACCACTTCTACAAACTTTCATACTGAATAGTCAACCATTTTGAATAATTTGTTCAATTCTTTCAACATTTTCTTCCATGAAGTTTCTAGCAATCAGAAAGTGGTGGTGAGGGGAAGCACTTGGGAGCAAAGATTAATATACATGTGTATGAGTGAAAAGTGAGGCAAATTCAAAGTGAAGGAGATAATTTTTATGCTTCAAGATGCAGATTTATACAACTTTCAGAATTAAAAAAATAAATAAATAAAAAACATAACATGCTACTAATCCAAACATTTTTTCCAAAGATTAGTTGTAGTATCACTGAGAATGTAGTGCACAAATAATCTTCTCAGATTTAATGTAGTTTAATTTTGTGACTATAAATTCAACAAAACATTCCATTTCAGCTTTCAAACTATCAGTTGACATCAGTGCAATATTTTCAGTCAGACTGGTTAACTTATCAGAAATGGTTTTCACTAGTTTCATTTTTGAGAACCAGAACAGACAAGCTTTTTTGAAATTAACTATGGCTTGGGCAGTTTGCTGTATTTTTTTTTCAAAAGACTATTAAATGATAAAAATCAACTACACTATTATAATACAAAAGAGTGGGGGAACACCACAAGGTTGTTTTTGCGCTCTTCTAAAAGTGCATTGGAGCAACTTGATCACAAACACTGAAGTTCTAGACTCCAAAGCCACAACTACATGTTATTTAAACTAAAAGGTTCATCTGCAAGTGGCTGACCACATGGTAAGGATGGAAAACAAAATTCTAAAGGCAATTCTATTCAGTCAAGGAACTAGCCTCTAACTCAGAGAAGTGGACCCCCATCCTCTCCGTTATTCATGAAGGGGACTCTCATTCCATGGTGGTGCAAGCAGCAAGAGGTAACCGAACTCGTATAATTTAAAGCAGTAGAAAGGGCAGTTCTGTAAGGTTGAAGATTTCCCCAGCTGCCACTCTCTCCTGCAAACAATGTAGTAAATAGAGATTTACTTGACCCCACCCAACACTCTCTAACACTGAGTCAGGTTATGACACAAGGTCAGTTTTTAACGTGGGGACCCGAGTGTTTTCACTCTGGCCGCTGTTCTTAGCTGATACCACTAGCACAGGGATGGATCCCTGGGCCAGGTAAATATCAACAATGTAAGTAATACCTCACTGAATGTACTTTGCTAACCATACTGAAACAAAAGGTGGAAATCTGGAAGACCTTCCTTCGCACAGCCATTCATAATACATAGGGATGTCCCAGTTGTCGCTAAAAGTGGCATATCCTGATGAAAAAAGGCCCGAAACTTAATAAAAATAAAATTTTATCACAAAAAACTTTATTTAATAAGAGTGGAGACCAAAGTATTTTTTAATTAATTTTTGAAATTTTTTATTCATATTTAGCACATTTAAATTTGTGGTTGAAAATCTTTTTTTTTAGTTCAACGATCACATAATATTTTGCACTTGCTTTTTTTTTTCACTTAAAAAAAACACATAAATTTGGAAATTATTGTAAAAATCAAATAATTGTCCCAATTTAGTGAAACTTTCAGAACTTATTCCGAAATGACTGAATTTATTTAAGAGATGTTTGTCTTTTAGAAAGTCATGGTAAAAATATTTTTTTTTTTTACGTCTGATACCCACCTTACTTAATTTTATGACAACTTTTAAACTGGGGGTATGACCATAAATTTTATTTTTTAATTAAATAAAGGAGACTTTGAGGAATGTAAATCATAAGTTTCCTTTTACATTTTCGGACCGCGAAAACCCCAATTTTAGCTCTGAATTTAAAATACAAAAATGCAAGAAAACTAAGACATTTTTTAATGAAAACAGCTTTTAATGTTTTTTATAAATAATATATATTAAGGACTTTTTTTTGTGAAGTCAAAATCCTTTCCGGGAGAATAATAAATTTTTACGAGAATTGTTTACTTTTTTTTTACAAAGTGAAAATATTGATAAATGTTTACAAAAATAAAGTACGAAGTCTACCGCTCATTTTTTTCGCTCATTATAGATCATAAATTAGAAAGCTTATTTACAATCTGCGGGTCGCAAATTATTTTAAAATAAATTTGTTATTTCAAAAAAATGCATTAAAAATGATCTCCGACAAATCTACGGATGGCCATATCTAAATGGAAAGCGAAATGTTAGAGTTATTCCCCCTGATTGAGTGAACATATCTTTCTGGCTGGACGCATTTTAACTTCTTATTGTTGCCTCGTCAACTCAAAAACTTTTCTAATTTTTTTTTTGACATATGATCAAATTCTTTTTCAGTGAGACATACTGCAAACATTTTTTTTTTAAATTCAAATTTAGGGACGTTGGGGAAAAATTCTCAGAAAAATATTTCATAAAAAAAATAGCTTGTTTTTAGCAAACCTGAACTGACTGAAGTTTAGTGGGGCTAGGAACACTCAAAAAGCAGCTGTGCTAAGATAATTAAAAAAAAAAAAAAAAATGAACGTAAAATTTTATGTGAAAATAACAATATTGTTACAAAATTTGAACTATAAATGTATTTTTTCGTAATTTAAATCTTATTTTTATTCAAGAATTCCCCCTCAAACGTAAGGTAAAAAAATTGGAAGTATAAACTGGTTCACTTAAATCTAGAACAATTTATGTCACTTTTGCCCTACCGTCCGATAATTTCCCCTGACGTAAGCTGTTGACAGGCTGACATACATCAATTAACACCTCTCAATCAGGCCAAAAAACCAAGCACTACGATCGGAAAATATCTATGTTTCTTTCAAATTACATTAAGTATACTTTAAATTTTCTAATTTTCTTAAAATAACTTGAGAAAAGTATCATTGAATTTTATATGATTTTTAAATGGGAAACTTTATTTTTGTTTATAAAACTGTCAATAATGATTGATTTTACCGTTTTTCGTCAATTTTGATGACTAAAAAAAAAAAAACATGATTTTTAGCTAAGATTTCGGACATGCTAGAAAGGATTAAAAAAATTTAAAAAATACTTAAAAAATACTTTGGTCTTTCCTCTAAATAATGGCATAAACATCTAGACAATAAAAAATATTTTAATCAAGTTTGGAGCCTTTTTTCATCAGGATATGCCACTTTTTTAGCGACAACTGGAACATACGCGCTGGTGTTAAAAATAAACTATGCCTCATTATTTCAATAATTGAAACAATGTATTTAAATTGAATTTCAATTTCACTACATTGTTTGCACTTGCAGTTTATTGGTCTCTAGCGAGAGTATTGTGATAAACAATAAGACGAATAATAAATGAGAATTATTGCCAAACAATAAAATAGCATTTTTTTTAATGAAAGCTAAAAATGCGACATTATTTTATTTTCTGCTTATTTTGATATTTTTTAAACAAATGTTCATTGGTTAATGTGGGGGGGAAAAAAAAAAAACAAACAAGTTTAAATAATTTTACTTCTTTATTCCAAATGATACCCTTTTTGAAAGGGTTCATTCCACCTTATATTCTTTAGCCAATGCACTAACAGTGACTAACTGTCCATTTGAAAACTTAAAAATTAAATTTCTAGAGTTTTAAAATGTTTTAGTTGCAAAAACACAAACAGGAAAATTATGTACAATACATTTGTGTAAGTAAGTGTAATGTATTTTCTACAATATTTGATTTAAAAACAAAATATTGAGTTTCATATTTCACTGAAATTGACACTTGTTTTTGTAGGTAGCACGTTCTTTCACGAACGATTTCAAAATAAACTTGTCTTACGTTTCCATCTCGCTTACAATTTTTTTTATTTGTTCATAAATTTATTTTTAAACTAAGAAAAACTACCTGCACATGTCCTTTAAAAGGCTTTTGTTTTTCAGACGTAAATATCTAAATGGACGAATTTCCGAAATCATAAATCAGGTGGTAAAAAAATAACCTACGTCTCAATATCGAGAGTGGAAGTTAGTTATCCATCTTCTTAAGAACGAACCAGGCAATGTACAGGGTGGTCCGAAAGTCTCGTCACCCCTACATAAGATAATTTTCTATTTCAACGCTCTGTGGGGCATTATCAAGGAGAGAGTTTCACATGAACGATACCAGACATCATTTGAAGGGTGCCGTTCGAAGAGCCTTTGCTATAATCAACAAAGCAAAAATATCACAGGACATGACGCCGCATCATTTTTTGTGCCACGAAGATGGTGTTCATACAGACCTCGATGTGTGCTGACAGCGTCAATGAAAGTGAATAAACTTAATCTAGCACATGTGCTTTGTGTTAATTACTGTATTATTCGTTCTATTGTCATTACTTTTTGGTAGGGGTGACAACACTTTCGGACCAGCCAGTATATCAGCCATGTGGTTATTTTAAATTTAAAAGTATCTTGTAACTGGAAAAAAAAAGTAAGCATTTCTCCTCGTTGGTTTCAGATCAAGCCGACTGCAGTTTTAAAAATGCTGTCGCAACTGAAAATAGTTTTAAACAAGCTCCCATTTGGAAAATGGGACAATGAAATACTCAGAGAACAACATTTTTGTCGGTTTACCTAGCCGTAGCGTGCATGCAAAAAAATATTTCATTAAAATCGTAATTTAAAAAAGTTTTGAGTTAGAAAAAAAAAATGTAATAGTTTTTTTTTGGTAAATTTTCATTTTAACGCCCGAGCGCTAAATTCACTGCTAAATGGGCCTATTTACTTCCTTTCCCTACAGAAATTAGTACGCGCTTCCGTTAAGCGATTTTTAAAAATTTTTTGTACTTAATTTAAGAAAGTTAACTTTCATTCAAATATATGTAAACATCTACAAATAAAAAAGAATAACAAAGTAAATTTTTTTTATGAAGAATGAAAAAAAAAAATTAATCGTTCTCTAACCCCAAAAAGATTAGGGCAATCGAAGTAATAATTTAATGTTTTTATTTTTTAATTTGTTCCCTTCTTTAGGGTTAGGTGTTAAGGTTAGGGGAGGGGGTTTCTTTCTGTGTAGAAGGGGACAAATGAAAAAATAGAATCAACCCATCTACTTTAACAAGTTTGTGCATTAATTTTTAGCGGGTACTAATTTCTGCAAGGAAAGGAAGTAAATAGGCCCATTCAGCAGTGAATTTAGCGCTCGGGTGTTAAAATGAAAATTTACCTTTTTTCTTTTAAATTATATATACAAATCAGGAGCTTCAATTAATTGTTAAAAAACTGAAAGTAAAAACAAAACAGTTGATAGAAACATTTTCTTAAATTTACGACGAAGAGATTTATTTTTCAGATGTTTTTGAATTTTAAAAAAGCAGTTAAAGTGCAAACAGTTTAAAGACGTTCGTTGCGTTATGGCTCGATAATCTTTAAGTCGTTTGGAATAAAAAATAAAAAAATTCAATAAATAATGAGATCTTGGCTTTTTATATAGCATCTGAAAACGAAAACCTATGCTCTGCGATAATAGCCGATCAACATAAAGTGAATTCCCAGAAGCACATTTACACAGCTTAGACGTGGTACAAGGGCGTGATTAAGGAGCACCCAGTAAGAATCGAACTTGCTCAGTCGTAACTGATTCAGTGAGACAAGCTTATGTTAACTATACATCATGTCAAAGCGCTTAAAGCACATTATTCGTTCAGAATACTACTTGAATTACAGTGTGAAACTTTTTGAACAACGTTTTTGACTAAATATTTGCCACATAAGCAGGTTCGAATCCTGCCGGAGGACGTATTTTTCTTTAAGATTTCTAGAATATTCAGGCCGGTAGAGGAAAATAAAATATTGTTTAGTTTAAGAAACATGGGTCGTGTACGCAAATATGAGTACTGCTTAAAACTAAAACATTTTAAAAAATAAGATTTTCTAAAATTTCTATAATTATTCTCTTATTGTAATACAATGAAAAGAAATTTAAAAACTCATTAAAGTGTTTACTACTGTTTTTCCTGGCATCAGATTGAATGAATTTTACTTTTTTCGATGTCAATGCGCAGTTTATTTTTCTTTGTTTAACTCAAACTGTCATGTTGAGTTGATAATTACATCGAATCATTCATGGTTGCTTAAAAAAAAAAATAAATAAAATAAATAAATAATAAAGTCCTATTTTACTCACGCAGAAAATAACGTTTTAAATTTAAAATTAATTAAAATATTTTATATAGTGTTTTGGTTTTGTAGTGTAACCTTTTCTGGGGACAAAAGGCATTTTAAAATTTAATGATCCTAATACAAAAAAAAAAAAAAAATCAGTGGCTTTAAATTGCATTAAATTTTAATGATTAAAATAAGTCGAAAGTTTAACTGAATGATGAATAAAACTAAAAATTGTGGTGGGAAGAAAACGAGTTGCACCAGTAAGCGAGGAGAGCTGAAGCACTATGCTAGTTTAAAAAAGTAATTTTTAAAAAAAAATTAAAACATTAATATTTAAAGAAAGAAAGGGCAAGTAAAAATATTGAATTTTTAAAAAGTGCTACAAGTGAAGCACATACCAGACGCTAATTTTTCTTAAAAGTTAAAAAATTAAATTTACCCGGAAAAAAAGTACAATTGAATAAAAAATTAAATTTTTGAAAAAAATAAAATGAAGTGACAATGACAAAAAGAAAAGAAAAACAAATGTGTTTAAGTTTTCAGCATCGACACTCATTGTGTTTTCATTTCAGACCTTTTTTTAAAAACAGTATCTTATCCAAACCCTTACCTTGGGTGACAGCAGGTTCAAAAAATATAACTAATCCCCAAAGTATAGCGGGAAAAACTGAGATTTCTCTCATTTTCAAATCAAACTAAGTTGAATTCTGTGTGCGCCTGCTTTACGAAGACACGGGCAATTGACTACAATGGTGATGAGATTCTTTTTTTTTAAAACCCAGTAGTAGTGTGTATCTTTCTTTTAACAAAATCCAGAAAGTCCAGTAAATTATCAAAGGAAAATAAAAACAAATTTTGAGCAAATGTAAGTGCTCTGCGGTTGATAAACGTAAAAGGTGTTGTTCGTATATTCACATTTGCTGTAACAATAACATCCCTAAGTTAAGTACAATAAATACTTAAAGACCCCTACCACCCTATTATTCTGTGGCAAAACAACGGTTTTTGCCAACACTACTCCTATTTATCTAAATTTGTAAGCGTTAGATGGCCCATAAGTAGAGTGCTTAAAATTAAAATAAAGGTTGGATAGGGTTTTAGTTGGCCAATCATAATTCGGGGTTTTATGAATTGGACAGTAGTAAATAAAAATAAATATGGGCTGGTGGGTAAATAAATGGGGAACCGGCACGCTAAAGCAAAATATAAAAATTGCCAATTTTGTTTTAAGCTCAAGAAAGTCAACGATTACACGTTGAATGGTTTTATTTAAAAAAGAAATAAAACTTTTATTTCTTTTTGAAATAAAATTTTTAATATTTATTGTAACGATAATTTCAATTTTTTTTTTTAGATAATAAAATTTTCAATGTGCAAGTAGGATAACAGTTATCGGCGTGGAAAGTGAAACAGCGAAGCCAAGCGAGTTCGACTCATTTTCTTGTACAGAACCCAAATATGGCTTAATTATATTACCAGAGTAGGCTCTCTAGCTTTGTGTGACAGCCATTATAGGAGAGAGACATAAATTCAAAGTCGTGGAGAAGGCAAAGGGAAACCACGCGACAATAATCAAAAAATAGAGAGAAAAAGGAATCTGTAAAGAACAATGATCGACTGCATTCTGTACGGACAGAGCATTAAAAGAAAATAATAATAAACTTTTCTGAATATATCTTTACAAAGAATAATTTTAAGACTTTACTTTTAAAATAATAAAAAAATATTTTTTTATATTGTTTCTTAATTCTTTAGTAAAAAAAGTAATTCCATTTATTTCTATTGATATAATTTTTTACTATTTATTAATTTACTTTTCAGGCAAATAAGGGGAAAAGCCTGGGATGTATTAGAGTTGAAGCTGCAAGGGTAAAAAACGATTTGGATTCCAACAACTTGCAATTGGAAAAAGGTCACTCAAAACCATTAAGATTTGAAAACCCAGGGAGAAAATTGTTATAATGAGCATTTGGTTGCAAAAGGAAACAAACAAACAAACAAAGGATTCAAAATTTTAGCAGTGTGTATTCATCAAATTTCAGAATATATGCATAGTAGTTATTTGAAAAGTAGCAAAATTCTTCATGTATGGTTCTTCAGTTTTGTTTTTTTGTTTTGTTTTTTAAGCGTATCACCCCAAGCAAGGCTGGAGGCCACTATCACGCATGGGGTTATAAAAGGGTTGGAGGAAGAGCAGATAGGAGTGGTAAAGGAGAGGATGTGGAGAAAGAGAAAGACAGTAGGTCGATCAAGGAAAGGGGGTTACAGAAGATTTGGAGCGAGAGCAGATAGGAATGAAAGATGAAAGGATGTGGAGAAGGGAAGTGGATAGATCAAAGCAACTGGAGATGTCGATTGACGCTACACTTAAACCGTTGGAGATTGTATTTGTCAGGGAAACAGTAATAGGGAAGGGAGTTCCATAGACGAGATGTGCGAGACATGAAGCTATTGGAGTAAAAGAGACGTCTACATCTAGCAGTTTCAACGGTGAAGGGGTGGGAACGGATGCCAGCCTCGTAGGACATTTAAATTCACGAGGCCTAGGGACAAGCGAAAGCAGCTCCTCGGAGCAATTACCGTGAAAGTACTTGTAAAAAGGGCAGAGCGAGGCAACATCGCGTCTGTGAGAGAGCGACTGCAGACGAGATGACAGATCAGGGCCAATCACATTGCATATCCGTCTCTGGATCTTATCAAGAACCCTGAAGCACACAGCAGGGGCCCCAGACCATATATGGCAGCAATACTCCATGCAAGGGCAAATGGTCGATTTATAGACTTGGAGGATCGATTCCGGGAAGAAAAATTTCCTGGCTCGGCACAGGGAACCAACTTTTCTTGCGGTGGATGATGCAACTGACTCGATGTATTTGTTCCATCTCAGATCAGCGGACAGCGTGAGACCGAGCAGCCGCAGAGAGGAGCTCTCGAGAAGTTGGTCTTCAGACATTCTAATGGGATGCAGGGATGGATCCTTGTGGTGGTTAATAGAGAGCAGTTTTGTTTTAGAGGCGTTAAAGTTAACCATCCATTTCTTGCCCCAGTTCACAACCAATTGGAGGTCCTTTTCAATTTGAGCTGCCAGGTTAACTTTGTCAGCATCACTAGATTTGTGTTTGAGGCAGGAGTAAATTGTGGTGTCGTCACCGTAGATGCCGACTTGGGAGTCTATGGCATCAGGAAGGTCGTTTATAAATATGAGGAACAGAGTAGGGCCTAGGATGGAGCCTTGAGGAACACCTGCGTTAGTGGGATAGGAGCTGGAGATGAATCCACTGAGAACGACCTTCAATTCACGGTTTGACAGGAATGATTGTATCAGGTCAAACAATTGACCTGTGATATCATAACCCTGGAGCTTGCGAAGAAGGCCGGCATGCCAAACTCTATCAAATGCTTTGGAGATGTCAAGGGCCACGGCACAAGCTTCACCGTTATTATGGATAGCTTGGTAGACAAATTCAGTGATGCCCGTAAGCACATTGGCAGTAGATCGGGCAAAGTGGAAACCATACTGCTTGTCTAAGAGCAGATCATGGGATATCAGATGATTAATCACTTCGGTGTTGATAATGGCCTCGAAGACTTTGCCAAAGAGGGGTAGGAGACTGATAAGACGGTAATTGGAAGGGTCGGAGGGGTCACCAGAGTTCTTAAAGACAGGAACAATGGTTGAGGACTTCCAGCAGTCAGGAAAACAGGACTCCTTGAGGCAGCAGTTGTATAATTTAGAGAGGGCAGGCGCCAGTTCAGGAGCGCATTTCTTCAGGACAATGGCTGGTATCCCGTCACCACCAGTAGCCTTAGTAAGGAAAGGAATTAGGTTTAAGAAGGTTGTCGGCATGGCCGGGATATGACCAATTTCTTGGGTCTGTTAGTCAAGGTCATGGTATGTATTAGAAGATTTGTCTGGAGCAGATTAGTCATTGGTGGGGTTTGATGTATGCTCTTCTTCATGGTTGAAATAAACACCAGTGAGTTGTTTGATGGACTGGCAGTCATGTGAAGATGCCAGTGTTGAATTTGCTGGCAGGGATGATACGTGGTTAGGCCCAGTAGGGTGCGTTTAGTGAGTTGACTGATCAAGGTCATAGTGGTGGGTTGATTTGTGGTAAGATGTGTTGGCAGGTTGGTTGCCAAGCTTACTGAGGTGGTGATTAGGGAGGCCTGGAGTGGTTAGGGAATGTTGATTGAATGAGATGTCTCTGTTGAATTCTGGTCAAATATGGTATCAATGAAATGGGGTCCCGGTGGTGATGATAAGGGAGGCATTGGAGTGGATAGTGAAGGTTGTTGATCGAGCTGAATGTCTCTGTTGGATCCTGGTTGAATTTGGTATCAATGAGACAGGATCACGATCATGGCAGTGACAGCAACAGTGTGCATGCATGTCAAGAGGTGGCCTTTTCAGCCTGCTACTGTGTCAGTCATTTAGGAGTGGTTTTCTTTTTGCAAATCTGGTAGACCCAAGATTATCTTTTTTCCGCTGGGGATGTTTCTGATTGGCTAGTGTATTTTTATTGCGGGATTTGATTTGTGGACCAGATGTAATGCAAAAAACATTTTTATTTTGTGCTTTGCTTATCATACACAGCCAGACAACATGTAGAGTCAATCAGAAAGAGATCTAATTGCAGCAGAATATAACAAAATGATCCCAAACTTTTAGAGAACTTAGACAAACTTCAGTATATCAATAAGAGCCATTTTCAATCAATTCTAAGTGATTCACACACACAAACACAGTTCAGTGAATGTGAAAGAAAAAATGAGATGTATCATAATAAGCATTAATTTTTTTCAACATTACAGAATTGACTTATTTTTGCACCATAATTTCACTTGAATGGATCTGCTGGTAATGACTCTTAAAGAGAAATAGGAGTTTCAATTCTAATGAGTTTCTTATGTTCTCTTTCACACAAATACCCTTGGGACAGGTATGAATCTATCTCTTCTCCCCCAGCTATGGGTTAAATAATAGGGTTGACTGGGCTCTCTTGCCTTGATGTGGCAACCAGTCTAGGAGAAGGAAAACTCTGAATTCAAAACTATCCTGAAGGCTTGCTCTGTTAGGCTACCTTTTCCTAGACACACTACTGCTGTTATGGTTGCAATAGATAACTACCTTCAATCTAGCTGAACAATGTGCGTGTGTATGTGTGTGCCTATTTGAAAATTCAAAGCAGTCAAAATTCAAAGCATACCTAGTGTAAAAAAAAGGGTGTCACTTAACTGTATGATCATATCCAGCTTTATGTAGTAAAAATGATGTTACTAATATTGAATCATTTGACAAAGAATTATTGCCCATTGCCTATTTATACAGCTTTTCTCCTATGCGTTACCATTTCCTCAAGCACCTAAAACACTTCTTTACAGGCATGAACTTTTGTAGACTGGATCAAATTGAAAAAACAATTTAATGGTTTCTTGAATGATGAATTCCTTATAGGAATTGAAGATCTACTATTAAAGGTATATTAATGGCCGAGAGTAATATATTGAATGAATAATTAAAAACCTTGTTTAACACTTTTTGAAATTATTTTGAGCAATTTTACATTAAAATCCTAATAAAATTAAAAATGCTTGTAAGAAGCAATATCATGATCATGAGATACAAAAAACATTTTATGCAATATTAGAAGAAACTTCATTTTATTCTATCTCTTTATGTGCCATGCCTTTTCAGAACCTGAACATTTATGTCTCTCACTTTTCTTTGTTTCTAACAACATTTTTGATCCCTTAATATTTACCCACTCATCTTGGATAACCCTAATGAGGCTTGGGGTCCTGGGCCATGTTGGGTGGCAGTTTTGATATCCTCTATCTTTTGATTAGAGACTGGTAGACACTTTATTAGGCTGTGTATGTGGTTCTCCATTCCTTTGGAGTACTCCTGGTACAGATTTGGCAGAAACTTTCTTGATAGTGCATCAGCTGCAGGTATCTTGTTTCCTGGGACATGTAAGATCTCGAGGTTGTAGTTGCCTAGCTGGAGTAGCATCCTCTGTAATGGAGGAGGAGCAGAATGAAGATGCTTTTTGAGTATCAGCACTAAAGGCTTGCGGTCAGACTCTATGATGATGTTGCAGCCATATATGTAATGGTAGAATCTTTTGTACCCAAGCAGGATGGCAAAAAGTTCTGACTTAATCTGTGCATAGTTTCTCTCACTTTGTGTTAGTGATTTTGATGCATACATGATTGGTTGGCCCTCCTGTAGGAGTGTGACACCTAAGACATTTTTAGAGGTGTCAATTTGAAGTGTTGTTGGTTTGGAAGGGTCAATGTAGGTAAGGGCACAACTTTGGTTTGAAGTCAGGTTTGCCTTTACTCTTTCAAAGGCCCCAGCTTGGAGATAACTCCATGTGAAGTAAGAGTCCTTCCCTAGCAGTTGGTGCATAGGGCTGGTGGTCTCAGATAGGCTGGGAGCAAACTTTGATAAATAATTGATCATCCTAAGTATGGTTTCCAGTTCTGCTTTGTTGGTAAGTGCTGTCATATCTCATATCACTGAAATTTTGTTGGTTCAGTTCCATCAGGGGTTAGTCTGTGCCCTAAGTGTTTAACTGCTACTTGTAGTTTGTCATCATTCAGTTTAATGCCTGTCTTGCTCTTTCTATGACCTTGATGAGAGCTTTGTCATGTTCAGTGAAGTTTTTGCCAAATACCAACATGTCACCTACCAAATGATAATGCCTGGGATATTTTCAAAGCTTTCATCCATCTTTCTTTGGAATTCATCCTGGGATGATTTCAACCTGAATGGCAAGCAGAGGTATCTGTATCTCCCAGACAGTGTATTAAGTGTTGTGAAATATGAGGACTCAGTGGTTAGTGGTATGGTCCAATATCCACACCATATGTCAAGTTTGGTGAAAACCTTTGCTCTAGACAATTGGGGGAGTACAACCTCAAGAGTTTTCTTTGGGTAGTATGGCCTTTTCTTTGGGTAGTATGGCCTTAAGTTTGCTTTTTTTCTCCACAAGTACTAGGGAGTTCACCCACTGTGTCAGTTTTGTGACCTTCTTAATGATGCCTATATCTTCCATCCATGCCAGTTCTTCAGAGAGCTTTTGGTGTAGAGCTAGAGATTTTTGGTGGGTAGGATGTACAACAGGGTGTACTTTTTGGCCAATTTTGATAAAACATTTCCCTTGGAACTCCTTTCTTTGTATTTCAAAAGAAATTTACTCCTTATCAGGCCTTCTTTAGGTGTATGGGGCTGATCAGGTTGGGGGCCAGACTGACACTTGTATATTAATTTGATGAGTCCCGAGTCAATGCTATGCCTCAAACCTAGTACAGCAAATGAGTTTCGACAAGTGATAATCAACATCATTGGCTTTGTTTTTGTACTTACTTTGCAGATGACATAATGATTTTATTGGAATTTTTCCACAAGTGATCATCAGGTGTTGAAACATGATTTAGCCCTTCACTACAAACAACTTCATTTCTCTAAGATGACCACCCTCACACTTTGTGTCACACTCTCTTTCTGTTTTACACACTTTCTCTTACTTTCTCTCTTTCTCTTTTACTCTCTATATCTCTCACTCTTTCTGTTTCACTCTCAGATTGGATTTTTTAATAATATATTATATATAATATTTCAATTTGCAAAAGGTTCTAATTTCTTAACTTATGACATATAGTCCTATTTATAAAGGAATAAAATAATTAAACTAATTAAATACATGACAAATTGGTACAGTAGCATTATAAATACCATTTATAATACCATTTATAATACTATTTATACCACTATAACATAGCATGGATTTTTTAGCTCATCACAAGGACAAAGTGTAGTGAGTTCAATTATCAAAGGATAACCAACATCCATGACCTTGTACCAGGTTAATAACACAATTATAATAAAGATTATTTAAATTAATCTAAATTAATTAGATAAATTATTATATTTAATTTAAAATGTAATAAGCCTAATTCTCAGTCAGTAACCTACTCACTATTGACTCAAAATTATGTACTTGGTACCCATTGTTAAAAAATTGTTCTACTTTAAGAAATAAATTTTAATATAACATTTCTTAAAGTAGAACATTTTTTTTAATAATTAAAATGTTCTTTATTTTTTATCTTTTTAATAATTAAAATGTTTTTCATTTTTTTAATAATTAAAATATTCTTTATTCTTAATACTACGTTAATAAACTATATATATATATAAACAATTGCTAAAAAAATAATAATTAATTAATCAGTTTTGTTTTAAAATTAAAGATTGCCTTTCAAATGGGTAATTTTCAACACATTATGTAAGTACTGCTCTCACCAAAAAAGAATAAACATAAAAACAAACTATTTTATGCAATAGGAGTTAAAAGTAAAAATAACACTTTAAAATTTTGAAAGGAAGTTTCAAAATGATATGCAAATAGAAAAATAAGAATTTCAAAGTGAAATAAACAAAGATGTAAATTTTCTTAGTTTTTTTTTCCTGGAAGGGGGAATAATCCTTAAAACTTGTGAATTTAATGATAATGTCATATATGAACAATATCCTTTAGTTTATGAAGACAACTACAATCACAAAATGCCCATAAGTTTATTCACAAGAAATGTTATTGATAATAGATCTTATTGGTGTCAATGAACAAATAGTACAACATAAATTTCTATAAGCATTATTTTAATCTCTAGCACCTATCATTGTTTCATCTAACTCCTACTAAATTAGGCAAACTAGCAATTTAGCTAACACTTTTATTGAATAGAAATTCTACAGCACTTACTATAGTTTCTTATAGAAACAAGAACAAATATTGTCACATTCACAAAAATAAAGTCAAAATATAAAGTATCATCCAGAAAAGGGACTCATGCTATACTGTAAAGAACAAACATCTAAAATATGCAGCACTCACATTTTTTTACACCAACAAAGCAAGAGCATGTAAACTTTGGCACAGATGGTCCAAGAAGCAAAGTAACATTCACATGTTGACTAATTCTCAACTACCAACTCCTGTTCTCAGTGACACAGAAAACTAATTGGATGGATTCAAGGTAACTCTAAGAAATTGACTCAGTATTTCTGCAATATCATTTAAAATGTTCCTAATTTTTGGTGAATAAAGTGATTTTTGTGCATTGATTTGGGTTAGTTTTGTGTTTCTTTTGTACATTTGCATTTATGGAAATAAGTCAATTGTTATAGTTGTATAGTGATTCCTACTAATGGGTATAATTAACAAATTCCTTGCTAAAAATATTTTCAGAAATTGTTATTTAGCAGTAATTTAGGTCCTCACATGTCCTCTCCCAGTCACAGTTGCCAGGTCTGTTATAGGTCTTGGATGGACTGCATTAACTCCAACAGACTCACCTCTTCTGAAGCTGTTGTGACTATGATTTACCAAAATAAAATTTGTTATTGACACTAATGCTTGTATTTCTGTATTATCAATGTTTCTAATGAATGGAGTTGTTTTGAAGCCAATCCCTATATCAATTTTATCCACCAGTGGTAAGAAAATAAAATGTCAAGAGCAAGTGAACCTGCAGATTGAAATTCCTTGTTTCTAAAGATCTTTACAAGAAGCTCTCATGATCACTGATATCAGTAATCCTTTATTGTGGTTTGTTTTTATGTTTAACAATTTTTTTTACATTTTTGTGCAGATGAAATCATACAAGGCTATATTACAGAAATGAAAATTAATTTCAATTGATTAATTTAATTGATAACAACATTAGTTTTCCTCCATTTCTGAGTGAATTAAAAAGAAAATATTATGTCACTTCGTGCAAACAACTATATAATGTGAATTACTCACAGGATATCTACAAGGAAGCAATGTTTTATTTTTTTAATTTTTTTTTTTTTACAAGACAAATTTCTGCAGAAAGATCTAAAATAGGATGTTAAAAATATATATATCTGGGGTGGTATCTCCTAAAAGTGAATGGGTATATCCTACTCACCTTGTTTTAAAATCTGACAATAATTACCACTACTGTGATAATTACCATGCACTGAATGGTATTACTAAGTGATCAATATTGAACACTAAATATCAATTTATTTACCTCCAAACTTACACTGTTTTTCAAAAATTAAAGTTCAGTTTATCATCAGATAATATTACATCAAGATTATGCACTGATGTAACTACAACTTTTGGATTAAAAAAAATTGAGGCAGCAAGCATTTCAACATTTCAAAATATTTGCTAATGATGCCTGGATAATTGTGTATTTATTTCCTTGAATTTAGTGATGATGAAACAATGCATAAAATTCATTTAGTACAGTGTTTAAATTTGTACCTTTATTAATATTTCCAATTTAGAAGTTTTTAGTTATCCTATGATAATTGAAATCTTTTCCATACAAAAAAGATTCTAAGAGTTTATGTAGATTTTGGTGTATGGTGTTTTTTCTTTTTTTGTTGTTTTTATTGTATCCCCAGTTATGTCAAAAGTGTACTTTGCTCTGTCAGAATGATTGAGATTCTTTCTAAGTTGTTCTTTCAAATTAACCAATATTGTGCAGCAACTTTATAATGCAAATGCTCTAACATCTCGAAGTTTCATTGTTGTAACCTAGGGAAGGTTACTGAATAGAATAATCACATGAAGGTTGGTAATAAACAATAATACTTAGCACAAGAACAACACATATAAGATTTACTAGCTGTTGATGCAGCATTACACCAAGTGACAGATGAAATACTTGTGGTAAGCTCAAATGTAAAAAAAAAAAAAAAAATGTAAAAATACAATATTAAACAAAAAAGAATTAAAATTAAAATAAGGCATTTGCTTTCCTTTAAAACTCAATATCTTTTTTTCTCTCTCTCTTTCTACCCTTCTCTCTCTGTACTTATCCCTCAACTAATGAGAAGGCAACCTTCAAATAAAAAAAGAGGAAGAAGAAAAGACTGAACAATAGCTGCAAAATGGAAGTTTGTTGGTTCAGGGTCTAGTTATTATGACTAGAAATCTACCAAAATAAGAGAGGCTCCATGCATAACTTCCACTAAAAAAACAAAAAGTAAATGAAAGGAACACTAGAAAATTAAAGAATTTTGGCCAATCAAAAAAACAAAGAGGCTTTTGATGTTAACTGAAACCAATCTTTGCACTAAGTAGTCTGGAGCCTTTCTTAAGTGTATATAAAGAGACAACCAACAAGCAGCAGCTGAGAAGGGACAGCCAGAGAAACCAAACAAAGTGTATCAGGTGAAGAAACTAGCAGTCATCTGCTCAAGACATTTTTCCACCCTTCAGAGGGCTGAGAAAACACAGCAGATTGACATCTGCAACAAGTTTCTAAAATAACCATACGTCTGACTACTACCAAAGTCTGGCTCATAAATTATCAACTACCCAGCTGAATGATGTTTTGCCAACCCAAATTAGAAAGGACTCACTCCAATCAAAGTCAAATAAATATACATATATTATTTGTTTATACCTTTGATTCTGTTCATTTATTCTAAAGTTTCCCAGAAATATTGCTAAGACTCTCTGGTGCTTCTCCACATACTCATTCTGGTTGTTTTATTTTCCAGAAAATTGACACCAACTCCATCAAAGTATTCTGATTTCAACAGAGAGTTGCTAGTAATTTTGCAGTGTTTAACTTTCGCCATGTGATTTTACTGATAAACCATTAATACATGGCACTTTTCACAGTTTGAAACTAACAAAATTGTAATGTTAACTTCTAATATCAAACCTTCTGAATCCATATTAGTTATTTAGAATAAATAGTTATTTAGCTGATTTTATGTTACAGCATGATTTTACAATACAATTAAATGTGAAATCATTAAACAAATCAAATATTTTAGTAACTTTAAAGAGTTTTCAATGTCAGGTTATAATTTAAAAAAATATATATCCACTTCATATCTGATATTTTTTATACAGAAACATTTGCATAAATTATTTCATTATGAAGTTTAGTAGATTATCAGTATTACTTATGGGGGTCATCTTCTGACAATGTTCGTTACCTCTATAAATTTGTATAGTTGATTTGGGTGTATTTTGGCCTTGTGTAATGATTAAAGGAAAATGCACAGTGTTGATATATACAAAATATATCTTTATATAACATACAATACAGAAGGATAAGGTGAAAGTTGAAGTTTCAAGAGATCATGTGTAAAAGTCCTGGCGCATAAAAGAAATAGAGAAAGAAAACAAGTAAATATATGTATGTATACTTATGTATATTTCCAAATGTAGTAGCCACCACTTGACCATGTGGTGAAGAAAGGTATATTTGTTTTCAATGTAGCATGAGTCAGCCATGCCAGGTTACCAGTTGTGCAAATATTGTATTTCATCTCAAGGTATGTTATGATGCCTGTAATATTGGAAAATGAACAAAATTAATTTATTGAATCTATTTTTGGTTGATTTTCCATCTTTTTATATACACATCTATAGATCCACTTTGAAAAGGCTGTTCATTTCTTATTAGCTAGCTGCCTCATATCCTGGTTGTGAAAGCTTTCAGATCGATTAGTCAAATGTCTGCTTTGTTTGCCAGGTGATTTTTAGTATCCCTCTATTTATAGGGATGATGAGATTTTAGTCTTGTTATTTTTATTTATTTATCACTATACGTATACTATTGGTTACGTGTGTATATATAGAGCCTATATCTTACCAATAATAAAAAAATAATAAATATTAATGATCTACCATTCAAAATGTTAAATTACATTCACTGCATGTTTCAGACTCATATATAAACCTCTATAATTACCCTTTAACATGTAATTGTTTAATTAAAGCTCAACCATCATCTGAAATTAACACATAATCAGTAGCTGATACATTTGTAATTACATGGATTCCAAGATTTAGTTTTCTAGTCTCTGATGTAACAGTGGAAATCACTTTCAAAGTGAGTTATTTTTAGAATTATCAAAATTTTTATTTTTCATAGATTGAGAACATCTGCTTACAACCCAGAATGTAATGGTTTAATACAGAGGACACACAGAATAAATCAGCAATCATAACTGATAAAGAATCATAACTTTCAGAATTTCCAGTTGTCCTCATTTGCATATGTACTAATCAATCCAACTTTTCAATTTTTTGTGGATCTCACCTGATATAATAAAAAATGATTCATTAAATCCTAAATTTATGAGAAATTTGTGTAAAGCCATGCTATAATTTGAGCTCATTGACATTTTTAATATTTTAAATAAACCTTATGTTCCAAGTTGAGCATCAAAATGGGTTAGACAAAATATTTGGAGTTTCAAAACAGGCATTCTCAAATATGCCTCACATGTTTAGAAAAGATATTCAAATGAGATAAAATATCTCTGAAATCTGAAATGACATTCTTCATAAAGAGAATTGTTGTAGGTTTTTAGAGGAGCTTCTTCTTCACTAGCAACAGTAGTAGTAGTTACTGCAGCAATTACAGCTTCTAACCAGTGTAGTCAAATCCTTTCTGCATCAACAGTAGTAGTATTTGCATTTTATATGCCTCAGACTGTCAATCCTTTCTGCCTGATAACAGCCTTTTGCCTGAGTGTGGTCTATTCTTTTGCAGTCAAAATTTCCCTTCATATAGCAAACAAGTGACTCCAACCAGCTGAAAAACCAAGTCCTTAGGGAATGCATACTTTTTATCTCCATTGGTTAAAAACTTGCAAATCACTATCCAATCAAACCGCACATGTTTGCAATTTAAATTTGGCTAGTTTTTACACCAAAGCCAAGCCCATCTTCTGTCAAATTTTACAACAGAATGTTTAATCCATATAGCTTCATTTTAGTGGATTTTTATAACATCAATTTGCCACATTTTTTTTACAAATCACTGTTCAATTTTATTTTTTAGCCAGCTGGCTTCATTTTGGCAGTTTCTTTGAAAAAGAAACTGTGTTAGTAACATTTTAATTTTTTAATTAGTTTTTCATACAACTCAATACTGCTTTATTAAAATAATTTTTATATTAAATTTTATACATTTCAACATTTTCTTACTTTTTCATACAATTTTAATATATTTTTTATTAAAATAGTTTCTATATTAATTTTTACACAATTTCAACATTTTCACTTTTTTATTAAAAATAATTTTTATATGATTTATTATGAAAAGATACATTCACACACAAAAAATCAACTTATACACATCTTTATATAGAAAAACTTTGTTGCAAAAATATAAATAAATTACAGTTTTAAATTTTACCACAATCATTAGAAGTTTATTTACTATACTGATTATGACTATGCTGTTATTTAAAAAATAATTTCAAATAATGAAATCATACAGAGTATTAATTCACTCCATAACACTAACTAAAGCAAACTAATTGCTGAGCATCTTTAAAACCTTTAGTCGATATTGATGCTTTCAAATATGCATTGATTGACCATCAAGTAACTTTCTCAAATTTGGATCTAGTTTTACTTTATTTACTAAGCTTTGCTTAATATGGCACAAGGTCAAAAGCTGCTGCATTGGGGATCCAAAGAAGCAGTCACCCACTCTTGATCCAAGTATTGATCAGGTTCAATGCTGCTTAATTTCAGTAATTACAGGAAACAGTCTTTTCTTTCTTTAACAAAAAGAAATAAAATTATCAGATTGTAATGTGAAGTCACATGATTAGAGTCCCCATTATTGTTTGGTATTAACCTTTCTTGCTGACTCAAACTCTATTTTATTTCTTGAGTCGATAATACTTCTCTCTTGAGGACAACCACACCTTTTTATTTTTATTTTCTTTGCCCTGTTTCCACCACTTTTTTTCACTCCTACTCCAGATTGTTTGAGAGCTAAAGCTGTTGCTTTGAGTATGTCTTGTTTGTTGAAATCCACAGCAGATGTTCTGTTTTATAAGAGTATTGAGAGAGGGGGAGAGAGAGGGGGAGAGAGAGAGGGGGGAGAGAGAGAGAGCAAAAAAGAATATAAAAATGGGTGTTTGTTATTAAATCTTATGTCCTTTCTGTTAGGTTGCACCTGCCAGTTGACAGACTGGATTGGCTTACCTTTATAACAAAAGAAATTCTATGGTTCAGTTCCCTCCCACATTTTTGCAAAATTCATTTAAATGCCTTCTCTCCTAAGCTAGTAAATAAAGTATTATTCTTTTAAACTTATATAAGATAAACATAATAATTTTATAGTATATGGCATTGAAGAGGTTGAAATAATTATACATTTTTCCACCAGCACCAATGATTTCAGTGTTCCAGTGCTAGTAATTTCAAATACTGGGAAGATCTCATTTGCACAATACAATCTTCCATTTCTCATTTCAATTTCCTCTCACCTGACCTTGTGTAGTATTTTAGCAAATAGTAATATGGTGTTGATTGTTTTTGTGGTTAAGGTTGCACAAACTAAAAATGTTGATATTGGTGTAGAGACAAAATATGAACATGAATTGGTATGATGGAAAATGAAAATGAAATGAAGTTAAGTACAATATTTTTATTTTTACTAGGTACCTATCAGTATTAAATTTGCAGAATACTTTTTATATTTCATGACTTGTGAAAATTCCAATAAGAGTGTCAAGCAGGAGTTAATTTTTCAATGTGTATGAACTGTCAGAAAGGAAGTGAAATCCATGCTATATAAAAATATCTGAGCAATTTTTAAACACAAAGAAATTGTAAAAAATTTGTAAGGTATGTTATATGAAATGTTTGGTAGTGAGTGAAAGGAATAACAAGGATTAGATTTGAACAACATTTATCAAAATGGTATTTACCTTAAAGTTACCACTAAAGATGAATTAAGAGAAAAAGAAACAGAACATGCGGTAAACAAGTTAAAAGATGTGGGGGTGACAATAAGCTGAGACAAAAGTGAATTTGATTGTGATACAATATCATATTTAGGGTTCCAAATTTCAAAAGATGACATTGCACCAGATTCAAAGTTAAATAAGAAAATTTCAGAGGTAAAAAAATAATTAGAATCCTTTTTAGGATTGGTTATTTTTATAATAGGTACCTATTAAAATACAGTGACATAATAGAACCATTTGCTGAACTATGGAAAAAGAATAGTGAGTCCAAATGGACTTAAAGTCAAAACTTAGCATTCAAGGATTTAAAAGAGATACTCACAGAAAAACCCATTGTAAAAATTTTTGATCCCAGAAAGGAGGTTACATGGATGTGAGTGAGGGAGCTGTGGCAACAATTTTATCACAAGAAGGCCATCCAATAATGTGCATTTCAAGAAGATTGACGGCAGCAGAAATAAATTATTGAAAAAGAGACATTAGACATTGTCTGGAACACAAACAGAGCTTGACAATTCTTATTAGGTAATAAGTTCCTATTGAAGTCTAGAGTTTATTTTTAACCCTAGAAAGGACCTACCAAAATTTACTTCTTCCAGGATAAAATTAATGACTTATGATTTTGACATTGAGCATATAAAAGGAAATAGAATATCACATGTCAATGTGCTGTCAAGGCTACAATTTAATAAGGATCAAAAAGAAAAAAATGGAAATCCTGGATGAAGAAATATTACATTGGGTTGAAACTGAACTGACATATTATCTCTACAAAGATTGGTATCAGAAACTCTACAGGATCCAATATTAAACAAGATTGCTGAAATAATAAGAAACAGGTGGAGTAATTGTTCCAATGCTGAAAGACATTATAAAAAAATAAGGCATAAATTAATGATGGAAAACAGTGTTATATGCAAAAGAGATGTGACAGTACCACCAGAAACAGTAAAAAGAGATATTTTTAAAAGTGGGCATGATGATGTGCATTGTCGGGTAAGGTCTATGCAGAGAAGATTAAAATTGGAGGCATAGTGGCCAGGGAATTATCTCAATATAGTAAGATATGTACACAAATGTTCAAAATGTGCAAAAATAAAGATTTTTGACAAAGCCAATTACACTCATAGCCTAAAGAAATGGAACTATGGTCTCATGTTCATATGGACTGTGTGCACATTAATGACATGGGAATATTTCTAATTTTAGTATACTACTTTTCGAATTGGCCTGAGAAGTTAAAGATAAAAAACAACTACAATAAAACAAATACTAAGAGTGGTATTGTCTTGAAATGGGGTCCCTAAAACATTGGTATCAGACAACACATCAGAATTAATTTTGTGATGAAGATTTACTGGGCATAACAGCAAAACTGTCCAATTCGTGTATAAAATTGTCCAGTTGTTAGATTAAACTCTGAACAGTTGTATCTTAGAAATGATTAAATATATCTTACTGGAATTCTCCAAGGTTTTTATAACACTATTGGACTCTACTTTGAGCAATAAGAATGTACAAGTACTCTCAGCTTAACAGAAGTATCATGATGAAATTGATAATAAACGAAAATGACATGTTCATCATTAATTAATCATAGCTAAGGATCAGAAGCTCATGAAATACTGAAATAAGGTTCAAATATATATATAAATTATTCCAGGACCATTTTCCAACTTATTCAAGTTGATCTTCACCCTCTCTAACCTTCTAACTTTCTATCCTGCAGTAACAAGGTGCCTCATAGGTTTCATGTACAATTTCATTATCAAGTCTTTTTTCACTGCTCTTTGGACTTTCATAGCTGAAACTCCTCTCTCATGTGCTAAACGTCTTATGAACTGAGTTGGATTTTTCTAATTGATCTCTTTAGTTGAAATGATGATCCCTCTTCCTGTTGTGACCTCCTGATCCAGTTTTCCTCTCTACTGTTCCCTCTTTTTTAAACTGCTCTCTTGATGGTTCTTGAATGGACTTTGAAGATGGAAGCTAGAGTATGAATGTTGGTACCATTACTAAAGGCCTGAATGATCTTTTTCCTCTCACCATTGATCATTTGGGAAGACAGTGGGTCTGTCACAAAACAATTTTAAGCTACTCTCTTTTTAGCTGAATTACTCAAAGGGTTTTTCAGTGATTCATATGAAAATTGATGTCAAGATGGTTAAATGTCTTATCTGAAAACCTAAAAAAAAGAAACTCAATTAGTTTAGTGTTTTTTTAGATATTAAACATTTTGTGGGATGGATAATTATACTGTAACATGATTTGACAATTTTGCTGTTGGTTGAGGCAGATTGGCTGTTTACAAAGCACCACCATATCACCCACAATCTAATAGGATTGTGGGAAGAATTGTGTAGGCAGTAAAAATTAGATCAAAAGCATTTCTCCCAAGTAGGGATACTATAGATGGCTATTTATCAAGGTTACTGCTTAGTTATAGGATGATGCCATGTTCAGACAGGTTGCAAAAGCCCATCTGCATTAATGAGTAAACAAATAAGATCTCCATGAACAATGTCTTATTTGACAAATGAAAGGATGTGGTATAAGAAAGAGAAAGTAACAAGTTCTAAGAGAGCTAATTTCATCATGCAAAGGGGACATAACACAGCTATTATATCAAAGGAAGTCAAAAGTCTAAAAGACCATTCTGTACCAGAATTGAAGAGGAAGATGTTGTGATGGGAGAAGATCTTGACAAAGAAGAAAGGATGAATTCTTCAGATCAGGATAATGTAATACAAGCCAAGCCTATAGATGATAGTGGGAGTGACTCAGACATGAAAGAAGATGAAATGAGACCAAGATCTCCATTAAAAAGAACAGCACATAAACCTCAAATGGGAGAGGAAAAAGGTTGCAGAAGAAGTTTGTGAACAACCAAAGGCATTTGGTTCAGGGAGGTGTAGTGTATTGATAAATAGGATTGTACCTATTTACATATGTTAAGTAGAAGAGATATAAAGTGTAAAGTAAAGTGACAGGCAGAAGTTGACTACTGATCATGTGTCGTAGAATAACACAATACAACAAATAGAGGGCCTTTTCAAGAAGATAAAAGTAGAGACTTTCCTAGCCTACTTGAAGGAAGTGGGTCTATACCCCCCCCCACATTGTACCAAATTTGGAGGTCAAAATATTGTGATGCCTACAATGTTCTTCATTTCAGGTGAGGCACAAGCTGCAACAGAAAAGAAAAATAAGAAAGAAGAGACTGATCCTGTCATAGGGATCCCAATTTTGAAGGTTATCTCAAATCTGAAATATTAGGAGAAGGTTGTGACAGTAAGGTCAGTTTATGTGTGTGTCTTTACATACATATAAGCGGAATTTGCATCATATTCTACTCCTGGAGGGAAGTCATTAAATATAGGATCAGCAGAGTGTATACAATATATATATATATATATATGTGTGTGTGTGTGTGTGACAGAGAGAGAGAGCCTGGGAAACACACCAAACACTTATATTTTTTATTGAAATTGGAGTAGATCTGAGTAGCAAAATTAGATGAGAGCATTTTGTTTACTGATGGAAAATCTGATCTAGGGCAGAAGTTGTACCCATTGGATCTGGGTCATTAGGAGACAATTTTATTGGTTAAAAATTGAAATAGAGCTTAGTAAGTTAGAAAGAACTTTGGAATTCACATGATTTTGATTGAAGCAGCTAGAACCCTGTGATAATCGTGTGCAAAGTAGTAGGGCCAAGGGTCAGTTATGACCAGCCGGGTTTTTCTATATAAACGTATAGTTATGCTGAGAAAGTGAGAGTCGGTAGAAAATTCTTGGTGAGAATGGAATTAGCCCAAGCAAGAGTTGGGCTAGAGACAGTGAGAAGTCAAGTTGGAGACTTGAGGAGGAGAGGAAGTGACATCACAGATTGGAACAAAGCGACACTATAAACTTTAAGCCCCGCACAGAAATCTTATAACCTCTATCGCAAGAGTCGTATATCGTTCTGAAACGATTTAACAAGTTATTCATAATACACTCTCTGTGTCTAGAATCCAGTGTATGAGCTTTTATGTCAATTAATTTCTTTTCTGTAACCTAGAAACAGGTTACAGAAAAGAAATTAATTTCTATACTATTTTTTTCTGCTATATAAAAGACATTAACAATTCAACCATTGAATAGTTGTTTGTCCGGCTTTCTGCAAATATTAATTTTTTTTTTGCTGCATTCTAAATTTCTTAGCACAGACTCTCCAGCAGTGTCTACATCTTCAGTCGACTGTGAATAGATTAACATCACTTCTGCTTTCTGGATCAAACAAATCACAATGTGGGCAGGAAATAGGATTAAACCAGTGGACCGGCCAAATAACCTATGGATGCTCAGGGGACATACTGCCACTCCCTTAAGTTCGGTTAGGACCGAGTAGACACCTCAACCCAGAGAGTAAGACATCAGAGGTTGAGGTTCTGGGGCGAAAGTGTTATATATATATATATATATATATATATATATGGCTTTGAAAATGACGGAACACATTCTTTTAAAAGGACCTTTTTTGTCCAGCAATTCTTCAGGAAGATTTGATGGAATGACAATAATCAAAATGGTAAAAGTAAAAAAGGTAGACATGGGGGGTAAATAAGGAGCCACTGTACATAGGTGATGTTAGCACATAAAATTGTAATAGAAGAAGCGTCAATTTGTAAAGATGCTGAGCTGACGTTGGTGAAATTGCTACTGTGTCTCAAATACATGTTTGCAAGAACTTTTGAAGATATCTGATATTGTTTGTTCACATTAACATCTTTGAGTAAAAAAGGTCAGTGAGCCACCTTTGGGGTTATTTCACACTTTATCTGTTGTGCCCAGGAGAAACAGTGGTGAAAATGGTGTGTGAATGCTATTTTTAGAGGAAATGCTGTGTTTTGTGTACAATGATGGTCATATTTTTGTTTTGGTGAAAAAAATTTTTGTGATGTCTGCCAGTGGAAGAAGTCAGGTATAATGACTTGAGAGAGAGAAAGGGTCAAGCAAAAGGTAGTAGAAATGAGTATTGCTTGCCTGTTGACCATACCATCATAGTAGTAATTGCAATAGCAAGTAGGGATTTTTTTTTTGGAGTCCAAAAAATATTTGCTGACTTGGAGAACATCTTGTTCAGATAGTTACATTGTGTAGATGTTTTAGTTTCTTGAAATTTATGATTTTGCTCTTTTCATTGGGTCTAATCACAAATTTTGTAACTGTAAGTTGTTTTTGTTGTAAGTTTTCTTTGTTCACTGTGTGTGGGATGGTAGGTTAAAGTTGATTGAAGTTTTTTTTTTTCATTGGCTCTGTTTGAAAAAAGTGTCTAAACATTGCATGAATTTGTTTATACAGTTTTGTGTGTTTCTTGCATCCAGGATAAAAATATTGCATCATGGTCACCAATCTGTTGCGGGAATATGCTAGTGGAGAGTATAAGTTGGAAAACATGTATCTCCTGGTATATTTATCCCCCAACAAAAATGGCAGACTTGAATATGAGTCTGGGTAATAAAATGGCAAAACTATATATATAAATAAATGATGTATGTATTCACTAAAACAAGGGTATACATAGACAATAGAATATTGTTGTGTGTTGCAAAACAATGAACATGAATGAATAAAACATTTAAACGAGTGAATTGTTTGTGTGCGTGTAGTTTGGTGTAGGAGAAAGTACAATAAAAATTAAACAAAATGTGTGTATATGTGTGCGCACGTGTGTGTTCTCAAATGGGAAAGCATTTTCCTCATTCGACATACATCTTACCATCCTTGAGTGAAAAAGGTAAAAGAGAATGACAGAGAATGTCACTGCCTATTTATAGGCTTAGGAGCATCCCCTAGCGATGGTTTTTTAGGGAAGTAAGTGGAGGAAATTCACAATATAAATTCTACTCTTGACTCATCTGAAGTATGTTTTGCCTGGCTTTGCATTTAGAACTGATATACATATAACTCCTTCCTTGATTTCTATCATCTGTAAACTGGATCCCCACAAAGCAGGTTAACCTGCTGGCATCCCTGCAATAGTCCTTAAGAAATGTGCACCTGTTCTTTCTAAACTTTACAATAAATGTCTGGCTGCTTCCTGCTTGTTGGAAATTGTCCTCTGTAGCTCATCTTTAAGAACTGTTTGATCCTTCTATTGGCCTATTAGCCATCTACTTCTTTTTGGCAACGTACTAGAGGCCCTAATCAACTCTGAACTGGTTAATCTCCTCACGGGGTTTGGCATACATGTCTTCTTTACAAGTTGAAAGGTTATGGTATTTCTGGATGAAGTTTTGAACTGATTTAATCTTTCTTATCAAATTACAAAATGAAAGTTCTCCTGAGCAACCAGGATAGTGATTCATTGTGACTTCTCTGATTAACATTCTTTGTGGACATGAAGTGGAAACATTATATCAAATCAGTTGCTAAGTCTGCTGCTAGGATTGTTGGTTCCCTGTGTTGTGCAAGACAATTTTTCTTGCCAGAATCTATTTTGCATGTATATTCATCCATGTTTAAAATATTGCTGTCACATATGGCCTGGTGCTCCTCCTATATATTTGGAGATTCTTGATAAGATCCAAAGTATCAACATCATACCCCCTCTCTACAGTACACATATAAGACAACCCATCTTACACATTAACTTTTATTTATTTAGCTTTTTTAATATCTTTGTCAATTATTGGAGTGTAAGTTTACTCAAATTTTCTACAACTGTTGTGTTTTAACAGGCAACAGAAAATGGGATACTGAAATCCGAAGGTACATTGGAATAACAAAAGATGCCTACCAAAAAGCTAAACAAAGTATTAAGAAACAAGAAAATTTATTTGGCAATGTCAATTTTCCTATATGGCAATGAATACTGGATAATTTCTTTACTGATAAAAAGGAGACGTGAGGCAACAGGAGATAAAAAGAGAGATGTGGTTTTATAGAAGAATAATACTGGGAATACCATAGAGTAATGAGAAAGTTTTAAGGAAAATACAAAGATTTGTAGTTAGAATTGGAATGAGGTAGCTGACATTTCTAGGGCACAATGATTGATTTGTTTTCTATAGATTATCAACCCATTGCAGGTTATTTAAAGCCAGAAAATATTTTTAGGTTGTAAGAAATTTCTTTTGAGATAGTAGAAGTGATACAAGTCTTACTAATTAACTCATTGCTGGTGGGAGAATATATGGATCCATACCTTTCACAGGGGTATTTGTGTGTAAGTGAATATAACAAAACCAATTGGTTCTCTGATTAACAATTCTGTGCCATTATCTATTACATCACCCATCTAGGTATTGACCAGGTTCAACACGGCTTAACTTTGGGGATCATATGAGAACTGGTGTTTCAGCATGATGTGGCCATAAGCTGACATATAATGAGGAAAGACAGCTTGGAGAAATTTATACTCACAAGACATATTGAAGGCAAGGTGGACAAAGGAAAAAGTGAGTAACAAGCTTGAGCAAATATTTGGCAGAACAGTGATAAGGAAGGATAGTAACAAAAACAAATGCTCAGAGGTACAAAGGATAGGAGGTTGTTGAGAGCCATGATATGCCTGTGTCCTGAATAAACACAGCACATAAAAAAAGTTGAACATGTTACATTGGCAATTATATTTCATTCTTTTGTATTGAATTTTAACTCATTATGGTAGGTATTTCCAAAATAAAAAGCGATACCTAAGGTTTCAAATGCACTTTAAAAATGAGTTTAGTTTTAATTCCAATTACTTATTTTTATTTTAAATCAGCAATATTGACAAATTTGACAACACAAAATAATTCTCTTAATAATAAAATATACTTTTCTGAAACTTTATTTGAGGAAGATTAAACGATTTAAAATTAATGAATCTGAAAATATTACTTTTTGTTTAAAATATTGTAGAAAAGTATTTTTAACACATAGACAAGTGCTTTATGAGCTTAATGTTTGGTATTTCTAAGTAAACAGCATATAACTGCAAAAATTACTTGATGTATATACAACAAGAATGTCTTTTATATAAATTTTAACAACCCAATAATCTTTAAAAATTTATGAAAATATTCTATCTGTCTATATTTCTGATTATAACTATTTACACTATGACTGCAAGAACATCTTAAAGTCGTAACACGAGGGTAAATAGAAAAATCAGACATGGCTGTCTGTATATGGAGAGAAAATGGAGATCACCACACTCTACGGGATAAAGTTGAAAGACAGAATATACAAAAATTTAAGGATTCAGTACATATGCTAGTGTTGTGGAGGTGAAGGTTAAATAAATAATTTTAAAAATGAATTAGAAGGCTGTTTAGTCATATAAGATTGGCTGCATGTACAAAATTTCACTTCTCCACAAACATTTTAATTTTTTAGTCATATGGCACAAGGCTAATAAGGCAATACAAAAGATGACAACAATAATGTAAAACAACAAAATATTTATATAGGAATAATACAAATTATCAAGAATAAACTGCTCAGAATATTTAGCTGAGCTATGCTGAATTTTAAAGATCAATATTATTGTTATAGACAAGCGTATGGTTGCAAGACAGAAATGCGACAACAGCAGAAATAGATTTACGTGATTTATTTCAATAGGAACGTGTGGTTTTAGGACAGCTACCTTGTGGTATAGTTCATAAGCCGGCTGCCGATCCGGGTTGATCTCTCATAGTAATTCCCACTGGTTGGCGTGGCGTTCCTCCTACTGACTGCCCAGACTGACCGTGACCCGTGTGACCCTTTTTATGGCGTTTTTTATGGCTTAACGGGCTCGAAAACGAAAAAAGCAAGTATAATTAGGAGGGAAGCATTTTTATTTGTCGAAAAATAGAAGCAGTTTGAAATATTATTTTTTGACCGGAACTATGAGTAAACAACGATAATGGTCATTTTGTGACGGTGCCTTGTCCCGTTCACATCCGACTCTCGCTCTTGAGTATGTTAGTTTATTTGCCTGCAAATCAGCCGAGATATGTCTTATTTTATTTCATAACAAGGCTCCCAGGATCTTGGTCTGATTTACAGTGAGCATTATTTGTGTATATTTGGGTGATTAATTCATGATAAAGTCTCTGAAGCGTGTGGGAAGTTGTCCTCGTGTTCTTCTTATTGGCATTTGTTTTGGTATGGAGTTACTTGCTGAATTATGTGTCCCAGAGGGATGTGGGGGGAGAATGATCCTGGTGACTGTTACATGGTGGAGACAGAGGGATTGTATTAGATAGATGTATTGGATGTGGAGTCAGTCGTCGGATATGTGCACGGTGAATCCAGATTGTATCACCGTTATCGTTTTGCACCTGGCACATCATATTGTTCGTTTTTATAATGGTATAATTTCCTATCAAGGGCAGATGAGAGGATTGGGCAACAGTTGAGTGTGGCCGGTGAAGTAAAACCTTGTCGCCTACTTGTATTGGGTCCTTGTATGTGAGGCAATTTAAGTTAGTCTTAAGTTTGTGGTCAACTTCGTCGTTGGCCAGGGTGACGTGGTGGTGAACCTGCTTTAGCAGGGCATTAATTTGCATTCCATATGTCCCAGGATTGTTACTTGTGATTTCTTTTCTGTGTAGTGTAGGTAGGCTGATGTTGGGGTGACGGCCAGTAATGACATAGTGCAGGGAGACACCGGTGGTGCTGTTGGTCGTGGTGTTCATGGACGAAACGACAGATTCTAGAACGTCTATCCATTCACAGTTCCTGTCTACGCATAACATATAAAGTGCATTCTTCATCGTGCGATGTTGTCTCTCGATATTTCCTGACCTTTGCGGGCACCAAGGACAGTGAAGTTCTTGCGTGATTGACATCTGGTTACAGAATTGTCGATAGACTTCTCCAGTGAAGTGTGTGCCTCGATTAGAGGATACTATGCGTGGAATCTCTCTGTGTCGAAGAAAGAACTGGTACAATACGCGGGCGGCGGTGATAGCACGGTCTCTCGCGCATGGTATGGCTGTAAAGTGTCGGCTGAAGCTATCCAAGATGGTTAGGATGTAGCGTTTTCCCTTTGAGTTGGGCATTGTGACAATGTCTATAAAGACGAGATCGAATGGTCTCTTTCCTCGTTTGCAGTGCCCAATGAGCCAGTGGGTACGTCTACCGTAGTTGCCCTGGCACTTAGCACACGTGTCGCAAGAATCAACTTAAGCCTTTATGTTGTGGTTTTTGAATTCCCACCAGTAGCTGGAAAGGAGTTCTCACATACGGGTAACACCTGAGTGGTTGTTGCCCTCGTGTGCCGGGTAGAGGTATCTGGATCGTAGTTTGTATGGTACAACCAATCTCGGAGAGTGTTTACTGTCTCTTTTCATCAAAACGGAGGTGCCTGGTTCTAGAAAAAATTGGTGCAAATGTTTTTTGAAAAGCGTAGCTCGGTGGTCGTCAGGATCAATATGGGGTTCGCTTGGAGTGGGTGACTGGAGGGCGCTGATGATCTTTGCCAGGGCGTCGTCCTTTTGTTGTTCATTTGCGATGCCGAGGTGGTTGCAGATTCTGTCAGTGGGGATGGTGATGGTAGAGTGATAGGCGAGGAATGCGTTGATGACGAGCTTGTGGATGCAGGCGTTTTGTGGTGTGTGAGTTTTGGGAATGAGCTGTAAACCGTTAAACTCGCCGAGGCACCAAGATGGGATGTATACGCAGAGGTCTGAACCACTTATCTCGAATGTCCTGCCTGCCAGTGTAGGGTCGTTCGGGGCTTTCGTTTTCTTATCTTCGCAACCTCTGCTAAGCATGTCAGCCCATACATTTGATTCGCCTTCGACATATTCTAAGACGAATTTGTAACATGAAATTTCTTCTTGTCATCGTCGTATTTTGGCATTATTGAACTCTCGTTGGTTCAGATATGTCAGCGATCTGTGGTCGGTGAAGATGACGAAGGGGCGGTTGCGAAGGAAATAATCAAATTTCAATATTGCCCACTTTACTGCATATGCCTCTCGTTCCGTCGTGGACCAGTTCTGTTCCGTGGAGTTGAATGCATGGGAAGCGACTGCTATGATATCTTTCTTCCCGTTGTCGGCTTCTTGCATTAAGATTGCTCCAACTGCGACGTCACTGGCGTCGGTGGTGAGTGTGAAAAGTTTCGAGAAATCCAGAAACGAGATGACAGGTGGCGAAGTGAGACAGTCCTTGATTTTTTTTAAGGCTCTGTCGGCATTTTGCGTCCAGGTAAACGGTTTATTAACCTTGTTGAGTTCGTGTATGGAACCCATAAGTTTTGAAAAATATCTGACCTGATTTGTTCGTGAAGACGTGTCTCTAGGAATTGTCTGATCCACACTAAACGGCCGATAAGGCTTTGTAATTCCTTTTTTGATGTTGGAGGTTTCATTTCACTGATGGTACGAATGTATTCTGGATCAGCCTTGAAACCTTCGCTGTTTACTATGCGTCCTCGGAATTTTGCCTCTGATGCGAGGAAGGAACATTTATCTGGATTCAGCTTGAGTCCGAATTTTCTGAGGGCGGTAAAAAATTGTTCGAGGTAGAGTATGTACACCCTAAATATCCTAGCGTGGACCAGGTTGTCGTCGATATAGGAAGAAATGTTGTCACGGGATGTGACCGTGGCTAGGGCTTCTGCTATGCAACGGGAGAAGATTTGTCCGGCAGATGTAAGGCCGAAGGCCAGGCGCGTGCATTGATAGCATTGGTCCTTCCATGTAAATGCTGTTTTGTATCGGTCTCGCTTGTCGACCTCAATTTGCCAGTAGCCGCTGCGTAGATCGAGGGAAGTGAAATATCTGTTGCCTTTGCCGATTTTGTTGAACAAGTGGTCGATCCTTAGCATTGGGTAAGGGTCAAGATCGACCAAGACCTTGTTGAGAGTTCTTTTAAAGTTAGCAACGACGCGAATCGATCCGTTTTTCTTGCGTACGTTGGTTGGTATGCGGATGGGTCCGATGAATGTGCCTTTGCTGCTGCTTTCGGTGCTGATAACGTCAGTGTAGCAAATGAGTAAGTTTGCAGTGGCCTCTAGTTCGTCTCGGTTTGAGTGGTTTGGTAGCGATAGCCCCGTGCTATGCTTTAGCCAGGTTAGCTTTTGATCCAGTGTCTGGATGTTGGGCTGTAGTTCCATAGTAGGCTGGTTTTGGATGACGTCGGTTTCGGCGCCATATGCTGGATCGTTGGTTGACGATGACGGTGATATGATTGCGGCTGTGTTGTGTATCCTGAGGAAAGTGTGCGTCTGAATTCTATAGTCGCATTTTGGTTGTCGATTAGATAGGAATCGAGCGTGTTGTGATAGGATAGGATCGGTGTGATTTGGGTAGTTACCAGCACGTTAACCTTTTTGAATGTGGGTGAGTCTCGACTGCCGATGGTGATGTCGCAAGTCAGTTCGCCAAGGGCGGTGGTGCTGCTGTTGATTCCTTTTACTACGACATCGGAGCGGGTCATGTGTTTCTTGGCTTCTCCGGGTAACTGAGATATTGGTAAGATGCAGGTGGAGCATCCAGAGTCTAGCATTGCGACGCCAGAGAAGGTGATGTCCCTGAAGTTGAAGGTGGACTGGACGAGTGGTGAATGGTGAACGAGTCCTTGAAGGTTGAAGGTGTGATGGCTGACGTAGGAGCACGGCGAACGAGGCATCACATCTCGTCCTGCCCGAAGCAAAAATCCTGTTCCACATCATTTATGGCTTGTATATTATCATTCGTTGCGGCGATATGGCCCTGTGCTCGAGTGCGAAGTGGGTGGCGATATAGGCAGTTGCGTCCATGGCGGCAGGGGCGACCTCTGAGGTAGTTCTTGCACACGCTGATTCGTGGTGTGTGCTGATGGTTTCTGCGTGTCGGATGGTGGCCATGTTCGGTAGGGTTGGTGAGGCACGTCTGCTATGGGTTTGGTTGCCTGCTGGGTCGAAGTGGCGCGTTTCTTTGGTTTGACCGCTGTGGTTTCTGTGTCGTGCGAAGTCGTGTCGTTGGATTTTACACCGCGATCAAGGTATCTTTGAGCTTCGGAGGCTATGCCAATGGCTGAATAGTGGTTGTCCATTGTCTTGACAAGATATGGATAGAGATTTGACTTCCAAATTTTCACCTTTTCGCTCATTAGCATAGCGCCGATGATGGAAATAAGTCCATCGACTGTTAAGTCTGTATTTTTGTCTTTTTTGTATTTGTTTTTTTATGTGGACGGCTGCCTCTCTAAGGGTGTTTTCGAGTCGACCCGCGAAGTCTGTTAATTTTTCGCCGTCTCGCCATTCCAGATTCCAGGCTTGACTGAGGTGTTGGAAGTTAGTCATCTAGCTTCCGTGGGCTGCTAATAAGTATTCCTTCAGTTGTTCGAAGGTGGATATGTCTTTTTTTGTGTCAACCATCTGCTGAAAGATACTTTGGTCCAGTAAATCTTTAGCAGACTTGACGAATTCGCATTCCAGGCTGGGATAGGTGCTGAGTTCTGGCGTGACGTGGATTGTGTATGCTTTGTTTAGAGCCGTGATGAATCGGTTCACGTTGTGTCCAGGTGAAAAGTTCTCTCTAGCTTCAATATGTCGCGTATAGTTTGTTGGCGCATCATTAAGCTGTAATCCCCGTTTGTTTGAGTGGTGGGAGGTGTTAAAATAGTTGATTTTGGGGCAGTCAACATGTAGACTTGAATTTCTTGCAACGTGGCTTCGGAAGGCTGTGTTGGTCCCGTCTTCAAGTTGAATAGTAGTGTTTTCTGTTCCTTGATGAGAGTAAATAGTTTGGCTCGGGTGAAGCTCATGCAGTCGTCCATATTTCTCTTGTTGTACGCTTCTGATACCAGTGTTATAGACAAGCGTATGGTTGCAAGACAGAAATACGACAACAGCAGAAATAGATTTTTACGTGATTTATTTCAATAGGAATGTGTGGTTTTGGGACACTACCTTGTGGTATAGTTCATAATCTGACTGCCGATCCGGGTTGATCTCTCATAGTAGTTCCCACTGGTTGGCGTGGCGTTCCTCCTGCTGACTGTCCAGACTGACTGTGACAGATCTCTTCCCTGGCCTCCCGTTGACTGCTTTGTACTTCCTCGTGTGACCCTTTTTATAGCGTTTTTTTTTATGGCTTAATGGGCTCGAAAAACGACGCGAGTATAATTAGGAGGGAAGCATTTTTATTGGTCGAAAAATAGAAGCACTTTGGAATTTTATTTTATTTTATTTTTCGACCGTGCATCGGGCTTATGCGTAAACGACGATAATGGTCATTTTGTGACGGTGCCTTGTCCCGTTCACATCCGACTCTCGCTCTTGAGTATGTTACTTTATTTGCCTGCAAATCAGCCGAGATATGTCTTATTTTATTTCATAACATTATTAATTTAGCAAATTAATTTGCTTCGTAATGTTCCTTTAAAACAGTGTTTTTGGTACAAAATACACAATGCAACAAATAAGAGTTGTTCACCCTTAACTATGAAATTAATTGTTTGAAAAAAAATTTTTTGAAAGAAAGAATATTCATCTGGTATCCCAATGAAAAAGAATTTGTTTTTACAAGAAATGTTCTTTTTTGAATGTTTTTGTGTAATATGAATACTGTGAGAATTTGTTTAGTAAAAAGGAACTTTAAATCATTATTTGATATTTCAAGAAGTTTCTGTTTTGTTAAATGAAATTTAGTTTGTGTACTTCTGAAATAAATACAATAAATCTTGCCACTAAAAGAAAATGTTCACTAAAGAGTAAATTCCGTTGAATAGAACTGAGTGAGAAAGTTTCTTTGAATTATGTCCTGAAAAGCTGAAAATAATGTTTGATAAAACTTGTAGCTTCAGAAGACTTTTTTAAAGTATTTTTCTTGCTGGTGAATAGTTGGAAAAACTGGAATATCGAAGTTAATTTTTTTTTTTTTTTTGCATGGTGGTGACGTGTCTTCTTGACTTTAAAAAAAATCTTACTGTGAGAGAGTTGAAAGAATTCTGTAACCTGAAGTTGAAAGAGTGGATGTTCGTAATGTTTGTAGATGTGCGTTGCCCATAGAAATTGTTGAATGTATTTGTAAGTGTAATTGAGTGAATTCGTATGTGAATGTTCCATACGTACGTGTGTGTGTGTGTGATGTTCTCATAGCGTTCTTTAGTTATTACATCTTGTTCTTATATGACAGAGACGGCAAGAGAGGCAAAAAGAGAGAGAGAACGAACTTGTGTCAAAGTATAAAGATAATCAATAGGCTCGAAAGAGCATTTCTGATTTTTGTCGGAAAAATGGTTTTGTTTGAATAACGCATAGGTGTTGTACCGACGTAGAGGAGAACATGATTTAAATATTAACTGACCAATGAGAAGTGAGAAAAATATCAAGGCTCTGGGATCCATTTTTGCACAGATTTGCACAAAAATTGACATTGAAAGAAAGGATGCTAAACTAGGCCACAAAAATCTCCTAAGCTGGCCAAGCATAGAAATGAATACAATATGGAAATCAGTAATACAGAGAGCTAGAGAAAAAAAACAAACAACAATAACAGAAATTTAATATGGTTACTGAAACATTAGGTTTATAAGTTCAAAAAATTCATTAACTGATGCCCCCAAGGACACATGGCATTGGTTGTGTAATCCAAAAAGCGACTTGACCCAAAGAGTTGTGAGTCCAATACCTAGCCACAAACACTTGGAGAGTTGAATTAAATTACTAAAGAGAATTAATTGAGACTGAGATATCTAAAAAAAAGCATGGAATTAGAAAATCTACTAAACTGGGCTAAATAAAAGGCTCAGTTCAAAATTTCAATGTGTATCACCTGAAGAAAATTTGGGATTATGGCAATAAAGATGAAGACAACAGTTCAAACAATGTAAATAGTGTAAATATATTTTAAGTAGTCTAATATTTCATTGAATTTTAGGTACTTTGGCTTTATAGTCTTACTTATAAAGTTGCTTATTGAGAAAATATTAGAAAATTACCAAGAAATTTTAAATTTACAGTAGTTACCAATCTTATTTTCTGATAATGTTGTGTATGGACATCAGTATTTACAAAAATCAGCACATTTATAAACACAAAAAAATTCCAATTTCTTTTTAAAATACTGGGGACGGATTGCTATATTCTAGTAAGCTTTTCCATAATTAATTCATTAGTAAATATAGTTTTACTTAATAACAATATCACCTAACTGCTATAAATTAACATAGATTTTAAACTTTAGAAATTATTATAAATAAAATTTTAAAAAAATGAAAACAGTTCTTGTAAGAATTCATTATTCATTGAAAAAATTTATTTCCTTAAGACAATAATGTCCATAATATATCTTTTCATAAAAATAATTAAAAGTTTTTCTTATTAGTTTTATTAGTCTTAGTTTTATTGCATTTTTTATTTTATGATTATCTGTAATTGGGGGTCCTGTGTGACAACCCCCCCCCCCCCAAAAAAAACTGATGATTTAAAATCTCCAGGGACATGTCCTTATAACTCATATAAATATTACGCAGTACAAAATTGAAGAAAATATTTTTACCAAGATTTTCCAAAAAAAGAAATATTTCTAAAATAATTTAATTGATCTGTGAATAAGTCCTGAAAGTGCCATTAAAATTCAACAATTACCCATTTCTGGCAAGAATTTCAAAATCGATGTTTTTCACCACAAGAAGATTCTCAAATTTCCCATACTTATGATCACCCATTGACGCCAAAGAAACAAGAAAATTTTAACCAAAATTTCGAAGGTTCTAAAAAGAAAAAATATAATTTTTAAATAGAAAAGTCTTTGGCCTTCCCTCTTAAGCATAACACAAATAAATGGTAAAACTCTGTTTTTATTAAATTTTGGTTGCCTCTTTTCAATACTGCTCTCATTTAACCACCATAGAGAAACTTTTCCACCCACCATCAGCATGACTGATGCTAGACTCCTGGATAGCAACACACTGTGCTTTCTTGGCTTCATGTTTTCAACTGATTTGAAGTGGAACGACTACATCGAATCAATAGTTGCGTCTACTGCAAGGTAAGTTGGGACACTGTTTCATGCCAGAAGGTTTTTCTCATCAGAGTCCATCTTGCACATGGGCAAATCTACCATTTGCCCATGCATTGAATACTGTTGCAATATCTGGTCTGATTCTCCTACTATTCATCTCAATGTTCTTGACAAACTCCAAAGAAGGATCTGCAATGTAATCGATCCTGAAATGCATGTTGACTTCAGTCATATTCTCACCAACATAACGTGGCTTCCCTCTGTCTTTTCTACAAATATTTTCATGGCAACTACTCTGGTGAGCATTTTCTTTGGTGCCCTAACTATGTGAATTTAGGTGTGCTACTAGCTTGGTATTTAGGTCTCACCCTTTTACTGTTGAACTAGTTAAATATAACCACCACTTCGAATCCAACAGTTTATTTTCACACACTTTACTTGCTTCCTTGATAACTGTAATCTTCAAAAATTTAAATTCAATTTCAATTGCCATCTTCTATATTCTTCAATCCTGTTTATCTTTTATTCTCTCCTCAATCACCCTATAACCAGTCTTTTCTCTCACTTTCACTTTCTCTGACCCAAAAGTGCTAGTGGCATTCCCACCTTACTTGAGGTGAAATGATTAAAAATAAAACAAAAAAAATATACTCATTTTTTACTGAATCTTTGGTGGAAGGTATCTACATTAGCCATCATACCATTGCTTGTCATTTACTAAGCTTGGCTTAGTTTTGGTAGAAGGCACCCATGAGCATCAAACTCAGGGACAATAGTTAACTTAATTGCTTCGCTAGCCATTTTTCCATGCCTAGGCGATGTGGACACTATTGATTTGTTTCAGTGATCACAGTGTTGTACTGTAGTGTATTGTGAAACTAGTTTGTAGAGAAATTCACATAAAAAACCGTATATTGTTAAAAAAGACTCCCCAAAATTAAAAAATAGCTTAGACAAGCATGTAAATGCTAAAAAAAGGTAAATTTATGAGTTATGCTTTTTATTTATTCGAATTTTCTCTAAAAAAACTTTTAAGTCATTTTGCTTTTCACCCAAGTTTCCTTTCTAAAAGAAACTGCTAAAACGCGACTGAAAAATACGAAAGTATCGCCTATTTAAATTATATCATTATTTTTTCATTTTATTAAAAATTGTATAATTATAATTTCAGAATGTTTGAGTATTTTGATTTATCTGTTTAAAATTTATTTGAAAAACTTTGGAAATCTGATGATGCTACTTAAATATATTGTGGGGAGGTTTCATTATATTTCTATTTGAAACTAAAATAAATTTAACTAGTACATATATCATAAAGTAAAATTTAAAAGATAAATTGACTGATTTTTATTTTTAGACATTTTTTCCATTTTAATATTTTTGAAATAAAATAAATCACTGAAGAGTTGAGATTATTACAAATAACAAATACTCCCTCCAACATATGCGTAATAGCTTTTTTTTTTGTCAGTCAAAGATTGTAAAGATGGCTTACAAAGGTGGACAGAAGGTTCAGAAAGTGATGGTACAGCCCATTGTATCCTTTTTAATCAAAATATTGCTTTCATTTTCTTCACTAATGTGTGCATTTATGTTTGAATTCTCACTACAATCCAGTTTTAAAGAACGAAAAACGTTCGCTATTTTATTTTGTCAACATGTCGCGTGTTTCCATCGTTTACTTTTTATATTTTGTTAAAAATCTATTACATTTTGAAGCCAGCATGCGAATTTTTTGTTTAACTCTGAAAAGAAAACATTGAATTTCTTATTCATCTTAAATTTTTTTTTTTTTACCCTATCTCATTTTTAATGAAAGAAAATACTTCTGAAGAAGATTGTTAATATTTAAAATTTTTGTGATGATTTTCAATCATTTAAATTTTTACTCTAGTCACTGAAGTGATTTCACTAATTTTATTTATTTTTTTTTTTTTGTATTTAGTCGGTTTTAACTTCACTCTTTCGATTATATTGGAATTCTATGAAGCAAGTCCTTGTCTAAACTCGAAATATTATTTTTTGTACTAAAAATTTATTGTGTAGACTTTTTTTTTTTTCAATTGTTAATTGATTACATTTGTTTTGTATTGCTGTTGATAACGTGGGTGTTAAATAGTTTCCGCTTCAACCCATCTCCCTAAATCTGTCATAATCAGATTTATTTAGGGTTTTCTTGATCAGGCCGATAATTTTTCAACATCTGTCTTACGCTTTTTTTTTTCTTATCAAGTTTTGTTGTTTTAAGGATTCTTAATAATAACTTTAAGTCTAATCGAAAGAGCAACATTTTCGTCTTCTAAAAAATAGCTTCAGTTTCTTCAGTTTGGGAAAAAAAAAAGTGATGATGCGAACAAAAATAAAACCAAGACTTTTTGATAGTACAAAGAAATCCTCATGTCAAACAAAAAAAGACTATAGCACTCAATGGCGACATAACTACTGCCATAATCTTTCTTAATAAAAATAATCGGAAAAGGCATTTTAAATAATTTAAATACAATTTGAAAATAAATTTCGTTTCTAAGACCGTGAATTTTTTTTTTATCACTCATCAAACCGCCATTATACATATGAAAAATGTAAACAACATTTAAAAAATCTCTTTAAAATTCAATATTTGGGGCGCTATTACACTTTCGCACACCCGCAAGCTTTACGTGTGCACCCCTCCGGATCTTGTTCACGTTGAACATCAGCCATAATAATATTTGGTTTGAAATGAACAGTACGTGAAGTGATTAATAATGTAAGCAGTGCAGAAAAGGATAACCACGTGTAGTAAAACAGGAAAAAATTATTTGTTGGTGGGGGGGTTGACATCGCGGCGAAATATTACAACAAGGGAGTGGTGCGAAAGTGTAATAGCGCCAATATTAGTCCTAGAGATTAGATATTTCAAATCTATTAGTAAAGTTAAGACTTAACTAAACTGGATTGTCTATTTGCTTCTTATCGTTTGGTTTTTGACTTTTACAAAAAAAACTAAGTAGTAACCCGGATATAAGAGAGTTGTCGGGACCGGAGAAGGAGTCTCTTATATCCGGGTTTGGTATATTTTGTTTTATTAACACAGGCTCTAGTCTAATTTGGGACGAGAAAATCTCTTATATCCGGGTCTCATATCTGGGTTACACTGTACCTCCAAACACTCGCTAAAAATTAAAAAATGGATATACATACAATACATTGTACAATATCAATTTTTTTTTTTAAACAGTTTTACCCGTTGCATCGAAAATCTGCTCTGAATTGTAAAATAAAAAATGCAATAAAAACATTATTTAATTAGAAAAGCTTTTTTTTCTTTTTTTTTTTTTTTTTTTTGTAAATAAGTTAAGGACACTATTGTCAGAAATAAATCTTTTTTTCAACAAATAATGAATTTTTACAAGAATTTTTTATTTAAAAAAAAAAAATTAATAATAAAATAGTTAAAAACTCGTTTAAAATTTTTCATTCCTTTCAAGAATGCACTTTGGTGATATCATTAAGTGAAAAAAGTAAATTTACGAATCAAAATTTGAAAAGCTCAAGTCATTTGTACCCGAATATTTTTAAAAATTTTATTGAAAAAAAAGTTCCTAATTTCTACCTATCTAGGTACTTCGATGAAATCGCTAAAAAAAAAAAAAGTGCAGAGCATGAATAAATATGATGAAAATAATTTTTTACTCACTAAATGTTATTATCAAGAGGAAAGATCAAAGTATTTTTTTAATCATTCCAGTACATCTAAATTTTTCGTTAAAAATCTTGTTAAAAGAACGATCGTGTCAAGCATTTTTTTCCATACGAAAATCTCCGTTTTTAAAATTCTTTTACAAATCAATTATAACTTTTTCAAAATTTATTTTAAGAAAATTATAAATATTAGCAAGAACAAAACTGGCTTTTAAGAATATCAGATGTAAAGCTATATAGATTGAGTAAGAAGTTGGACCCTTTACAGAAATATTTCTCCAACACAATTTGGAGAACAGAGGGAAGGTGGTATAATGTTTTGGGATGGTATCCTAGGCAGGAAAATTATAAACCAGGTTCTTTCAAACCTGATGATCTGCAGATAAATGCAAAAAAAGTTCTTGGACAAGATGTTTTTCATGTACAAATCGCAAACAAAACGTTTTAAGCTAAAGGGTATATCCATATAAGACAATGTTTCTTCAAGTTCTGCAAAGCTGATTATTGCCCACCTGGTCAAAAATTTCAAAGATATCAAATTATTGAGATGGTCCCTCTCCCCAGCTATTAATTTATTAGAAAATTTGTTACAAGATTAATTATTAAAGAAGTAACTGAAAATGAGAAAGTAATATTAAACTGGACATCTTTGAAAAGCAATAAAAGCTGCTGCAAGTAATATTAAAGTCAAAACTGTAGAAAAGTTAGTAAAATCAATAATTGAAGAACTGATGAATGTTATATGATGTCAAGGGGGAGCATATTAACATGTAAAATATCTTATGTATATGGGGTATTGCATTAATATTTTTATTTTTGGAAATTTCTATAAATAAAAAATTAGTTGCACTCAGTTTTTGTATTATAAAACATAAACTTGCATAATAAAATCCACTTGTGCAATTTCTGTTAGCTTCATTTTTATGAAGCTAACAGAATTTGCAGGAGAAAAGAACCATTTCAATTTTTAAAAATAATCTGTCAGTTAAAATCTTTTTCAGAGTAATTCATTATCAAAAGATGAAAAATAAATTTTTTCTTTCCTTTATCATTATATTACTACATTTTTGCAATAGCTTAAAGGATATATATTTTAATTTGTCCTAAACATTGAATTTTAGGTAAAATATATTATTAAAAGTTAAATTTAAACCCATATTTGAAATCTCAAATTACTCAGAAGATAAGTATAGTGAGTTTGGTAAAATTTTGTCTATAAAATATAAATTCAATTGCTAATATATCATACTCAAAAATGTTTTACTTAATTTAGTGCTGGTTATAATGTAGTTAATTCTGTTAATTTGCTAAAAAATAATAAAAAAGTATACAATGATGAAAAAATGCTCCAAACTTCATAAAAACAAGGTTTTATTGTCATAATCATTATTATTAAGTGGAAAGACCAAAAGATTTTTATTATTATAAAATTATTTTTTTCTTATCCTTTTTAGAACTTTTGAAATTTTGATTAAATCATTTTTTTTCTTATGTCAGTGGAGGAAACCAAAGATTAGTATAAGAAATTTTAGAATTTTTTTTTTTTTTTTTGACATTGATTTGGAAATTCTTGCAAAAATAAAATAATTGTCTGATTTTAATGGCTTCCAGGACTTATTCACAAATGAATGAAATTATTTTAGAAATGTTTCTTTTTAGAAAATCTTGGTTAATACCTTTTTTAATTTTTGTCACAGAATAAAGTTGTTGTAAAGAAGAAAAATGAATGAAAATTTTATATAAATAAATTTGTTTTATTATCTTGGAATGCACCTAAATTAGATAAAGAATAATTAAAATAGTTCTTAATTTCACTTTTAAAATGTGTATATTTCCAGATATGCAAGTCTCTAGTGTAAAAATTTTTTTTTTTAAACAAAGTAAAAATTATTCTTTTTTAGCCACTAGTGTTCGGTTGGTGTTCTGCCTAAACATTCTTCTAAACAAGGAAAATTAATTCATTTTGTTTTTATAAATATCTTTATGGTTTTATCTTGCAAATACACTTAAAATATATTAAAATAGTATTTTGTCTCTAAATAAAATAATTAATCACTTGAAAACGGGGTTAGACAGTAGTTTTAATGATTTGAAAGTTCTTTTATCACATTTATTACTATCAGTTGCTCTTTTTGCTTTTTTTGAAGGAATTTGCTTCCAGGGATCAGAAGAAATGAACATCTTCCTGGTTGTAGTTTAAGGTGTCTTCTTAGTGTACAATTTCAAGAATATCAAAGATTGGTCACTTTCATTTTACAAAACAAAGTAACGTGTAAAATTTAGTCTAAAAAAAATCACATTTTGCATTTTTGGCTGTTCGAAGTAAAATACCATTTTAACTCTCTGTAAAAAAAAAAAAAAAATCCAATGAGTAAAAGCACATACAAATTATATATTTAGAAAGATTATTTTATTTTCTTTCCAGCCATATGAATATTTTTAAGATTTGACCAGAAATACATGAGAAATTGCAAGTTGAATGGACTAAGTTTCAATTTAATCAGTCTAAAACAAAATTAGATATTGACTGGAAATGTTATGTTAAAAAATGCATTTCTGTGATATTTTAAACTTAAAGTAATGTTTTAAATCAGATTAATTAAACTTTGAATCCACTAATATTCCTCAAGTAAAATCTAAGAAATGTATATTTTATTTTTGAAGGATCTAAAAAAAGAAAGATAATTACATTCTGATGCAAAGATGGCTAAAAATGGCATTAAAATTAGCAATGTTTTGTGATTTCAAAACGAAAACTCATTCCAGTCAATTTTAGTTTTTGAAATACAGCAAAATATTTTGATTATTGGAAATATTAAATTTAATCTATTAGTTTGAAATTAAAACTAAAAGCTTCAAGAAAGATTTCTCGTTTTTAAAAATTCATTTTAAACCTAAGGTATTGTGTTTCTAAGGAGGTACCTATTGAGTACCAAAATTTATAGGGACCACATACTGAGACAAAATTTTTCTTTGAAGTGTTCACACATGAGAATTTACTAGTTGTATTTAAAGCAAGTCCCCCCCTTTTATGGTTTTGTAATACTACTTTTATATTTTACAGTAAAATACTTTATCAAATAAAACTTTGTATCATACTTTACAGATTTTCCAGTTATCCTGCAGATGACATTTTCTTTGAAATTGAGGCCAGTTATTACTGCAAACTTCTCAATTTCCTATTGGTTTTTTCTAATTATTTATTCAGAAATTTAGTTCTTGTAATATTTTTCCATTTCAGTTTCAAAATAATTTTTTCCTTGACTATAATTTACAGAATTTGATTTTTCGTTACCTACAAAATGTAAGTATTGCTGTATTTTTTTTTATGAAAAACAAATTTACACCTTCAGACATTAATTACTTGAATTTACTGTTTTAAATTTTACTCTAATTACTTTTAAATTCAGTATTTTGATTTTTGTTTTTGTTTATCAAAAATTTAAAGTGGTATTTGTTTTAATATTTTACAGAGGTCTCGAATTCAGGTATGGCTGTATGAACAAGTAAATTTAAGAATTGAAGGGTGTATTGTGGTGAGTTTAGTTTGATTTTCTGAAAATTACTTATGGTTTTTATATTTTTATGAAGTGGCTGCTAGAAAGGTATCGGATAAATTCTGATGTTTAGTCAACTTATTCCGGTTAGTGCAGTTGAAAGACTCAAATATTTCATTCATACAGTAATTAATTGCTATAATGTTTTGTGTAATATATATGGGAAGTCTCAACAACCACTTTTTCAACAACAGATTAACTTTTTATTAAAATTAAGCTTGCTATTTTATATTATCATAATTATATGACATGCAAGCCCTAGACGTTGGTTATATTTACCACATGGCCTTTATGAAGTGATTCTGCCAAATGATTTTTGAATGTCAAAATTATCCTACTATGACACTGACAATAAATGTTTTCTCTCTTCATTTCTGTAAGGAATATTAAGTGAACCAAACCGCAACACTACTACCAACACCACCAAATGATAGAGATATAAGAGATTAGGAAGCTTATAAAGTGTAAAGTAGTGTAAAATTGAAAAATATTAGTAGCTTGGGTGGATATAAATAATGTCTTTAACTAATACTCAATATCCCAAATTGCCCTTGTTTACACTATTAAAATGTGTCGAGTGAAATTTCCTTCAATTTCAACTAGTGATATCTTGGTTATTTTTAGGCTGTTTTGTTAAAATTAATATGTAAACTAAATTTAATCTTTTCACTTTCTTAAACAAAAAACACTTTAAAAAAAAAACACTTGTCCTATTTTTATAGGACAAGTGTTTGTTTGTTTGTTTTTTTTTTTTTACATTTTCAAAGTAGGTATACTAAAGTTTTATTTTCAATATATTTAAAAACCTTTAATACAGGCATAGAGATCTTGGCAAAACTGTGGTGAACAGCCCCGTAGAAGCAAATGAGCCAGAGTGGCTTGCATTTGGTGCATAGGAAAATAAGGGTCTTACCTTAACGTGTGGCATGTGACATCGGCAAGTTTGCTCAGTGAAAATAGCATTACTCTCCCATCTAGCAGTTCCATCAATATGTGCAGTAACAAGGATTTTTGTTCAGTTTGGCATTCTTCCACCAATAGCAAGTCGTGTGCTGATTGGTCAAACTGGAGGAGGCTATTTGGCTGGGTACCTGAGAATAAAAGTGATGAACACTGATTGGTTGGTTGACCACAGTGTTGGCCTGATAAAAGAGGGCTGAAGTAGTGAAAACAGTAGAACAAAAGACGGATCTACATTGTGAAGTGGTCAGAAAGCAAGAATGGTGAATTGAACCAGCAGTATCTTGATTTGTACAAGTGACATCGTAGTAATAGAGACTCATTTAAACTACAAATGGTACCAAATATATGTTAGCTTAATTTGCCACTATGTCATGACTGTTCAAAATGCAATTGGGAAAAAAGTCAATTTTAGGTGTATAACTGAAGATGTATCTAAAAATCATTATAAATGTAATGTCTTATAGGTAGTCTTGAAGTAAAAGATAATGCTAATGGAATCAATAATTCTTAGATCAAAGCAGCTTAAACATTTTAAAAATTTTGTTCTCAAAACCAACTGTAAAAATAAGATACAGAAAGACAAATTTGACTGATCATATAAGTTTCATTTCAACAGTTAATGTCTTCCTATACTTCATAGTATAATAGAAATTATTTGTTATTTGATTTTTGTTTTTTTTCGTATTGGTACATCAATAAAAAAACAAAAAACAAACTTGTTTATGCCATGTAAAAACAGGCAGGAGCATGATTTGATAGTATATCACATTGAACTTGCCACAAAATAGTATCCATTGGAGGTACATATCTGAAACTTTGAAATCTTACTAATTCAACAAAACTCTTTTTCACTGTAATATGAATACTTTTTGTAATAGATGTATCTTCTTTTTGTAAAATTTTTGTGAAATGATATAATTTTCAATTTGTCAAAAACAGGACAATAATGACTACAAAACAGAAATTTGGTTTACAAAAGGAAAACAAATATTTTATAATAGTCCTTTAAGCTGATAGAAAAGACATTCTGGACATTGTGAATGGTTCTCCTACACTTCCTTTCCTAAAGGTGATTTGCTGGCTGAATTTCCTTATAAGCTTCTGATATAACTAACATTTCTAGAACACTCCATATCCAGCCATCACTTGAAACTGGTATTACATCAAAGTCCCAGTTGAAGACAAATTCTGATTCCATTTGTGCAATATCATCTGACAAAGGCCATCAGAAATAATCATTTCTGCTTTGTTGGAGTTAAAATCTTTATCACAGCACTGAAAGGAGATGTAATATCAATGTAAAAGTTGAACTCATAATATACTGCAACCCATTCAAAATGTGTTTTAAAGATTTCTTCAGTAATTTCATAACAATACTTTATAAATGATCATTAAAAGTTCTCTTTTAATTTTTTGAGGAAAATGAGAATGAGCAATTTTTATCTGATTTCAGTTTTTCTTTTTTTTAAAGAAAAGAATAGCTGAGGCAAATACAATTTGGGCAATATAGAATATTGTTTTAATTTGTCCAAACTGATAGCTCATTTATTTTTAAAATAATTGCTTTATACAGTTTTAAAATGCATCATTATAGAAAAGATCTAAACTGTAATATCCATCAATGAAATGAGTCTAGTTTTAAGTGGGATTCTGATGGTGGTATTCATTCACTTGGTCTGCAATACAAAATGTGTTGGGTTCAGCTGTTTTGCACCAAATGAATTAAATGTTGAATTTTTTTTTGTATTTCATCCACTGAAGTTTTCAACTTAGAAATCTTTTATGAAAGACAATTTCAAACTTTATGCTTCACCTACCAAATTGATGAGCATCCTTTTTTCTTCATGAAACTTTTAGTATATGTAAACACACAACTCATAACAAATTTGAAAAGCACCACTATGAAATTGTCAACTTTGAGTAAGTCTAAAACTGCCCTAGTTTACAGTTCAAATTTGTCAGTTGTTAAATAATGGCATTATTTTCTCTAATTCTCAGGATCTTGGAGATTAATTTGAAAATTCATTTACATTTTTTTTCAAAATATGAAACTGGATACATTTTTATTAAAGTTGAAATGTAATTAGGTAATTTTCAAAATGCAATCCTTTTTTTTTTTTTTTTTTTTGTTTACTGCTTATAGGGATTAGGTTCTATTTCGAAGGTTAAAATGAAATTATTACATTTTCTTTAAAAAATGGATACATTTTATAGTTCAACATTTGTAAATGTGTTTTTTCGTAATTTTTTTTTTTTTTCCTTAAGCCAGTATTGTATGGTGTTATATCCTCTTTTTTTTAAGCAGGTATCTTTTATGTATTAGTGCTTTTCCCACTGAAGACCCCTCCCCTTTTCTACCTGGGTGATTAATAGCATTTACATTTAATCTTCTGTTAAGTGGAAGACATCCTGAGGAGTAATTTACTTCTAATTGGGAGAACCAAGACAAAGAAAACCCCCAAATTCCTTGTAATGTGTGCTGATAAGTTAAAAACTGTGAAGAGAATAGATATTACAGTGGTATAACTTTTAATGGAACTGAAGGAAAGCACTCAGTGAATCTACATATTCAAAGAACTCTAGCATTTGTGATGAAGAACTACTTTAAATGACTGTTATAATCACCAAGGCCAGTGGGTTGCAGTAGACTATTACTCCAACATTTATATTGATATTTCTGTCTTGTGCTGTAATCAAAATTTTAGATCAAGCCAAAGGCTGAAATGATTATTTTTTGGTGGCCTTTTGTTAGATGATATTACACAAAGTGGCATCAACATTTGTATTTAGATAGGACTTTCAAGTGATGGTAGGATATGGAGTGTTCCAGGAATATTGGCTATAGTAGAGACATATAAAAACAAATTCAGACTGCAAATAACCATTAGATGGGGAAATGAGGGCAGACCATTCCAGCTGTTCAGTCTTTTTCATTGTTTCCAATAAATGTATTTTTATTTATTTTATTTTTTTTTTAATCTAAAGATAAATGAGTCTAAAGCTTTATAATAAGCATTTGTTTGAAAGATTCAGCAATGATTCAATTCATGAGACACTTTTAACTTTTGTAGTCATCAGTCTTCTTTTTTTTTTTTTTTGACAAATTAAAAATTGCATAATTTCTCAATTTTCTAAAATTCTATCAATCTGACAAAAAGTATTACAGTGAAGAGTTGAATTTCTCATCCCAAAATTAATAAAGTTTCAGGCATATAACTTCAGTAGATACTTTCTTATGGCAAGTTCAGGATGGTATATATTTGATCTGTTTTTTTTCTGGTCAAATTTTGCTTGTAGTTTACATGGTATAAATGATTATTGATAATGTACTACTGAATAAAATTAGCTTCATTTCTGTTGTGCTATGAATCAGCAAGAGTTGCAAGGCATTGTTGAAATGAAACTGGTCTGATCTAATAACTGATTTCATTAGTATTATTTCTTTTACCTCAAGATTACCTATATGACACTATATTTGATTTTTAACTAGTCTGTAGCCGGCATCTTCAGTTATGATTAGATGGGAAAACTGACCAACTTTGAATGGTCATAACTTTGTTGCCAATTGTGCTACCAAGATAAATTTGGTGTTTTTTTTTTTTTTTAACAAGTTTTCTATTCCTGTATTAAAGGTTTTTAGATATTGAAAATAAAACTTAGTTTGGGATACCTACTAGTACTCAGAAAAAAAGATGTTTGAGGCTTCCATAAATAGAAAAAGATTTTGTGGTATTTTCTTACATTTGGGGAAGTGGGTCAATTCAAGGAATTATCAGCTCCCCTTTTGTAGAGTATTCTGAAGTTAAAATGTTCAAGGTTTTCTGTATATATGCTACATGTATGTGCACTCATCTCTGGTGATTATATCTGAATTTGTTTAATTGAAATGGTGATAAAAACTGACAAAAAAAAAGAAATTAAGTCAAATTCAAATATTAATGAATGTATATAGGGGGGACTGATTTTCCGTTTCCACTTTTGGTAAATTTTTTTTTTTTCCATTTCTCCTTTTGTGAAATTTTTTTTTTCTTCTCCATTTTATAGTATTTCATGAGAAAACTGCAATAATTATTATTAAAACAAAATTCAAAGTATTATTAAAGAAATAGATATCTTCAAAAACCTTGAAATTTTAAAATCCAAATCAAGAAACAAATTATATATAAAAGTAAAAATAATTAACACCACTAAAAAAAATGGAATATGGCTGTGCATAATTAATTATGTTTGAGGTATAACTTTTAATTAGATTTCCTTTAAGAAAAAATATTCAGGTTGCTAAGCATCTTGAAAATTTTTTTTTTTTTTAAGTAAAATGACTCCAATTGATTCACAATATTAAAATCAAGACAAAATTCACAAATTTAAAGAATTGGCAGTAAATCAATCTCAATGATGATTATGAGTAATTCAAAAATTTATCAAAATTAAATCATTAACAAAAAATAAAAAAACAAATATATTAATTCAAATTGTATTAAATAAAACAAATTATCTCGAGTCGAAATATTAATACTGCTCAAATTTGTTAAAGGATTGATTATTTTTCAAATTGAGAAATTAGTAATCTTCAAATTTTTTTCTCCAAATCTCCATTGTAAGCTGCTTGCTATTCTCTGGGGACAGATTTTCATGTTGAGTACTGAAAAAATTGAATGTTCAGCATCTACACTGGTATCCATATAACCTTATTGGCAATTTGTTCCAGAAGAGAAAATCTGTTCTTATTTGCATTCCAAAATGCTGGGATGTTAAAAGTAAGTCAGTAACCTTGCAAGTCCTTAATAGCTGCAAAACTATCAATATCATGACTTGTAAAAGTTATACACAGGGTGGGCATCCAGCTATTTATTCAGTTTCAATAAGATGTGCTGAAACTATTTTGAAAATTTGAGATAAAATTCTATCTCTCTGCTTTCTTGTTCAGGCCAAATGTTGATTTTGATGTATTAGTATGCAAATAATGTTTTACATCCTCCCTCATATATACAACACATGCAAGTAGAATCAGTCTCCTCTAATCTTGTTAAAGCTGTTATTAAGAGAATGCAGTTCTCAATTGTAAAATGCAGATTTGGGCACAAATTATGGTAGGATGCATTGTTTAGTTGAACATCATCTCTTTGTAAAACTGTATATAGGATGAATATCTGACTGCATTAAACCAGGAATTCCATCTGTTGCCAGTACAGGAGGCAGTTTTACTTGATCCTTAGGCATGAAGCCTTCAAGCCATTTTAAATATCACTTTTCAGCTATCCTTTCTTAAGAAAAGGATGATAAAATGATCAAATACTGGCCAGTGTGAAAATACTTCACTAACAAGATTTAAAATGTTCTAAGCACAACACATGGTAACTCTTAACAAACATTTGATAAAACCTTCCTAGGATGAAGAATCTATTACAAATGCAATATCAACATGAGTTATGGCTTTGACAGTTTGATGATTGTATTCTGTCAGGGTTACAACACCAATAAGAAATGACTCTCCATGAATGCTTGCAATCACATTTAAAATGCTGTGGTCACGAGTCAGTAGTTTCATCTATGATACTGACAGATTGATTAGCAAGGTTGGCTTTCAGGGCAGCAAAGTCACAAGCAGACAATTGGTCAAATGAAATTATCTAACAAAATTATCACTTGAAATAGCACCACCTTCCTTGCAATGTTTTAATATGAATGGCCTCATTTTGTGTAGGGATGTCAGACAAAATGCACATTTTCAAAAAGTCATGGACAAAATCATCCTGTATCTGTTTAGACTTCAAAGTTTTGATTAACCTCTGTTTCAGTTGAGATGATTTTTTTGGAAAACTGTTTTTGACAAATGGATTTTTGATTTGATGATCTTTGATTGCATCAATCCTAAAAATGTAGGCACTATAGAGACAGAATTTGCAAAATAGCACATACTTTTTTTTTTCCCCCTGCATAAAGAAATGGGAAATTGTTCCACTTCCACTTTAGCCACAAATTTTTAGATACTTGGGTTTCATTATATATAATATATATATATATATATATATGGAGGAGGATAATGGTTAACCTTAGTCTTGAACAGATTAAGATTGTAGTGATCAGGGGAAAACATTCTCTTTGGAAAAGTTTGGTTCCACAAAGTAATAGTTCATGGGAAGGAGTTGGTCAAGTGGAACTCGCATCTCACTCGTAGATGGTTCACTACAATGTGCATAGCATGGCAGGTCTTAGCTATGAAGGTTAGAACTGGCAGAACAAAGGAATGTAGTTTGTGACGTTTTTCTGAGAAAGGGGTTGTAGGGTGAAAAATAATTTGTCACCCAGATGGAGATGCTTTTTAACTATCGTAACTGAAGAGTCGGGTACTTAGTAGAGCGGTACTGGGGACCAACCATTTTTCCAGTATCTTTAGAGATAGGTCACATTTATGAGTTCCACTTGAGGTCTGGGTTGAGTTTAAGGCCCAAGGGGGAAAATCCATTCATTGTGATTGGTGAACGTTCAAGGCTGATCAGTGATGATGGAATGTAACATTTAGTTACAGCACATTCAAGGGTGAACCAGGACTGGCTGTTCAGTTTTTGCTGGATTTGGGGGAGTAAAAAACTCCATTCTGAGATGAGAGCAGCAGTTTTGAATAAAGTTGAGAGAGGGGTTTCTGCCATGTAATATCTAAAGCTATCCCAGCCTGCCTTTATGTAGCAGAACATCTTTCTATAAAATGGCAAATCAAGATTCCTTTGATTTGGTCACTGTCTATAGAATGTTCTGACATGCACAGTGTCTGTAAAGGGGACTTGCAAAACATTTTTCAGGGTAGGATGTGAGGAAGAGGTCAAGGAGGTTTGCTTGATGTCTTGTTGCATCAGGAACTCGGGTGGGTTCTTTAATGATCTGAGTTACTTCATAGTGGATGGAGAAGTCTCTGCAGTATCCGCCTTCTTCAGTTTTGGATGAGTGGATTACCTACTGTTTGTGGTGAATATTGAAGTCACTATAGATATGAAAGCTGAGGGAAATTCAGTGAGGATATTAACAATCCTCGCAGATACTTGATTGAAAATTATTGTCCTATTTTCCTGACGACAATAGTAAAAATGAATGTGGTATGTGCCAAATATACAGTAGATCAGGGTCCTCGGTTTTTGCATCTCTGCCATAGGGAAATCTGTCCTTAATATAGGTGCTGTGACCATGGCATTGGCGATTTAATTGGTCATGTTAGGCCATGAGGGACTGAGTATCTTGAGTGGGATAATTATCAATACCAATTTCAGACAGAAACTGAGTGTTTCACCTCTGGTAAGTTGGAATGTAGGCTCCTCACATTGGTGTAGGAGATGTTTAAAATGGGGTCTACTTTAACATATTTTCATCCATTATCTAATATTTTATTAACTTTTAGTTAAGTTTCAAGATGTTTTATAAAACTTGCATCTCGTTTACTAACTTAAACAAAAAGTTAATTAACTGAAGTATGATCCAAACTAAAATAAATACATAAAATAAAAATATTTAGTGAAATAGTAATAATTAAAAAAATTAAAACTTACTTTGAAATTTTGAAGGGATGATTTGCAAAGATGTTAATGACGAAATAGAACTGAATAAGGAATTGAAAAAAATTGCATTGCGTCAGATGACACTTGTCACATGACCTTTTTAAGGATTATGTATAGTTTCTGATTGGTAAAAATTGGGAATGTTTATACACTAAAATTATTTTTTTAAATTTAAAAAAAAAAAAATATTGGCTCAAACGACTGTTATGTACTTATCACTTAACAATATCACCAAACCACGGCCTTGAAAGCAATGAAGAATTTTAAACAAATTTTTAATATTATAGATTCGTTAATTAAAATTTTTTAAAAATGAAAACAATTCTTGTAAAAATTAATTATTCATCGAAAAAAATTTTAAGACAATAGTGTCCTTAATAAATCTTATTTATCAAATCAATTAAAAGCTTTTCTAATTAAATAATGTCATAATTTTATTGCATTTTTTTTATTTTACAATTCAGAGCAGATTTTCAGTGAAAGGAGCAACTGTTTACAAAAAAAATTGATTTACTTTCTACAAGGAGTCCTGCTTTTAACTAATATCTGTAACCATCATGTTTTTACCAGAGCTCATATTGCAATTTTGTTTGACAGTAGTCCAAATAATGTAAATAGTGTACATAATACCTCATCAAATGGACAGATAGTGAAGGATCGGTACGGACCCGATATACTGAAAATATGGAGACAAATTGAAAAATCCTACCAGAAACTGGCACAAAAATATCGAACCATCTGACATTCCTACACTGATGCAGAGATCTACAACTCATCTCTTCAGGCTTGGCACCAAGACTTCCTGTCTGGTCACAGAAAAAGCGAGACATGCCCTTGTCTGAGAGAGAATCCAGTACATTTGTTGGATAAAACAGAGACTACAAACTTATATCTCTCAGAGGCTCGAGGATTTCTTCAACAGAATGAAGACCAGAGAAGGATCCAAAATTACCTGGATAAATCCTTCAGATATGAATTCGATGTAGTCAAGGCTCGCCAGGTACAAAAATTAAACAGATTGAAAGATCAGAAGGTGACGCACAAGGTCCATCACCCACCAGTGAAAGCAGTAATCAACATCAGCCAATATTAGCTGAGTGCCTCTGAGGAGTCAGTATTGGATAAGGGTCTCAACTTCGCCACAACCATCAGGCGAGTGCCATACTTGGACATCATTGCCAGAGTCGAGGAGGTGGTCTTAACTTCCCTCAGACTCAGGCGGATGAACTGAGATGGAAGGTTAGAAAGACTTTGGAGAAGGTCAAACATCACGAAACTGGAGAGGTTGGCAATCGGATCCCTACAGAGGAACGAAAACATCATCATACTACTGGCTGACAAAGGCAATGCAACTGTAGTGATGGACAAATCAGATTACACAAGAAAGCTGGAAGACCTCATTAGAAATGGTAGCTACAACAAAGTAAAAATGATCCTAAAATGAAAACGGAACGCAAACTGTCACAGACACTAATCAAGAACAAGGATCACTTCGCACTTAAGATGTATAGGCAGTTATGGCAATGTTACACCAAGCTACCTCACATATACGGTCTCCCTAAGATTCACAAAGACGGTATTCCGCTCAGGCCAATTGTTAGTTGCCAAGGCTCTGTGTGCCACCCACCGAGTCGCTTCCTTGTAGATATAATTGACCCATCGATTGGAAATTCTCCTTCATATGTCTGAAACTCCACCCACTTCATGGAAATAATCAAAGATGCTCCCATTCTATCCAACCAGATGGTAAGCTTGGACGTGGTGAGTTTGTTCACAAGGTACCCACGGAGGAGGCACACTCAGTAGTCAGACACAGATTGGCTTCTGACTCATCCCTAGAACGGACCAGTATTCCAATAGATAATCTGATGGAGATGTTGACTTTGGAATGGGATCACACATATATTGACAGGATGAAGGCTTAGCAATGGGCTCACCATTATCACCAGCAATGGCGAATATATACATGGAATACTTTGAGGAAATGGCATTAAAATCTATATCTCTAAAGCCAACTTTATGGTTAAGGTACGTAGATGACACTTTCATACTTTTGGACCATGTGAACTCAATAAGACGTTCGATACATTTCACAATGGAGAAAGAGAGTAACAGCACACTCCCATTCCTGGATGTTCTAATATCTCGAACAGAGCATGGGTTCAAGACATCCATATACTGTAAACCGACATTCACTGGACAGTACCTCAATTTCAACTCCCACCATCCACACAATGTAAAGAAAGGAATTGTCTATTGCTTACTAAACCGAGCAAAAGTCGTAAGTGGCGAACCAGAGACATTAGATAAGGAATTGGTCAATATAAGTAGTACCCTACAATGTAACAACCACCCTGGGTACATGACAGCAGCCCCAAAACACTGGGATAGATGGATACAAGAGGAGGACAGCAACACTCAGAAAAGAGTCTGCCTGCCTTATGTGAAGGGGTTATCAGAGAAAATACAAAGGATCTGCAGTCCATATAACATCAGGACAACCTTTAAAACCTGGATGACACTTTGCAGATTCTCTCCCGAGTAAGACCCCCGCCATAGAAGGGATCATGACTAAAGACTGTGTGTACGTTATCCTGTGCAGCTGTGGAAAGAAATATAAAGGGGAGACAGGCCACCCCCTTAAGGTAAGACATCAAGAACTCCAGAAAGCTGCAACACAAGGGGAAGTGGAAAAATCAGGCGTGGCTGACCACATATGGAGAGAAAAGGGAGATCATTGCCATTTAGGTATCAGGTTGAGATCATAGACAAAGAGCCCCATTGGAAAACTTGTAAACTTAAGGAATCAGCACATATGCTAGGCTACGAAAATCTCCTGAGCCGACCAAGTATAGAAATGAATACAATATGGGAACCAGTAATAAGGAGTGCCAGAGAAAAGCGATAATAACAACAAAATTGCAATATGAGCTCTGGTAAAAACATAAGGTGATAACAGCAAAATTCCAATATGAGAACTGGTAAAAAATGGTTACTGAAGACATTAGGTTTATAATACCCAGAAATTCATACACAAATGTCCTCAAGGACACATGGTACAGTGGATAAAGGTGTTAGTTAGATCCAGTAACAGGACCCAAAGAGTGTGAGTTTAATACCCGGTTAAGGCAGTGGAGAACTTGGAGAGGGGAATTAACTGATAACTGACATCCATTAAACATGGCACGTGGAACTAGAACAGTCTACCCCAGTGAGCGAAATAAAGGGTTCATTTCGACATTCCAGCCACCTGAAGATGGCCGGAACATACAACATCTGAAACGTTGTAATAAATATGGCAACAAAGATGAGGACAATAGTCCGAATAATGTAAATAGTGTACATAATACCTCATCTCAGAAATATAGACAGACATTTGACTAGTTTTAGGAAATAAATGTGAAATCTATTTGTTTACAAAAGAAATGTAGAAAAAAAAGGAAATATGACACTTGGAAATCATAATGTTTTCAAACAGTAAAAAAGGAAGTACATGTCTGAAAAATCTATTTGTTTTCTAGTAAGCCAATACACCAATCACGAAATAAGTTGTAAACAAGAAAAATGAAGATCTTTTCTAATAAATAAATTTATTTATCTAGGGTATGCACCTAAATTAGATATTAAGAATAATTAAAATAGTTCTTACTTTCATTTTTAAGATGTGCTAGTCTCTGTTTTCTACGAATAAAATTGTTACTATCTAGCGAATACACATGAAAAAAATAAAGTACGTTTTCATCTCAGTTTAAAAAAAAACAATGTGTATATTTTCAAAACTGCAAGTCATTTTGTTTTAAACCCAAAGTAAAAATTATTCTTTTTTAGCCAATAGTGTTCAGTGGGTTTTCTGCTTATAAAATTTTTCTAAACAAGGAGAATTAATTCATTTTATTTTTCAAATATCTTTATGGTTTTATTTAGCGAATACACTTAAGATTATATATTAAAATGATTATAAAATAGTTTTTAATTTCAGTTTTAAAATATGTAAAGAACAGGTGCTACTTGCAGATTTGGAAATATACACATTATGAAAATGAAATTAACATAGGTATATTCATGAGATCGCTGAAAAATGAGCATAGCATGATAAAAATGGCCTTAAACTTGACAAAAGCAAAATTTTATCGTCAAAATGTTTGTTACTATTAAGAAGAAAGAGCAAAGTAATTTTTATTTTTAAAAATTTTTCTGTCTTTATTAGAACATTCTAACTTTTGATTGAAAAACCTTGTTTCTTTTCATCACCGGAACTAGTAGTAAATAACATGGTGAATTTTTGGTGCATTTTTTAAATTTTTTTATGACAGACATTAATTTTGAAAATCTTGCAAAAAAATAGAAATAATTATCAGATTTTAATGAAACTTTCAGAAACTATTCAGGAATGATGGATATTATTATAAATATGTTTTTTTTTTTTTTTTAAAGTCATGATAAAAATTATATATATATATATATATATATATATATATATATATAAGCCCCCCCCCCCATAAATAATTTTATGAAAACTCTAGAAATTCAATGTCAAAGCATACAAGTCACTATATTAGTGGGTCATTCCATGTCAAAACACCAGCAAGAAGTTGAAATCTGCACTCACTGACTTCGAATTACTTGAAATTTGGCACAAATGTTCTCCTTCATGAGTTAGGAAAGTGTGCCAAATTATTTTGTGCTAGACTTTACCGTTCCAATATTAAGGGGGCATGTATAATTGTCCTTTTTTGCCTCTAAATTAAGCCAGCGCAACGTCCCAGAATTTCAATGTTTTTTAAAAATTTAAGAAAAATACTTCCATGCCTTCAATATTTCTGAAATTTGGTATGTAAGGCATATATAAGAAGTGTAGAATCCAAATATTTAACTAGTTTAAGCCTACACTTGATAGAAAATTTTATTTTACTCACCCAAATACATGACGTCAAAACCAACAACTTTTCACCTATGCAGCTTATGGTCAGTCTATCGAAAATACGTCCTCTTCAATTTTCATAATATTTTTTGCCTAACATTTACAATGCCTGCTCAAGTTCACCAAAAAATTTTATGAGGGTTTTATGTCTACTTAAGAAAATATGACCCTGCCAAATTTAGAGTTTTTTCCTATGTATGTACAGAATTTCCGAGAAAGATTATAATTAAAGACCTAATGCTCTATGACCTCTAAAATGTTGATATTGTGCTAAGTAACTTCTTAAACTAATCAATAAGATTGTTTTTATTAATTTAAAAAAAATTTAAATATATTTTGCAGATATTACTTTTTGTACAGATAGATTGTCTTTAAAAAGCGGTAAACTTTGCCTCATGTATGATAATCAACAGTGCATAGAAAATTTGTAAATGGCACTTAACAAATGAAGTTAAAAGAAATTCTGTGTTTCTTTTAAAAGCTACATCATAAGAGCTATACCATTTTATTTTCTCTCTCAAAAATGTGTTGTCCAAAGACACAAATATAGATATTTTGTGTGATTGATTTCTTTCATATTTTACCAATTTGTTAATAAATATGGTAGTTATTTATAGTTGACAATTTATTTGAAAGTTTAATAAACTTAAATCCAAGTCATGAATTCTATGACTAAATTACCTTTAAAGCCTTAAAACTGATTTCAGGTGAACAATTCCTACTTTATTACCCACCCTGATTTGCAGTTTTCGGGTTTTCAATTCCAGTGGTCTTTAACACATGTCTATAAATTTTTATTACCCTTTAAAACCAAATATTGACTCCTTATGTACCCGTTATCAGACTTCCACAATGACAGATGTTTCAAAAAACAACACTCAAAAGTTGAAAAGTATATGGGGCATTTATTTCACGCGACAAGATAGTTTCAATAATTTGAAAGTTTTTTTTTGCCACACATACTATCAGTTAATCTTTTTTTTTGCTGCTTACTTTATAATTTTTGAAGGAATTTGCTTTCATGGGTCAGAAGAAATAAACATCTTCCTGGTTGTAGCTTAAGGTGTCTTCTAAATTAGAAGATTGAGCATACAATTTCATTGAATATTGATAAAGATTGGTCACATTGATTTTTCGAAACAAAGTAACATGAAAAATTTAGTCTCAAAAAAAAAATTTTTTTCACATTTTCAGCTGTTTGAAGCAAAGTTGTGACATTGTGTTTCTTAGCGAGTTTTAGTATCTTATGTTGTGTTTCAGTAAACGGCTTTTGGTATCTTCAATTGATGTTTGCTAAAACTGGACTTGGTTGCTTCAAACGATGTTTGTTAACTGGCTTTGGTGGAAAAATCTAAGTCGGACTTCACTGAACTGTTCTTGGCTAGAAGTCTAAGTCGAAAGGCATTGTATTCATGCGGTCACCTGCTGCGAGGCTTATTCTCAAACTCTCAACTCGTAGCTGCAACTGTCGAACTGTCTCTCTGAACGGCCGGGGACGTCGACCAAAACCCGGTGTGGGGCCGGACGCGGTCTGGGTTCTTCGATAATTTGAAATCCCCAATAAGGATTTTCTTTGTTTTTGGACAGGAAAATTTATCACTTTCCATTTTTGGAAATCTATTGCTCTTTGTTTAGAGGGCTTTTCCCCCTTTCGTGAGGAGAGGTCAGAGGAGAATTATCCCCTTAGGCTTATCCTTCCTCACATTGGTACCTCACACCAACCTCCTCGTGGGCGTCAACAAGTTTCTCCTTCTTTACCATATTTTTCACCTCTGCCTATCACTTCATGCTACCCTGGTGTGGGTGTGGCTAGGCTGGTGTTAGCTTACATTGACACTCCAAGGGAAAAGGAAACAAAGAAAAAAAAATTATTCTTTCTTGGAACTTTTCTGTTATCAACAGAATTCTTTTAGACCACACAGAGTGTGATCATAAAATTCTTTTATCTTACTTTAGACACACCTGGCCTATTTCAGCGTCCTCATTGTTGACTCTTTAATGATCGCAGTCAACGCGTTAACTTGTTTTGGCCATTCTCATTTGAGACCAAATCCCTTTATCGTAACCAGATGTTGACTTCTGGCGACAGAAATCTTTCGTCATATACACAGTTTTTGTCCATATCAATGTTTTTGTTTCACTTAATTTGATTAATTCCGTCTTTCTTGTTAACCGAATTCCGTTGACCCCCTTTTTCCACATGCAGTTGACCGACATTCGAAATTTCGAGTGTCAGCTATGCGTGTGGTCAAAACCGTTGTTCTTATCAGGATATTAATTAATGTTGACAGACCTGAGATCCGTCTTCCTACGACTTTCCGATTTCCTGTATCGCAAATGAAAACAAATTTAAAAAAATCTTTTACCCATTCTTTGTTTGTAAAAAGAAACAATTAATGTCGCTCAGTATGTCTTTCAATCTATCTTCTCACTTTAAGTAATTTCTGTGATTAATTAATTAATCAATTAACCACTGTAACTAAATAGTGTCATATCTTTGTTGCAATTCTACATACAATGTTCATCACTATTATTGAGAAACTTCTGGCAAAGTCTCCCTCAGGTAAGGTCACATGCATGGTTGAACCCTGGATCCATTTGTGAAAAAAAATCTGCCACAGAAGACAGTCTAAAAAGATGTCTTTCCCACATGATTGACAGAAAACAAGTCAGCAAGTCTGATATTCTAGATCTAGATAAGTGAAATTTGTAGCAGTAAGAATTAAAGTGTGTAATTCAAAATTTTCAAGTGTAGTAGAACTCCAAACTGTGTAGAATGATATACAATATATGTAACAAAATCAGGTCTGCATTCAGTTATGTTTTAGCCTTCAACACTTTGATTTCTTCACTTTCAACTGATCCATGTGACGAATTATTGAAACCACCTGGAGTTATTCTTTGAACATCTCATCTGTCAAACTATTAAAAGATAAATCACAAAGATTGTGTTTTTGAAATTGATGACTATTCATTGTGTGTGTGTGTGTGTGTGTGTGTATACAAACACGTCAGTTTCAGTCCATGAAACTTCTTAACATAGTCCTGGAATTTTTTTTTCTTACACAGATCTGTGGGAACACTCTATGAAAAAATACTATATTAATAGTTAATGTTATTAAAGGAATTTGTTTAACTAAAAAAATTTTTTAAATTTGTTTTTGTCAAACATCATTTACCAAAATTCTGCATTGAATAATAAAAAATCCATTAAAACTATATTATTTAATTAGAAAAGTTTTTAATTGCTTTTAGAAATAAGATATATTAAGGACGCTACAGTCTTAAGAAAAAAAATTTTGCAAGACTTGTTTTCATTTTTTTAAAGTTTTAAATCTTAAAATTCTATATTAATTCTACCATTTGAGATTATACAAGGGTCATTCAATAAATGAGGTGAATTTTTTGGTATAAGGACTTCTAATACAGATAGAAGCTTACTTTTTTCTTTTTTTTTTTCTTTTTCAACGTAGTCTCCCAGCACTGTCACACACTTTTCCCATCTGTGCACAAGCTTCCGTATTCCCTCAGCGTAAAAATCTTTGGACTGATGTCTCAGCCAGTCGCTCACAACACTTTTGACTTCATTGTCACTTTTAAACTTCATGCCTCTCGTGAACGCTTTCAAGGGACCAAACAGGTGAAAGTCTGAAGGGGCAAGGTCTGGGCTGTAAGGGTGATGAGGGAGCAGTTCCCAGCCCAGCTCGTTGATGGTCTGCACCGTTTGGGCTGCTGTGTGAGGCCTTGCGTTGTCATGATGCAAGATGACTCCTTGTGACTGATGACCCCCTGCGTTTGTCCCAACAGATAAGCTCAAAGTCCTTGCAATGTCATCCACTGTCACCCTTCTGTCAGACTGAATGAGGTCATTGACTGATTCGATCACCTCAGGAGACCTCACTTCTGTAGGCCTCCCAGGCCTGTCTTCATCCTCAACACTGCTCTGTCCTTCCTTAAACAATTTAGCCCACTTGTAGACATTTTTTTGGTTGAAACGTGGCACCATACACAGTTGACATTATCCTATGAATTTCAATTGGTTTGCACCCTTCAGCAACCAAAAACTTGATAACTGACCACTGTTCAATCCTGGAGCATGCTTCTTGATCGGCCATCTTTGTTAACGCCAAAACTCTCAAAGTTTTTTTTTAATCTGCAAAAGAAATTAAATCCATGTGAAAAAGAAGTAAAACAAAAAAATAAAAATAAAAAAGATTATGCTTCTATCTGTATTAGAAGTCCTTATACCGATATAAATTCAACTTATTTATTGAATGACCCTCGTATTAAGTAAAAATTATATTTAATCAACATAAATGAAAAAGCTTAGTACAACTCAAACAGCAATATTTTTAACAGATTTATTTATTTATTTTTTGACATACCAATTTTGTCAATACGGCCGTCCATACGCATTTAGAAAATAAAAGCTATATCTATAGAATCAGGTCATCCCATAAGTTCCGTCCAAATTTTGAATAAAGAAAACAAGTGACCAAATGTTACATTTAATTACAGATTCAATCAACAATGTATTTTCCCTGATTATCTATGACTTCCTTCCATCTATTAACAAGCTTACTAATTCCATTACTGTAAAATTCTTTTGCTTTGATTTGAAAAACACACAAATGTCAGTTTTAACCTCTTCCAAATGATTCTGTAAGCTACGGAACAAATGGTAGTCTGAAGGTGCAAGGTCAGGAGAATAAGGTGGATGAGGAATTTTCTCCCAACCAAGTTCTTCGATATTTTGTGACGTGATTCTTGCTGTGTGTGGTTGCGCATTGTCACCCGTTTTCGATTCACTAGAGCAGGTCTTTTTTTCCTCAAAGCTTGGTTGAAACGCTCTAATTGCTGGCAGTATATTTGAGCATTAATTGTTGCATTAGGTGGTAAGAATTCAAAGTGGATTATTCCTTGGCAATCCCACCAGATTGAAAGAAGAACCTTTTGCCCATGAAGTTCCCTTCTCGGCTGTGGCTGGCTTCCTTCCCCTTTGCCAAACTACTGTCTACGACGCTTAACATTTCGATAAAAGATCCATTTTTCGTTTCCAGTCGCAAGTCTATCCAAAAAAAGGTGAAACAAGTTGGCGAGAATGGAGAGAAGAGCAGATGTCAACTCGGGATTTGAGGTTGTTTTCAGACAATTCATGAGGCACCCATTTTCCAAGTTTAGGAACTTTTCCAAGTTTTTGAAGATGATGATTAACAGTTGTATGGTTTGAACTGAGAAGCACTGCCAATTGCTCAACTGATAAAGCATGATTTTCTTCAAGGGCTGCTTCAAGAAGCTTTTCATCAAACTCAACTGGACGTCCAGTTCGATCTTCAAGGGTGAAATCTCCACCTCTGAATTTTGCAAACCATCTTCTGCAAGTTCTTTCATTCACACATTCCTCTCCATAAACTGAGTGAATGTTTCTAGCCGCTTCGGCTGCTGAGTTTCCTTTCTTGAACTCATAAAGCATTATGTGCCTCAAATGATTCTTGGGTACTTCCATGTTAGCAGGGTTTTAATCAAACAAAATTTTATTTTATTTTTCTCTGAAATAAAATTTGATCAGTTTAAATGCATCTAAACATAAAAATAATGTTCAGCTCCATTAGACATTATAAAATACTCTTTAAATTTTGTTCATTTCAACAAAGTTAAAATTCGGATAGAACTTATGGGATGTCCTAATAAATTTAAATCCCAAATTTTTAAAATTCAATAATTATGGAGAATATTTTTCTAAATTTTTAAGATTACTGAATATGTAAAAGTTATGTATAAAAGGTGCTCATGTCCTTTTCTTCAATTATGTTTTATAGATAAAGTCCCTGTAGAAAATTGGATCTATCAACATCAACACGTTAAATAAACAGCTACTGCATTTCTGTGATATTTTCAGCTTCAAGTAAATAGGTTTCAAATCAAATTATTTATACTTTAAATCGGTTAATATTCAGTTTCAGAAAAGTATATATTATTTTTGGAAGATTTTTTTAATAAAGAGAATTACATTCTGATGATAGATTTAGTCATCTCTCATCAAAATATAGTTCTCTTTATGGTGTTAAAATTGGCAATTTCAAAATGAAAATTCCTTCAGTCATTTTACAGCAAAGTATTTTGCTTATTGAATGTATTAAGTTTAATTTATTAGCTTAAAATTAAAACAAGAAAGATTTTTAATTTTTAAAAATTCATTTTAAAGCTCAGTTATCATATTTCTTAGAAAGTACCTAATATTTAATGTGTTTTTTTCTAAGATGTATAATATTTTAATTTCAGGGATTTGATGAATACATGAATTTGTGTTTGGATGATGCTGAAGAGGTATATATGAAAACAAAGACCAGAAAGCCACTTGGTAAGTGTTTAGTAAACTTTCTCTGGTTCAGGACATTTCAGAAGCTAGAGAATGCTGCAGACCATGTTGTTTTCATAAAAAAAATGTAAATATTTGGTTCTAACAGATCATCTCAAACAAGGATTACCAATTTATAATTTAAAAAATTACTTTAAATCAAATCTTTTGGGGGAAAATTTATAAAAAATTTTATCTGTTTCTGAAAAATAAAACTGTGCTTGTTTGTTTTGTTTTTTCTTGTTCCATTTATAAATAATTAATACTAAATGTAAAGTTGTATCTCTTTGTTTTTGTAGCACAGATAATCCAATAGGCTTTTTATTGTTTGCCTTCTTCACACTTTTTATTACCTAACTACAAAGGGAATCAGCCCTACTTTATAAAAAACAAAGCTAATCGTCTCTCACTAGTAACTTTGTTTATTTTATGAATAACTTGTTTTCTTCTGTACAGTCATGTGTTTATATAGACTTACTTTAATTAAAGCAAATACAGATTTAAAAATAAGATCATCTATACCAATTTGACTTGTTTTTTCTGATATACTTGAAAAAATGCTAAATCCAATAATTAATTTTTTTTGCAACTAGAGTTGTTAAAATGTAATTTGTTACATTAACATAAAGATAAATATTTATTTAAACTTTGAATTTTTTTTTTCTTCTTACAGGTCGAATACTTTTAAAAGGAGAAAATATCACTTTATTACAACAAGTGGAGCAGAGATAAAAATGACTTTCATAAATAAGAGATTCAAAGAGATAGACATTTTCATTTTTATTTCAGTTTTAGAAATCATCTTGAAATTTCATACAATGTCATTTTGAATGTAATAAAACAGTATTTTCAACATTTTTATACATGTCTTTTTTGTGTACATGAAAATTTTAAGTTCACTTTTCATATGAAATGCTTAAAATCAAAATTGTGTGAATGTTAGTAAAAAAAAAACAGTAAATTTTATATAGACATAGTCATGAATAAAAGAAATGAGCTTTCTAGCTAAAAAATGTAATTTTTAAAAAGCAGTTGTAGATGTTTGACAATGTATTCTTGGGAAGTATTTGTTGTCATTCAGGACCCATGCAAATCATATTCAAATTAACAGATGTAGGGCTCCCTATTTTCTGTTTCCACTTGATAAATTTTGCTTTTTTTCTGTTTCCACTTTCGATAAATTTTTTTTTTTTTTTTCGTCTTTACACTTGGGAAATTTCATTTTTTCCATTTTTATAGTATTTTATGAGAAAATTGCAATACAATATGCTATAATTAATATAAAAAATGAAAACAAAAACATAATTCAAATTTTTATTGCATATAAAGAAATGGCAAATATCTATAAATCTTTTTTAAATGTAAAATCCAAGTCCAAAAATAAATTATATGTAAAAATAAAAAAATATAACCTGACTAGACAATATAATGGAATATTACAGTACATAATTATCTTTGAGATAGAACTTTTAATCAGAGCTTCCTTCTTTAAGAACACATTCAAAACCAATTCAAATTGTTCTTTTTTTTTAAGTAAAAGGATTTAGATTGATTTATAATTATTGATTCATAATATAAAAATCACATTTAAAGTATCAACTGCAAATAACTTGAATTTCAGTTATAAATAAAGTCAAACATTTTGACTAAAATTTACAAAACAGTAGTTAAACCATAAGAAGTGAAACTTTGTAATAAAATATCAAAAAACAAATTAGACATTAAATAAAACAACTTATCTCAAGTTGAAATATTACTTAAATTTAAATTTGGAAATATCTAATCTTCAAATTTCTTCTCTAAATCTCCATTGTATTGCAACATTATGAGTTGCTTGGTGTTCTCATGAATAAGACTTTCACGTTTATTGAGTAAATGTTTATACTGAGAAAATGAACGTTCAGCATTTATGCTGGTAACAGGCATCCATATGACTTTATTGATAATATGTTCCAGAAGAGGAAATCTGCCCTTATTTGCATTCTAAAATGATGGGATGTTAATAGGATTTGGTAAATCATCTTGGTAATTTACATGTATTTAGAATTCTTCAAGAAGATCAGTAGAAGGATATTGCACGGCCTTGATGGCTGAAAAACTGTCTAAATCATGGTCTATACAGGGTAACTGTCAAGAATCAAACAGGCAAGCTGTCGTGTAAAATACCTGGATACCCACCCTGTGTATAAACACAGGGTGGGTATCCAGGTATTTATTCAATTTTGAAAAAGATGTACTGAAAAGATCTTGGATATTTAAGATAACTCTCTCCCTCTCAGTTTTCTAGTTCAGACAGAAAACAATCAGTTTCTAGGCCAAATGTTGATTTTGATGTACCAGTATGCAAATACTGTTTTACATCCTCCATCATGTTATATACAACACATGCAAATGGAGGCTTAGTTTCTTGTAAGTTTGACAAAGCTGTTATTAAACGAGTGCAGTTCTCATGAAATGCTGATTTAGGTGCAAATTATGGTAAGAGGCTGGATGTGATTGACCATCATCTACTGATTCCAGAATTCTATCTCTGGCAAGTCCATGGCTCTTGCTTAAAGAATCATTCATAAAACAGTACAAAGTGATATTTGGCCACATTAAATCGGGAATTCTGTTTGGTTGACGCGGTACAGGGGAGTAGTTTGAATTGTTCCTTAGGCAAGGAACCTTCAAGCCATTTTAAGTATTGCTTTTTCTGACTAGCCTTTTTAAAAAAGGCTGACTTGATGAAAGTGAGATAGAGAAAGTGAAATGCTGGCCAGTGTGAAAAGACTTAAACAACATTTAAAATATGTGCTAATAAGAACACAGCAACTGTTAAAAAAAGACATTTGACACTTCCTTATGAGCTTTTTTGCAATAGGCTGCAGAATCTGTCACAATAAGGCAATAATATCCTCAAATGCAATATCCACATGAGTTACAGCTCGACTGCATGCCTGACTTACAGTTTGATGATTACATTCTTTCAAGATTACAAAATCAATGAAAAATGACTCCCCACGGATGCTTGCAATTACATTCAAAATGCTGTGGTCATGAAAATCAGTTGTTTTGTCTGTTATGTTGCTGACTGATTGATTAGCAAGCTTGGTTATATATACATGTGTGTGTATGTATATGTGTATGTATGTATATTTGCATTTATATCTATAATTCTCAAAATGTATCTGTGATCTGATGTTTATGTGTTTTAATAATTTTCATCTGATTTTGATGACATTTTTTTTGTTTGATAGATGATTCTTCAGTGCCGGTTTTGAGTCCAAATTGTTGGCAACAATGGCTCCCCACTACTTCCTGTCCATTATAACTCAGCAACGTTTTACTATTTACTGTCTGTTCTTGGATATATATCTTTCATAAAAACTTTAATAAAAATAGTTTAAATTATTACAATAATGTTATACAGTTAAATTTATATAATTAATTACATAAATTCTAAATAATTATAATTAATATTATAATTAATATAATTATAAATAATAATTATAATTAATTAACACATCTGCGAAGAGAACCTGAAAATGTAATATATATTTATAATTCTCAAAATGTGTTTGTGTGTGAACGGATGTTTATGCATTTCCACAGTTTTAATCCGATTTCGATGAAATTTTTTTGTTCTATAGATAATTCTTCAGTGCCGGTTTTGAGTGCAAATTGACTGAAAAAAAATTGCAAACTTGAAGGTAAAAATCGAAAAAACATTTTACACTGCACAAAAATCAAAGGTAAAAATGTAAAAATGACTGTACAATTAATTTAGAGAGTTGAAGTCTAACGCAAAATATGCGCAATGAAGAGGCGGTCATGTGGCATTTGCAGTGGTGTTCAATGCGCGGTTGTATAAGGAAATAGGCATGCAAAATAACTTTTTGGGGAAGGGGTTGATGCCTCAAGTAAGATAACTTGTCAAGGACATCCTATTTTCGGTATTTTTCCTAAGAAACAACTGTACAATTGTAGAGAACCTAAAATAAGTTTTAGAAGAGCAAAACATCAGTGATGTGCCCTGTTACCTCAACGTTTAGGCATCATATTACTCAACATTTATTTTTCCAAACTTTCATAAATTTATTACTTAGCGTTCTCTTTAAGGTATTTGCTCACGAATTCCATTTGACAATTCATACTTGCCTAAGATATAGCACCAAAGAAAAGAACTTGCTTAGGTTGCAAAACCGCTGCCACCAGGTCTGCTATGCAAATAAGAGGTAACGAATCGTCTTTAGAACGTCAAAATGCCTCTTGGAATGCTTCAATCAGAGACACTAAATCCGAAGATCAACGTAGCCATCGGCTTTCCAAAACAACCAGCCAACATATATATATGTTTATATATAATAAATTATATATATATATATATATATATATATATATACACACACACACACAATTGGTTGGTTGGTTTAATGTACAGCCAGTTAGATCAGGCCTACAGGAATGTAGGACGCCTATGGCTAAGATACAAGCTGAAGATCAACTTGTCAGCTGTAAATATACCATATAACACGATTGGCTTTGGAGTGTGTTGAATGGAGATCAACGTGTTTTAGTGGACTCAGCAGTTTTCAATCTGCTTCTTGTCTGAATTGTCTTCAAAAAGTGTGAGTAAGATCTAAAAGGTCAGCCAATCTAACTGATTTCAACCGACAATTCTCACTCTTGTTCCATATATGTCTTTGTAAATCACTAGCGGGTCTTAAGTGTCACTTAAGATTATCGCACAAAATTTCATAATTGAAACAAGATGTCAGATCCTTACGTCGAAACTGACGGGAGACTCCATGACACATACACACACACACACACACATGTTTGCGTATATATATATATATATATATATATATATATGTTTATATATTTTTGTGTGTGAAAAATATATATTTATATATATATATATGTTTGTGTGTATATATATATATATATATATATGTTTGTGTATATATATATATATATATATATGTTTGTGTATATATATATATATATATGTTTGTATATATATATATATATATGTTTGTATATATATATATATATATATGTTTGTATATATATATATATATATATGTTTGTATATATATATATATATATGTTTGTGTATATATATATATATATATATATGTTTGTGTATATATATATATATATATGTTTGTGTATATATATATATATATATGTTTGTGTATATATATATATATATATATGTTTGTGTATATATATATATATATATGTTTGTGTATATATATATATATATATGTTTGTGTATATATATATATATATGTTTGTGTATATATATATATGTTTGTGTATATATATATATATTTGTGTATATATATATATATATATGTTTGTGTATATATATATATATATATGTTTGTGTATATATATATATATATATGTTTGTGTATATATATATATATATATGTTTGTGTATATATATATATGTTTGTGTATATATATATATATATATATGTTTGTGTATATATATATATATGTTTGTGTATATATATATATATGTTTGTGTATATATATATATATGTTTGTGTATATATATATATATGTTTGTGTATATATATATATATATGTTTGTGTATATATATATATATATATATATGTTTGTGTATATACATATATATATGTTTGTGTATATACATATATATATGTTTGTGTATATATATATATATGTTTGTGTATATATATATATATATGTTTGTGTGTATATATATATATATATGTTTGTGTATATATATATATATATATATATATGTTTGTGTATATATATATATATATGTTTGTGTATATATATATATATATATATA